>JARFJB010000551.1:282500-335000 GCA_036346205.1 Vesta saturnalis | reverse complement strand
CTAGATTAAGAAATTTACAAATAACTAAATTAATGAACTCGCTAATGTATGTATTATGACTTACGTAATGGAGCATACTGAAAAATAAAAGATTGTTAAAGTTTCTCTCCTTGTTCTTCCTGTTCAGTGTGGCAACATTGTGGAAATTGGATGTAAATAACTTAGTGAAATCTGAAGTCTAATCCGAACTTTAATCTAGACGCTTAACTAGTGACTTTAAAATTAGATTCGAATAAATCGCTAACTGTTGGGAAGCATGGGATATCATTTTGCGGATGATTTTGCAGCACTAGTCGAAAAAGAGCTTGTTACACTACTTTCTCAAGCAACGTTTCTTCTAGCTCATTTCTGCAAGAAACCATAAACGATCAATGTTTGATGAATTTTCTAGTGTACTACAGCTAGTCCACAAAAATTAGAGAATCTATGCCAAACTCCAATACCGTGTTTTCTTAATTCAAAACTTGTAACAATCCAAACTTATTTTAAATACTTATTTATTTTCAATAAGATGGTGAACTCATGGACAATCCAATTATACTTTCGCTAGTAAATTTTTTGAGACTTAGTTTATGTTTTAGGTTGAATCTTGTGGCTTGCCAACACAAACAATATCAACAACGTACACCGATATCAAACAGTCGAGTGATGATGAAAATTGTAATATATCAACGCAGAAGGATATGTATTACAAATCGTTTATTGGTACTTTTAAAAGCGAGTTGAAATGGAGCAATATAATTAGTATAACGATTTTACACTTATTAACAGTTTGGGGTGTTTTGGCTTTTCCATATTCGGAACATAAAAGGTTATGCGCTTACAGTAAGTGTTATGTAAACTAAATTCTCCTATGACGTTACCTATATTTGTTTGCAGCTGCATTCGTTATAGTATTTACTGGTTTAGGTGTAACTGGTGGTGCTCATAGGCTCTGGACTCATCGATCTTATAAAGCAAAACTTCCTCTACGAATTTTTATGATGTACTGTTACACTCTGGCTGCACAGGTGAAACAATTTCTACTATTACAAGCAATAACAACAGCATTTGGTTTTAGTATACTATGTTTGAGTGGGTCAGGGATCATCGCGTACACCACAAATTCTCAGAAACAGATGCTGATCCGCACAATTCTAAACGAGGTTTCTTTTTTGCTCACGTAGGATGGTTAATGATGAAAAAACATCCAGAGGTAATAAGAAGAGGCAAGGAAGTGGACATGACTGACGTTTTGACCGATCCAGTTGTCCAATTACATTTGAAGTTTGTATTTCATAAGGTATATCCAATTATCAGATTTTCATGTTTCAGATATTTCTCGTTATTCAAATTATTGATTGGTTTCGTTATTCCATCATCAATACCACCTTTGCTATGGGGCGAAAGTTGGTTTTGGTCAATAATGGCAATATCAGTTATACGGTATGCATTTTCGCTCAACTTTACATGGTCTGTGAATAGTGCAGCTCATATTTGGGGAAATAAACCTTACGATCGGTAAGTGAAAAAAGAGAAAATGTAGTGTGAGTATAATTTTATTACAGAAATATTAAACCAAGCCAAAATCTTGCCGTTTCAATAGTTGCACTAGGTGAAGGATGGCATAATTACCATCATACATTTCCTTGGGATTATAAAACAGCAGAATTATGGAATTATAATGTTAACTTAACAACATTATTCATAGATCTATGTGCAAAAATTGGTTGGGCTTATGATAGAAAAACTGCTTCGGCGGATTTAATAAGGAAGGTCGCACTAAAGCGTGGAGATGGATCGAGGTCTAGCGATGAACATTTTCAAGTTAATGAAGTTGGTGATGTGATTTATAATTCTTAATTTGTTTAGAATTAATAGGAATTTTAGAAATAGGGCATGTTTGCTATAAATAAAGATAATGTGCTTTGTAAATCTTTTTTTCCTTCTGTGTGGTATTGAAAATGCAACACCCAGTAAAGGTAAGTGTGTATTAATTTTTTGCGATAAACTTAATACATGTATTATAGTTGATTATCTGAATAAAGTGTCGTAATAACTACAATTTTTTGGAATATACACTCTTATAAAAAGTCACCCTTATTTTTAATGCTGAATAAGTTACAATTAAAAAAATAGGGGGTTTCCATTTTAAAAAAATGACTTTACAGGTTTTTTTGAATCTACTTTTTATTGTCCATTTTTGATCACCCTGTATGAATGTATTACAAAAATATCAATACAGCCCATTAGAGTAGGTCCCCATTTCCAAGCAAACCAACCATAACTAATTGATAAATGCTTCGTTTAGAAAAGATTTCCACCTATGTTTTGGCCTGCAAACGTCATTTTTGACAAAAAATTTGAAATTTGTCAAAAACGGTTAGACTTAGGTATAGGACATTATACATAAAATGTGTCTAAAATTGTATGTAGAATCAAAATATGTAATAATATATAGGGTTTTCTATTTTAAAAAGATTTAAAATCACTTCTAAGCTTTTATGATCTACCCTGTATAATTAAAAAATATTTTTGGAGTATGCACCAGAGCATATCTTACAACTTTTGTATTTAATTTTTTTTTGTATCTCTTTAAATAAAGGAGATATGGGAGTTTGTCCCACTAATGCGCCACCCTGTATGTATATACGTGGTCGTGATTTTATCAAATATTTGCCGTTAATTCCGAAATTATAAATTATTCTGTAGTACCGTACATTTGAAATGCCGTATAAGTTCATGAAACGAATGTGAACGTCGAGAGCTGTATCCATTTCCGCATCACCATTGAAGTAGAATACAAGACGCGTTTTTTTACCCCAGTAGGACTAGTTCATGTTGAGCGTAAAAAATTACGTTTCGATGTGTTAATTATTGAAACTGCAATAGAAGAATCAATTGTTAACACTACTCTCATAGTAGTCGGTAACAATTATTTTTTATGAAACCAGGCAAAGGAAAATTAAAAATTGGTTAGCGCGGTACTCTAGCAAAGTACAGGTCGTAGGTTCAAATCTTACTCGAGGTAAACTTTTTATTTATGTATTTATAAAAATAAATAATAATTTTTAATTACATATTTACCTTTGAACTTATTCGTTCATAACAAAAAACTTATAATAAGGCAAAGGAAAGTTCAAGACACAATTTTAAACTTTTCAAGCTTTTACAAATATCCTCAATGTAAGCAACATATTTTATTGCTACATGCAATAACCGGATGTGATACCACTTCTGCTCTATTCAACAGAGGAAAACTAAATGCATTAAAAAATGTTCGAAAATCGTTCTGATTTGCATCAAGCTACCGAAATTTTTCAACAAAAAAATTGTTCTCAAGAACTTATATTTGCGAATGGAGTGAAAATTATATTGGCAGTGTATGGAGCTCCTAAGTTGGAAATATCTCTTGATAATTACCGGTATTTAAGTTTTGCAAAGTCGACAAGATGCAATACTGCTGTAGAATTACAATCGCTTCCACCTACAACTGCAGCAGCTCAACAACACTTGTATCGTGCATATTACCAGGTCCAAACATGGCTGGAAAGAGACAGATCCACAAGAGCCCATTACAACGTTGTTACCAGCTGCGCCAGACAATATTCTTAATACCATTTTTTGTAATTGTACGAAAGGATGCGGTGCCAATTGTGGATGCAGAAAAATTGGTTTATCTTGCTCCATGGACATGGATAATCTGCCTCAATGCAATGCGTAAAGCTTCTGCTGTTGATTGTTGCGAAAACGCTTCTACTGAGAGTGATATTGATCTTTTGTAACAAATATCAGCAAAGATGAGAAGATAATAAAGATACAGATCTCCTAAAACCTGGCAATGATATAGTAATACATCACATTTATGAAGACGAGGACGGAACGTAATTTTTTTACGCTCAACATGGACTAGGCATACTGGAGACACCACGTAAAAAAACGCGCTTTGTATTCTACTACAACGATGATGCGGAAACGGATACAGAGCTCGACGTTCACATTCGTCACTCTGTACTTCGCAAACGGTTCGTCGTACGTGAAAAATGAATAGAAATATTTTTGCAGATAATGTCATGAACTTTATTTCTAGAAACCACAATTGACCTCCGAGTCATAGAAAACGAGATTTTTGCAAAGAAAAAACCTGATTTTTGTGACATTTGACTTTGAATAATTTTTTAAACCTGGCCGCTATCGTTCTCTATTTTTAATATGTTGTTTAAAACAACAAAATGAAGCGATTACAAAAAAATTGTTGTCACCATTTTTTTTCCACTGAAAACCTAAAATGACTGAACTACTACTCGCGTTTTAGGAAAGAGATTTAATTTAGATTTAGATAGGTAAATGCTACTTCTTGTTATCTTTAACTTTGGATAGATTGTGGTTAGTTAGAATTAAAATAATGTCTTCTTTAAAATTCCATTTAGGTGAAATTGTAAATAGTTATTTTCCTTTTCGTAAGTTTTAGAAATTTTGTTGGTTGAAAGGAAATTACGTTTTATAAAATTAAATTGAGTAGAAAATTTAGGGCGGTAGATAGTACATTTTTTGTGTGGTAAATTGTTAGCCGACAGACGGTCGCCCAGGGGCGCGCCGTCCACGTGTCGAATGTGTCAGCGAACGAAGGCGCCTTAAAAATGTATATAAACTCAAAATTCGTTATAGGTTGCGATTAAAATAATTCAATATCGCCTTATTTTATTATAACTTAATTATGATCTCAGTAATTATTCTTGTTCTAACATGAATAGTTCGTATAGTCGTGTACAGTGTATACAGTGGACTCTTCATATTAAATCGCCGATGGATATATAGCCGCGGGGGCGGGAGCGCGCGGGCGACGCGGCGGCGGAAATTTGTCCACACACGAATTTACAAAATGAAGCGCAAGCGTTCTAACTCGTTTAGTCTTGTTAAAACATGCATTACTTGAAATCGTCTATGATTGAACAAACATATTATTTGCTTCATTCTCCTTCAGCAAGCAGTACTGCACTAGTGTAGAATTTATGTACCTTGTATTTTTAAAATATTTGTGAGTGAATGTGAATTTAAGAATATCAAGAACATTAAAGATTAAAGGTAAGCTATTTTGCATTTAAAATAAACATACATACATAACAATACGCATTTCCCAATAGGGGTAGCGATCATGTTTGCAAAATCTAGAAAAAGAAGTACTAAAGCGAAATTATTCGAAAATGTTACTTCATACTTTCCTATAATTAAAGCAAAACTAAAGCAAATAACGCAAACAAGACTTTTGGTAATAGAATCATTACATTTATAATTTATTGAATATTTTTATTTAGATGTCTCAAGAAAGAAAGAAAAAGAAACTCTCCGGGCATCAAAATTTAATTAATAAAAAAAGACGCCAAGAAGAACAAGAGAAAAATGCTTCAAGATTAACACAGTATTTTACTAAACAAACGACCAGAACTGACCAAGATTATCCGCCAGATTCAATTCAGGAATCAGTACCCGGTCGCAGTGTAGATGAATTCAAAATACAAAGTCAGCCAGGACCAACTCCCAGTGAAGATAATCAAATCGTTGAAGAAATTACCCCTGCTTTGGATCTGGGGACTATACTGAAGAGACAGGTACAGATACAATAAATAAATGTGCATTTGATGACCCAGGGCTTTGGCCGGAACCAATATCTCACATATCTAGGCAATCTATTATAAAAACGGGTCCTAAACAAATAAAAAACTTTAATTTTCCGCGCGATTTGTTGGGTCGAAAATTTTCTGAAAGTTACTATAAGAGAAACTTAAAAAATGGTGGAAAATGTAATAGAAATTGGTTGATTTACTCAATTACGAAAAATAATGTTTATTGCTTTTGTTATAAACTTTTCGAACCTTCTCAGCAAAATAGATTTATTCAGGGATTTAATGACTGGCATCATATAGCAATGTACCTGAACCGCCATGAAAAACTTCCACTCACTTTACTAACTACAAAAATGGACAGAGTTGCTTCTATCGTTCAAAAATAAAACTACTGTTGATTATTTACAGCAAACAATATTAGACATTGAAAGTAAACGATGGTATGAAGTAATAAAGCGAATAATTTATGTCATTCAATTTCTATGTAAACAAAATTTAGTACTTCGAGGCAAAAGCAATAATCTTTGCAATCGCAACAATGGTAATTTTTTAAAATGTATTGCAATGCTAGAAAAGTTTGATCCGATTATATCGGAACACACACGACGTATAAATAGCGATTCTGAATTTCACAAAATACCAACATATCTAGGAGACAAAATCCAAAATGAAATACTTTCCTTAATGGCTTTTAATATTAAAAATCATATTATAAATTTATGTCGACAAAATAAATATTTTTCAATAATATTAGATTGCACTCCGGATGTTTCTCAAATTGAGCAAATAAGTGTAATAATTCGATTCTTTCATTTCAATTTAGCATTAGGATCGACTGAAATACATGAACATTTTTTAGCATTTTATCCAATTTTAGATGTTACAGGGGCTGGATTAACAACATTTCTTATTGATCTATTAAGAACATTAAATTTAGACATAAATAATATAAGAGGCCAAGGCTAAGATAATGGCTCTAACATGCGCGGCAAAAATAGTGGCCTACAAAAAAGAATTTTAGATTTGAACCCGCGAGCTTTTTATGTTCCTTGTGCGAATCACAGCCTGAATCTAATTGTAAATGATGCCGCTAATATCAACCATGAAACAATAAATGTTTTTAATATAATACAAGAATTATACAAATTTTTCTCAGCGTCTACTAATCGATGGAATATCTTAATCAAGCATGTTACTAATTTAACTTTAAAGCCCTTATCCGAAACACGCTGGTCAAGTAGAATTGATGCCATAAAGCCTCTCTATAAATATTTACCAGAAGTTTTTGATGCATTATTTGAAATTTGCAATGACCACACAAGAGTCGACGAACAATCTAAATACCAAGCAAAATGTCTGGGAGAAAAAATTTCTACGTTTACATTTATTTGCTCCGTTAAAGTGTGGTATGATATTTTAAATGAAGTAAATTTTGTGAGTAAAATGCTTCAATCTCAAATTACAAATTTGCAACTTGCTTTGGATGCATTAAACAAATTAAATACATTTTTAACTAATTATCGATCTGATGCTAGTTTTGCAGAAATTGTTGAAAATTCCAAATTAATTGCAGAAAAGTTTGACATAGAAACTGAATTTCGTAGTGCGAGGCCATTAAGACGACGTAAAAAATCTACTCAATTTGATTATGAACCTATAGTAAATCCTGAAAATTCATTCAAAGTAAATTTTTATTTCTGTATAATAGATCAAACTTTAATTTCGTTACAAGACAGATTTTCTTTATTAAAAGAACATATGGATTCATTCCAATTTTTATATTCATTAGATAATTTACAAAATAAAGAATACCTTGCTGCAAAAAATTACAAGCGAAATTAACTCATGAAAATCAGTCCGATGTTGACGCAGATGATTTATGTGAAGAAATTTTACAATGTCAAGTATTTATTACGAATTCAAAAAAAGATATATCCCAAATAATTCAGTATATTTATTCAAATGATTTAGTAGAAGTTTTTCCAAATTTTACTGTGCACTCCGTATTCTTTTATCATTACCTGTGTCAGTTGCGTCCGCGGAGTCTTTTTTGAAATTAAAAATCATAAAGAGTTATTTACGCTCCACAATGGCGCAAAATAGATTATCAGATCTCGCAATAATTTCACTTGGGTCTGACATACTGGATAAACTTGATATTCATGATATTATCCAAACTTTTTCTTTGCTAAAAGCTAGGAAAGTTTTTTTTTTTTTTTTTTTTTAAATTTCCCACTTTATTTGCAACTGTAGATAAACATTTAGCAAATCATTTGAATAATTAATTAACATGTCAAATAGTGCTCAGCAGCACTCTTTTATTTATTGTATTTAAATTTGGTTTGGCTATTGGGATAAGACTTAAAAACTAAACTTACATCTACATCTAAACTAATTTACATAAACAAAGTTTAAAATCTGTTTGGTAACTCGTTGGGCGTAAATCTTTGTAGTCTCTTGGTCTGTAATGGCTGTTCCATAAGATTTGTAGCTAAATCGTTTGGGTGTGCTCGAAGCCGAGATCTGTATTTTGTGCTAAAGTTGTGTATTTCTTCTTTAACCGTTTTGATTTGCAAGTCATGACGAAGAATTGCATTTGATACGTACCAAGGTGCATCTACAATCATACGCAATACCTTAGATTGAAAGCGTTCTAGGATTTCAACATTTGATGTCGAAGCAGTTCCCATAGTTGAATACCATAAGACCAGATTGGTTTAATAATGGCTTTGTATATAAGGAGCTTATTATCAATGGTGAGTTTTGAGCTTCGTCCAAGTAACCAGTACATTTTGGTAAGAAGTAGGCCAAGTTGCTTGCGTTTTGTAAAAATGTGGTGTTGCCAGGTGAGTCTTCTATCCAAGTGTAGGCCAAGATATTTTACCTCAGTTTGTTGCGGTATTTGTTTGTTGTTTAAAGTAACAGGGGGACATGTATCTCGTCTTGTAGTAAATGTTATGTGTGTCGATTTGCTATCGTTTGCTTTTATTCGCCACTTATGTAACCACGCTTGTATCGAATTTAAGGATGTTTGTAGTTTTTGTGTGGCAACCGCTGGATCCTCATTAATGGCGAGAACTGCCGTGTCATCAGCAAACGTTGCTGTTATGACTTCTGGTGACGTCGGAAGGTCAGCAGTATATATTAGATATAGTAATGGCCCCAGAATGCTGCCTTGAGGTACTCAGAATCAATTTGATAGAGTTCCGTAAGGACGTTATCAACTTTAACCAGGAAGTGTCTGTTACGTAAATAGGAGTTGAGGAGAATGAAATAATTTATTGGAAGGATTAGTCGTAACTTGTATAACAGTCCAATATGCCATACTTTGTCAAACGCTTGTGTTATATCCAAAAACACCGCGGAGCAATAATATTTATTTTCAAACGCTTCATTAATTTTGTTGACCACTCGATGTACTTGTTCTATTGTGCAATGCATTTGGCGGAAACCGAATTGATGATTAGGAATTTCACTGTTATTCTCAGTATATATGTCAGTCTTCTTTGTATTATTTTTCGAGCACTTTGGCTACTATAGGAAGCAAGCTTATTGGTCGGTAAGACTGTATCTCATTTAGTGGTTTTCCGGGTTTCGAATTAGAACAATCTGTGCGACTTTCCATTGGATTGGAAAATATCCTGTGCGCAGTACTGCATTAAACAATTGCGTAATATATTTTAAACCACTGTAAGGCAGTTCTTTAAGAATTCTCCCAGTAATAAGGTCATATCCCGGCACTTTTGTGGGTGCAGATTTTAATGACGTCTTGAACCTCGTTAGTTTTGATACATGGGAGTGGTGGCTCGAGCTGGTAGGGAGTTTCTAGTGTTCGAGTTAGTTCTTCTTCATCCTCAGGTTGATTTTCCGATGGATGTGGTTTGAATACTTCAGAAAGATGTTCTGCGAATGCCATTGCTTTCTCTGCGTTGCTCCTGGCCCAAGTTCCTTGATGAGTTCGGATGGGTGGTGAGGCTCGTGTTACTTGTTTGGCTTTTTTGGTCGTTTTCCACAGTGAATAATCAGTGCTTTCGCTGGGCGTTAAGCTGCGTAAGAAGGTTTGAATACATTCATTTTTATTTTTGTTGAGTATATCTTTTAACTCTCGAGCTGCAGCGTTAAATAAACGTTTGCTTTCAGGAGTTCTGGATCTTTGCCAATGTTTCCTTAGTCTTCGTTTTTCCAGAATCTTTTGTTTAATTGTTGCGGGGCATTCATAGATGTTGTTGATTTCATATGATGCAGGTGTCGCGTACCAACCTGCCTGTTGTACTGTGTCACTGAACAATTTAACGGCTGTTTCAAGTTCTTCTTCAGTTTTAAGACTGATATCTAATGTCAACGTATCGTTTATGTATTGTCTAAAATTGTCCCAATTTGTGTGTTTGTTGTATAATCTCGGTTGTCTACTTGTGTTTATTGATTTTGTGGATAATATTATTAAGACTGGGGAATGATCTGAGGATAAATCGAAACATGATTTGGCTGTAGCAAATCCTTGGGGAATACCATTCGTGATGGCGAAATCTACTAAGTCTGGGATTTTACGTCTATCTGTTGGCCAGTAAGTAGGTTCGCCAGTAGATAAATGTTTCAGACGATTTTTTCTAGAGTTTTATGTAGTTCTCTTCCTTTAGGCGTAATTAACCTAGAGCCCCAATCGGTGTGTTTAGAGTTATAATCCCCGCCTGCAATAAACCGGTGCCCTAAAGTGTCAAAGAAGTTTTCATAATGTTCCTGTTTGACTGTATGTTTTGGAGGAAAGTACACAGCTGAGACGGCAAGAGGACCAGCAGAATCTTCAATTATTACATTTGTGGCTTGAAGGAAGTTTTACTATAATTGTTTGTTTGGTGGTGCTTGATAGAGTTTTTTATTATTATTGCTGTACCACCTCTTGCAGTACCGTTTGGATGATTAGTATTATAGAATGAATAATTGGGCATTTTAAAGTGACTTCTCTCAGTAAAATGAGTTTCAGAGATAAGAGTGATATCGATGTTGTGGCTGTTTATAAAGACTTTTAACTCTTCTGCATGTTGCCAGAGCCCATTTGCATTCCACAAAGCTATTTTTATCGGTTGATCCATTATTTGAGTTTCGTGAGCACGGTTGTGAGCAGATTTAACATGGTGCCTATTTGTTCAAATAGGCCCTTCATCATATTTTTTAATTCTGCTGGGTCGTTAGATTGTTGGTAAAAATGATTTGGTACATTATTGTTCGTGGTCTGGGGTTGCTGGGTTTGTGCTTTACTTACTGTTGAGTACAAAAGCCCCGGTTGTGTCTGTTGGTAAGTTTTATTTTGTGCAGGAGGGGTGTATAATTTTGGTCGGAGGGCTGGGAACTGTTTTTTCTGTAGCTCTTTGTAAACTGTGCATCCTTTATAGTTTGCCGGGTGGTTTCCATCACACAGGATGCAACGAACATCATCGGATTTTGTTTTTCGTGGGCAACTATCAGTAGAGTGATCTCCTGTGCATTTGACACAGCGTGGTTTTAAGTAACAAAAATTTTTTGTGTGCCCATATCTTTGGCATCGAGTGCACTGCACGATCTCGCGCTTATGCTTCGGCGGTTCAAATTTAATTTTGCATTGTTGGAGGAATTCCACTTTATAAATGTCTTTATTGTTAGCCGCAGGCTTAAGTTCAACGAAGAACATTGGTAGAGGTGTTTTAGTCCTGTATTGCTTAATATTCCATATATTTGCTACTTTATGGCCTAAATTCTCTATTTCTGTCTTAATCTCATCCACGCTAATAGAATAATGCAAATTTTCAGTACCGTTTTAAAGTTTCTTTCTTCTTTTGGTTTATATGTATGAAAATGCGTCTTTTTTCGTTTAGTGCTGTTACAATGTTTCTGTAGTTATCAGTTGTTTTGGTTGTACTTTTACTTGGTCATTTGCTAGGGCTTTAATGTCATATTGCTTCTTAGCGATGCTGTCCAGTAAGCGTACTAATGGTGTAATGTCTTTTACATCATTTATAAAAATTGGGGGAGGTTTAGGAGTTTTATCAGTGCCGTCCTCTTGTTGTTGGTCTTCTGTATTTTCTTTTGCTAGTGCTGAAAAGCGGTTAGATGGGTTAAGCCAATAGTCGTCTCTCTTTGCTTGTTTGGAATTGTGCTCGATTTCATTTAAGGCGTTTCTAGTTCTCTTAGTATGTTGGACTGTAATCCAGTTATTTGTTTCTGTTTGTGGGGGTATCACGATGGATTGGGTATAATTGGTTGGTTGAGAGGGTTGGGGATAAGGTATTTGTTGTGACTGTGATGGATAATTACCTATCATTTGTTGATATTGGATGTTGTAGTTTTGGTCCTGATTTGTCCATTGTGTATTCGTTGGGAAAGCTAGGAAAGTAAAATTTATTTAATGACTTATTTACATTGTTTGTATTTAATTTACCGTATAATATGTATTATGTTTATATTATAAACATTATATTTTTCATTTATTATTGTTGTTTATCTGTTTTCTTGTGTTTGTAATTTTGTATTTTAAATTAAAAAAATTACACAGACTATTTCAATCTTTGTGTTTTTTATTTCAATGCGTTAAGAATATAACAAAAACAGTCATTTAAATGTCCCTAAACATAAGCCTAAAAATTATAGTATTTCAAATTAATTATTCATTATTTTTTTATTCATGTCGTATTACTTAAAAATGCTACTAGAGAATTAAAAATTAAAGTGTCCGAACCTATAGTTGTTGGGGCTCTTATCACCTAGGCATGCAAAATATTTATAATATTAGTTTTTGATACAAATTTTTTTAATTAATGGGGCGCCATCAAAAATTTTGACACAGGCGCCGCAACCTCCTGGCTCGCCCCTGCGGTAGCCATTACTATTGATAAGTCGTTGTTTTAAACAGTTTGGCTTTCGATATCATAGGTATATGAGATTGCTTGAGGTACCTTTAGGAAACGCAGTTTTGATGCTTGATGTAATTTTTCTTCAGTGCGGCTCATAAGTTCATTCGTTTTTGGCGTAATTTAAAATTTAAGTAATTTTCTTTTAACAATTAGCTAATGAAGATTTAAGTACCATAGGTTAAGGAATATGGCGAAGTCTAAGCAAATTAGTAATTAGTTCTGGTTAAGATGTAGTTGAAGTAAGTGGAGTTGTGCGGCATCGCCGTGTATGTGCAATATGTTAGTGGAGCTTGAACTTTTTACACGTGATAGAACTATCGTAGGGAAAAAGTTCCCGGAACCCATATGTGATTTGGGGATATTGTAAGCTTTACGCACCCCGGTACTTATATGTTTTAACGTGTCAGTGATGACTTTTTCACCCATAGAAGTTAGATTAGGTATTGAAAGCAGTGCCAATCTTCAATTATGTTGGAAGTTTTTATCGCATTTTGTTTGCGGAGAATTAGTGAAAAGGTTCATGCATGGGTGACATTCGCGATTACACAGCAATCGCGTGCATAAATGACGTTCTCCTTAATGTGCGTGAGTAAGTGTTAAAATAAGATGGATGTACATACGCTGTAACAAACTTCGAACGTGTTGTTAATAATTCACCTTTCTGTAGGCAACTAACGTGCATTTCGTGCAATGTGTGCTGCATACCATAGCTACATAAAACATAATTTACTTATTTAAAGTGGAGTCTTCTACGCATGTCGTTTGCACATTCAATTTCAGACGTGTTCATGCGCAACGACCTTTTGGGAGCGTCGTTTCTTGTGCGGTACTGAAAGGTAGTAGAGCACCTATTTTGAAGTTATTTTACAATGTTTGAGACGTTTGCATTTCACTTTTGCTTTTACTTTTGCTTTTTATTTTTTAATTTTTACTTTAATGCAATTAATTATTTTACCGTTAATCGAATTTACGATATTAGTACGATTAATCAAGAGTGAGGTAGTCACCTTCGTTAATGGGAAGTGGGATTCTAAAACCCCTTAATCCTGAAAATTTATTCATTTGACAAGTATAAAGCATACAAATCCATATTTATTTCAACCCTGAAGTAATATTACGCAACGGTTTAAAAAACGCTGACCCAGCATGCAGCCATTTCGTTATCTACAGTGTGACCAAGAATAAGGTATTCTGATTCCATTCATTACTGATTACATTAATTATTCATTAGATTATAACATCACTAACATTAGCATTAAGGTATTTCCGTTTATAATGAAATATAGGTTGTGTAATTTTGTTATTGTAGAAATTTTCGATTAACTTTATCGTATAATGGTTTACTTGTTTATTCTATTTAAAAACAAGTTGGCGTCCGAGTATTTAACTATTAGTTTCAGGAAGCAGCAACCCCGATTTATAGCGAACATACGAGGGCGTTATGTTATCTACCTAGTCATGAAACAAAAAAGTGATAATGTCAAACAAATTATTATAAAATTGCATTGCATTATTGTGTTTACCATATTTCCAGGTAGAAGACAAATTCTACCAACAAGAGTTTAGGATGGCAATGGGTTCCGCACTATCACTCATAGTGAGCAATATATATATATATATATATATATATATATATATATATATATATATATATATGGAAGACGTTGAAGACTAAGCGATATCCGTATTCACAGAGAAACCAAGGATGTGGCTTAGAAACGTGGACGGTACTGTCGTAGTTTAGCAACACGGCAAGCATAAGCTAGATGAATTCCTAGATCATGTAAATAGTCGCGCACCCTCCATAAAATTTACAATAGAATTGGAGTCGGAACAAAAACCGCCATTCCTGGATGTACTTGTACACAGAAATGACAACACTTTCACGACAAGTGTATATCGGAAACCTGCCAACACGGGGAAATACCTACACTATAACTCCAATCGCCACAAAAACGTAAAGTTAGGCGTGGCAAAATTCTTGTACGACAGAGCAAAAACAATATGCTCAAAAAAAGAATACCTGAACACAGAAAAAGAAAATATCGATAGAACCTAACCTAAACAGGAAAAGAGTAACCGAAAGAACCTAAATATACAGCGATAGTACCATATATACAAGGTACCTCAGACAAAATACGAAGGATAGGCAGCAAATACAAGATACGCACTACCTTCAAATCGACCAGAACCCTCAGTGGAATACTAACCAAAACAAAACCATACAAAGAAGATCAGAATTCCAAGAATTGTGTATACAGCTTACCATGCGAATGCGGCAGAGCATACATAGCAGAGAGCAGTAGACCACTCAGGAACATAAGAACAACGTCCGCAAGGGCGAAACAGAAAGATTAAGAATCGCCGAACATGTCTGGAACGAAGACCACCGCGTCCAATGGGATGACATAAGGATAGTGGCAAAAACTAGTCTTTTGCCACTATCTGTATGTTACACAACTCGTCTAAAAGTCACAGAAGCGACATACATACATCGTACTAGCAAAAAATCCAATAAGGCAAGCTATATATATATATATATATATATATATATATATATATATATATATATATATATATATATATATTTTAAGGATGAAAATTCAATTAATAACAGAACAGACATTAGTGGCCTCAGCACTATATATAATTATCTATTAAATATGCAATTCATCAATCATTAATTCTTAGTTTTGACTTTGTACTATTTTGCAATTCCCGCTTTACTTTACCTAAAAAAAGGGGGGGAGATTGGTACTCCCATCCTTGTCTAATATAAAACTGGCATTTCCCTAGTACACATGCTTCTTATCAGTTAAAATTACAGTAACACGCATTAAAAATAACGTCTCCATTTTGTACATTAATTGTAAGTCTTTTACAATAACCATTTATAATGTTAATTAGTTAATTATAATTTTAGATTTCCTGTTTTTAAGTACTTCTTACAGGTATTTATTCATACATTCATCAATATTTATTAATTGTTACATTGTTACATTCCGTTTCAATTCATCATCAATTTATGTAAGTGTGTACACTTTGTAAATTTAATTTTATATTTCCTGACCATGGCGTCTTTTAGTATTAGTCCAGAAGAAGAAATAAAATATTTCGAAATATCGACTTAATAATGGAATTTTAAATCTTTTTAAAATTAACAGTCTGATTTCTGACCTGAAAACCAATTAACGATGCATTATTGTATATATATATATATATATATATATATATATATATATATATATATATATACAGGTTCTAAAAGTCCACTTCCGAAACGTCACGCTCCAAAAGCAAAAACTGTAGAAATCGGCCGATCAACTCCACTAATAGGAAACCACAGTTGCAAAACACTTATAATACAGTATAAAGAAGGTGTCTGCACGGTGCGTGCCCAAATTACTTACACCTGAACAAAAACTGCACAGAAAGTTTCTCAAGAGAATTTTTTTTCTCAAATTATCACCGGGGATGAGACTTGGGCACATCACTGGGACCCTCCTACTAAACAAGAATCCATGCAGCGGGTTTACCAAAAAACCGCCAAAACTGATGGCAACTGTTTTCTGGGATGCTGAAGGAATCTTGCTTATTATATATATGCCGAGGGTGTCAACCATAAATGGAGGGGCCTACGGCAACACAATTAAAATTTTAAAAACTGCTCTGGAGGAAAAACGCTCGTATTCTTGTCCACAAAAAAAAACTTGTTGATGCACAATTGTCGAGTTCATAAGGCAATCAAAGTTCAGCAGATAATCAATGACTGTGGGTTTATAGAGTTAAGTCATCCACCTTATAGCCTCGACCTAGCTCCGTCAGACTTCTTATTCAAAAATTTAAAAAAGCACCTCAGGGGAAAGCGCTTTTCTTCTGATGAAGAACTCAAGCTGTTGCAGGGTTACTGAAGGAATTTTTTTTTGAGAATATGAGGAAATTGAAAAAAAAGATAGATTTAGTATATTAGTGATGAAGGGAGTTATGTAGAAAAATAATACTTTTTTGTTCTCTTATGTACTTTTTTTCATGGCTAGGTAGATAACATAAAAATACGGACTCGTATCTAGGTACATGTAAATATGTTTTGGTTAATAAAGCAAATCGATAATTTTATGAACCTGGCCCACTTTAATCTACGACTGAGCATAAGGCACAAAATCTTCTAGTTATTACCCAAACTGTTAAGTAGTTAAAATTTGTAGCCATGGGTGTAGAACTATACTTATAGAACTTAAGGGCTGTACAACATTGGTGGAAGTAGAGTTCATTGATTTAAAGACTTCTCGTGGACGAGATTTGTGTAAATATGATTTAAGAAAAGTAAGAAGTTTGAGGTTATTTTATCGATGAAATGTTGCTCAATGCCACTGCAGTACCGTTAGGAAAAAGGAAAGCCGATTGACCACTTGTGCGTTGTGAGGTAACTGCACTTTTCCGAATTTTATGTGTTTGTGAATTTTAGTTTACTGGTATTGGCCAGGCGAATGAATATACCTTTTGTTTATGATTATTTAAGTAACGTTTAGATTAGAGATCAATTCAATGTGTAATGTATATTCATTAGTACAATAATCATCTCGGACTGTGCATTAAATATGTCATTATGTTTACGTTATATAAAATTATGATTTATGAAATAGGAATGTTGGTGGTTATTGGAATCCTGCAGGAAGGAGTCCAAATCAAAATATAGAAATTTTATTTTAAGGGTTACATTCTACGTGATCAAACATATTCCTGATATGTATATTTTTCCATGCTCGTTTTTGTTTTAATATCTGTATACCAAATTGAGTATCATTTTTTGGTAAGTGTACATAAATTGTAAATCCTAAGCTTTTCTCACGGAGATAATATTTTATTTGTGGTAACTGCTGAGATTATATAACGTTATAGCGACCACTTTTAATGTAACATAAGCTTTAATGTAATAATTTTGAGAGTGCCTAAATTGGCGTATGTGACGGTTTTTTTTTTGGAGATAAGTTTAGAGTAAAAGATGTTTTGAAGAAATGTTAAATTATAACGTAATATAAATGGAAATTATATCGGAGGCTGACCGAACACTATCTGTTTTGCATACGAGCGTATGCTGAAAATTTGAAAATACTTTGAAGCTGTATTTTCCCCGAATTGAGGTGAGTACCCGTTATCGGCATTTAGTAAATTTTAGAATGTTATATAAATTTTCTATCATGCCTAATTTTGTTGTAGTTACGTTTTGTATTTTAAATTGACGACTTAAATTACCGTGTTGACCAGTATTTTTGTGTTAGTTGAGCTAATAATTTTTGACATAGGTTTATCGGAATATTTAATGAGTTTTTGAGTCTTATATCGCATTTTGCGGCTTTTATATTTGAAGCTTAAGATTTTATTGAAGTTTAGATGAACCTGGCGTTCAGATTTTTGGAGTAGAGTAGTTTATTTTTGAGTGAACCTTTTAGTTTCCTATTAGGCCAATCTAAGTTCAGTTCATGACGTTTTCTCGCTATAAACGCGTTTTGACAATTTTACACGAATTCGACGTTTTTGGAGTTGTTCCGAGTACCCTTGTAAATATTTTAGTAAGAACCTCTCCCTCTCCCTCTCCCTCTCCCTCTCCTCTCCCTCTCCTCTCCCTCTCCCTCTCCCTCTCCTCTCCCTCTCCCTCTCCTCTCCCTCTCCTCTCCCTCCTCTCCTCTCCTCTCCTCTCCCTCTCCTCTCCTCTCCCTCTCCCTCCTCTCCTCTCCCTCTCCCTCTCCTCTCCTCTCCCTCTCCTCTCCTCTCCCTCTCCTCTCTCCTCTCCCTCTCCCTCTCCTCTCCTCTCCTCTCCCTCCTCTCCTCTCCTCCCTCCCTCTCCTCTCCTCTCCTCTCCCTCCCTCTCCTCTCCCTCTCCTCTCCTCTCCCTCTCTCCCTCTCCCTCTCCCTCTCCTCTCTCTCTCTCTCCTCTCCCTCTCCCTCTCTCCCTGAGATGTCTCGGTCTGAGGCTCGGTCTTCTACTCCGCAGAGATGTCCTGAGGCTGGTTCTAGCAGAATTCCTTGGTTATTATCAGTAATAAAAAGATAAAGAGTTTTTCAATTCTTTATTATAAGTAATACTATTTTTAAGATTACATGAAAAAACATCTCATGTATCAGCAATAGCAACAGCATCATCATCATCCGCATTATCTGTTAGATCTTCAGCTTCTTTTTCTCTGGATTTCTCGGTATCTGTACTAGTATTAACTGTGATCCCGCTCTCAGACTCATCTCTTTACCTTCTTCTACGGTTTTATCTTCAGCTTGAACGATGATGATGCGTTTTTTATTTACCGGATGTTTTCCATTACACAGCTATAACACTGTGCATGCAGGGTTTAGGGTGAGCATGTGTTTATAGGGTGAAAGTTTACATCTGCTTTAGACCTAAGGGAGACGCTAAACGATTTACCACTTGAATTTTCATTCTAACGTACAACCTATTGAGCAATGTAATTGGGCTGACAAAAAAATGTATGCAGAGCAATGCGTTTCTAATCTAAAATATATGTCTTAAATTAAAATCACTGGGTTAAGATAAAAGGGTAAGGAACGGAAATGGATTCAAGGATGGTCACGTGGCAGCTGAACGGGGTTTTTAAGACTAGAAACTGAAACTGGGACAAGACCCTGTATGATAAAGCTGTGTGCGAGTCACGTAACCGTAAGGAAGGGTGTCATAACCATCCTCCATTCTGCGACGTTTACTGTATTGACCTGGTAAATCTTGATTCTACTATCGATTCCGTAGGCCTGTACCTCGTCGGTCATATCGCCAAGGAAATTACCGGCAGATGACTGCGTAAAAATCACGGAATCTGTATCAAAGTACATAACCCGTTTAGATTGTTTTTCCAGGTAACTGTACAGCACCAGGCGAGCGTTGGCGGTTGTATAAGCTGCCAAGACGACGTTGACAATATTTATTGCGGTCTGTGTTAAATAATCCCGCTGCCCGAATTTACCCCAAAATGAATTTAAAAATAAATTTGAAATATATCGAAGGCTTGCATTTGCCCAAATTTTGTCTTTGTCCAACTGGACACCTTCCCTTTCCAAATAATCACGGATGAATTGATCCTCCGATTCGTCATCGTTACACCATGATGGCCAGTCCGAACATGTTTGTTTGATTTTAAGGAAGTTATCGACGTAGCCATACTTAAAAGGCTTCTAAAACTCGATACCCTAAGTCTATAGCTTTTCGAAGCTCATCTGCTACTTAAGTTCCGGTAAATTTACGTTCGTCCTCTGTATGGGTGCAATTATGCTGGAACATAGTTTCAGCACAAGTTCTACACAAGACGTACATTGAGTTGTCGACCATCTTAAGAGGCAGGACAGGATGGTACAAATCTGATGGCAGGAGTACGCTACAGTTCACAAGGCACTCGACAGTGCGCAAGTCGAGGTTTAAGTAGTTAGCAGCAGTGTGAAGTGTAGTGTGCCCCACCGTATACTATTTGTTCACATAGAACAAACATCCAAATACCTGATTTACACATCTTCCTCTGCCTTATAATGCAACTTAACCGCATTAGTACGACCTCCGAAGAAGCTACGCGGTGACTTGTTTGAGTTAACAATGTCTCTTGCGACCGGATTTTGTTTTAAAAATGACCTGAATTCATACACTCAAATTTCTGTTAAACCATAGTTAAAAGAACGTATCCTGTGTGATGTTGCCAATGATTTCTCATGGCGCACAAACACTGTACTGTACTCACGTTTACTATCACCAGCTTGATCACGATAACACCTTTCACAACCATGAAACTGGCATACAGTGTTTGTGTCGTGATAAAACCCATCAACCGGGATATCTTCCCTTAACCGTACTTCATGCGCATTCCCGGCATCCTGAATAAGTCTGCCTTCAGAATGCTCGAGCCAAAGAAGCCATTGAGGAGCAATCGTTGACTGATTGTCGCCCAATATGTATCCACCGTTTGGAATGCCTCCTATAGTTCTCTCGCGAATAAGATCTCAGCGGAAACCAAGACTACAAGCACCAGCTAACATACAGCATTCCCTAAAGCGGTCGACTTTGTTTTCGTCGACAAATCTCTTCCAAAACTCGAGATACGCTTTTCTAAGGATAGCCACGTCTTGCATGCAATAACGCATAATTTCGTTTTTGAAATTGAAACGAGTGTCAGCAATTTCATCATTGTACCACTTTATAAAGTCTCTTCGAGCGTAGGAAAACATCTCGCCGACACCGTAAACGCGCATGACCGGTAAAGCACCGTCATAAACTAGGTATTGCAGGGTGTTAAAAAGATGAGAGAAGTGGCCTTTTGAGCCGGAGAAATTAAAGGCTTTAGGGTGTTTGGATATGGCCATGGGTAGGAAGTTTAAGTTGTTTATGAATTTTATGATGTGAGTGACACGATTTTAGTACGGTTAGATATGATTTTAGGATTCCATGCAGAGGGGTTCTTTAGGATTTCGTTAAGGATGAATTAATTGGCAGTCATAGAATTGAGAATTGTGAGCTAGAGCTGTTATGGTGACTCATTTCTTGCCGAGCGAGGAAATGTATGAAAGAAGTTCGGATACAGGTGAAGTCGAGAATATGTGTTGGCGTTGTTCGCAATGCTCGTAACTCTGCTCAATATCGAGATCGCTATTAACGCAGTGCTTGCAAACATGCTGGGCAACGCACAACGTGGGAGTGTGGATGAAGGTATTAGCAATGTTAGGAGCTGTATCTTGGCGGTCCTCGAAGTCGTAAAAGACAAAAATTAAGTCTTTCGCGACTTTTTTCGAGTCCACCGTGCTCTGTTCTCATGTAACAAAAATGAAGGACGAGTTTTTCGGATTTAAAGGTGCAAAACCGCATTTATGAGGGTTCTTACCCTTCCATGCACTCGCTAAACAAGTACTACAAAGTTGGAGTTTTCCGCAAAGATGCTAAGTTTATAGTTCTGCAGACATTGGTTTCCGCGGAAATCCCTATTGCACTCATCGCAAACGATAGTCAGCAGACTGAAAAGGGGGACTGTTATGAAAACATGGTCAAATATTACGGCAATTCTTATGACGTTTGCTGTAGTTGGTTTTATACCTACAGAATTCGCAAAAGAATGTCTTTGAAAAGCACTGGTTAAACTAGTAATCACGTTATAATTCTGGGCTTTAAAAATTAAATTTAGAACTTTAAGGTTAGGATGTCTCGGTTCTGGCCTAATCTGTGGTTATACACAGCTATGGTGTAATTTGTCACGTGTCTAACCAACCACGTCACATAAAATGGGGAGGAATTAGTTAGCTCGACTAGTAACCCAGCCAAACGGTCCTGAGACCGCAGAGTACTCGGATAGCGTGGGTGTTTTGAAGTGTTGATAAAGAATAAATAGATGGTTAGGTTAGTTATAAAACGAGAAAGTAATTGTAGGCAGAAAGATAAGAAGAACAGACAGGAAATAAGCACCACAAGCTTTAAAGAGAGCAAAAAAAAAATTACTAATTCTTGGAAGAGAGTCCCTGTAAAGCTTGAACCAGGGAAGAAACAGAAAGAACAGATAAACGACAATTCCCTCAACAAGCGTAAATTTACTTATAAATTTACCCACAATCAATAATTTTTGTAAGTTTTAATATCTATATACAATAACGGGGAAAGTGGAAAAAGAATAATATAAAGAAGCAGTAAAGATATGCAGGAAAACATGCTAAAGTAAAAGCGAAGAAAGCAAAAAGAAACAGGAAGAGCAGATTAAGGAGATAAAAACAGAAGAAGACGTATGAAAATTTTTAAAGAAAGAAAAGCGGAGTAAAAGGATACAAACGTGAATACAAATAAAAGAATGGGAGAGATATTTCGGAGATGCGCTGGAAAGTGAGCAAATACAAGACGGAGCAGAAAAACAAAGTATCAAAACACACGAGAGATGGGAAAAAGAAGAAGGAATGAAAGAAGAGGAAGTAAGAGAGGCAATAAAGAAGGTAAAAAGGGAACGCGGCAGGAGAAGATGAGAAAGTGAGGAGTGGATATACGGAGGAGAAAAGGTAACAAAAAGGATGACTGAAATAATAAACAAAATATGGAGAGGAGAAGGATTCCCGGAGAAATGGAGGGAAGGACGTATTTGCCCAATGTACAAAAAAGGAGACAAGAATCGGATAACAAATTACAGAGGAATTAAATTGCTAAACACTGCCTACAAAATATACGCGAACGTTCTGGTAGAAAAGTTAAAGATGGAGGTGGAGGAAAAGAAGCTGTTACGAGATGGACAGGCGGGATTTAGGAAAGGAAGAACGACGGATAACGTATACATATTGAAGCACATGGCAAAAAAGGAATTAGGAAAGAAGGGAGGTAAAATGGTAGCGGTATTCGCAAAAAAATAAATAAGCGAAAAGATAATAGAAAAGATAGAAGAAATGTACGAAGAATCGAGGAACAGGGTGAGAGTAAATAGTGAACTGAGTGAAGGATTTGTAACGAGGAAGGGATTGAGGCAAGCAAGTCCACTGAGCCCAACCCTGTTCGCGGTATATACTGGAGACCAGGAGGAGACCTTAAGGGGACAACAAGAGGGAGGCCTGGTGTTGGAGAATGTGAAAGTGTGGACCATGGCATACGCGGATGATATAGTGTTATTAGTAAGCGAGGAAAAATAAATTAATGGAATGTTAAAAACGTTGGACAAATATTTGAAAAGGAATGATCTGGAAGTCAATGGGAGTAAAACTAAGGTAATGAAATGGAGAAAAGTGGGCGGAAAAAGGAAAATGGAGAAATGGAAATTGAAGGACGAGGAGATACAGCAAGTAAAGGAATTCACTTAGCTGGGATACACAATGAGACAAGACAATAAAGATGGGGAACATATAAAAAATGTGGAGTGTAGGGGAAAGACTGTTTGGAATGGACATAAGGAAAAGAAAATTATTATTTGAAAAACTGATAAAAAGTGTGGTACTGTACGGGGCGGAAGTGTGGGGGTGGAAAGAATACAAAGAGATAGAGGGGCTGCAAGAAAAATACTGGAGGTGGATACTGGGAGTGGAAAGAGAAACACCAGGCTACATCATTAGAGAGGAGGTGCAAGTAGAGAAAATAAGGGTGGAGGTGGGAAATAGACCAGTAAAGTACGAGTAGGAAATGAGTAGAAGAACGGAGTGTAAAATTCTACAAGAATGCTGGGAAGAAATAAGAGAAGGAAGAATAGAATATGGACAAGAAGCCAGGAAGGAATATTACGAAAGAAACGGATATGCAAAAAGAAGTAGAAAGACTAGGAAGGGAAGGAGTGAACGTGAGAGAGGACATAATTAGAAGGGATAGAGATGTGCAAAAGCAGGAAAGATGGTCGAAGGTAAAAGAAGGAGAATACAATGTAAACTATAGGAACATTAAGGGAGAAGGGATAACGAGATATTTGATTGGGAAAGAAAGAAAGGAAATGACAGCGAGATTTAGATGTGGAACGAAGAGAGGGGGAACAGGTACTGGAGAAGGGACGAAGAGAGAAAATGTAGGCTGTACGGAGAAGGGATAGAGTCGATTAAGCACATGCTGCAATAATGCAGGGAATTAAAGGAGGAGGAGAGGACGGTGGAAGAGATACTAGAAGAAGGAGGAAAGGGAGCGAAGTGGATGCAAGAAACACAGAACAGAAGAAGACACTTAATGGGAGAAGAGAAAAGAGAGAAGAAGTTAGTGTAAGTGAAGTAAAGAAAGGAGAGACCGTAAAGAGTGTAAATAGGGAAAGCAAATGTAAATAGTAAAACGCAAGCACTTTGCAAAATTTCTGTAAATTAAGGAAATAAAGTATATTAGTAGTATAATAACTAAGTGCATGCCTATCCCAACATACAATTTTACCCCAACCCCAAAGATAAGTGTAGCCTTATCTGACTATACAGATAATCGGAGGAGCTTCTTCAGTTCATATACTAACATGCACATACGAATGACTAATCAATTCCCCAATAAAAGAAACTTCGTACTGAAAGGCTAACAAATATAGCATAAATAATACGCTTAGGCAACCGGTTTATACAATTTATGCTGTGGGTTACTGATACTGCGCACAATAGCGTAAACAGTAGTTTACGCAAGATGGAAGCTAAAGGCTAAAACAACACTGGGTATTTTATGTAGAAGTTCAGTAAGAATTACTTTAAATTTGGTTAAGTCAAAGACACAAAATATTGGTTAATAGCTATATCGGTTTATAACAGTTTTATACTAGTGAAACCTTTACGAAAGGTAAATTAATTCGGCTATCCCGATGACAGCGAAGTTGTAATAAAGGTAAACAACGTATTACAAATCCTTTGCAATATGATTAATTTAAACGCACTTTTTGTGTAGGAACTGTAGTTATCCCTAAGGAAGGCAGCGTGCCACCAATGATAGGTTCAAAAGTAAATTCAGCAATACAATATTTATTATTACGTAATGGAATAATCAAACCTTTTGATGGACGAACTGTAGTAGTTAATACCGTTTAAATTCCATCCTCGTAATTGCAGCTACCAGTAGTCATTTACAAGCAGTCCCGGTTAAGAGCACATCGTAGCAAAACCAAAATCGAGACGAAAGGTACACTAAGGGATATTCAACGACTATGTAAAGTAAACGAAGAGAATGACACGAGAAGAAGAAACAGAAAAAGCTAGAAATAAGGTAAGATATGTAATAGCAATTTATTTCTATAACGTTGTTTTACCTGTATAGGTCAAAGACAAGCTATATGTGATAATTTACCAGGGACTGGTAAAATATAGTTCTTTTAATTTAAATATCGTATTTTAAGCCTAAAAGAAGGATTATAACGAGATTGAAGAAAACCGAGCTAATTTACCATGTGTGTGTAAGCAACATTTTTTTATATCCGCAATACTAGCGATTTTATTACTTCACCAAATGAAGAAATAATTTTTGATTCCCTCTGTGAATGGTGATTTACACCCCGAAGAACAGCAACCAGAGAAATTTTCTAAAATATATTTTACACCACACAAAATGGCCGTTAAGAAACCACACCTTAGAAACAAGGCATTCAATAAATCTTTCTTATCAAATTTTAAAATTGTTAAACAGATGTATTTCAATACAGTATGTTTAGTAATACGTAATTGTTAAATGGTATCACCATCTAGTGGTGATTGAGCAAAGTGACAGATACCTATAAAATGTAAGAATTTACAGCTAACCAGAGGCCACGTATGGATGGCGCTAGTAGGTTTATTTTAAGAACTTTTATAAACTAAATATAAACACGACAAAGAAAAGTTTTCTCGAAAGCTCAACAAATATCAAAGAGTCTTCTTAATCCTGGCCTAATTGACTGCTTCCTCAAAAACATGAAACTAATATATATATATATATATATATATATATATATATATATATATATATATATATATATATATATATATACAGGGTGGCCACCACCAACGCGTCGGTCTCTAGCACCCAAACGACTGAATTTTTTCAAAATCTGTTTTGGCGAGAATATGTAAGCCTTTCTAGGACTACAATCTAAAATTAGTTTGGTTTATACAGGGTGATCTACAAACTTGTTACTTATCAAAGTTATATTATTTTAAATGGAATACCCTCCTTTTTAATTTTTTTTTTTTAAATAAGGTGTAAAAATAAGGTAGACTTTCATTAGAGTTCCCTATACCTAAACCTAACATTTTCCGAAATATTTAACATTTTTTGAAAATGTAGGGTTGTCAAAAAATTCAAGTATTTTTCGATGCAGACAATCTAATCTAGGTCATCGTAATAAGGATATTTGGAAGTACGTATTCTGTTGTTTATTGTTTCAAATCATAATTTATAAAATACAAAGAATAACGGGTAAAGTTAACAAACTTCAAAGTTAAATATCTTTGTTATTTTAAACACAACGCCCAAGAAATTTTTATCGTAATGGAATAGTCTTTTGACAATAGTTCGTACTGTATTAGGGTTCCCTATACCTAACTTCAATACTTTTCGAGAAATTAGTGTATTTGTTACATTTTTAGAAATTACGCCATTTTAAAAATACTGCTTTGATTTAAGTTACAGCTTGCAAAAACCAACTCTGAATTCAAAAATACTGGTTTGATTCAACGTACAGTTTGCACAAACCAAGTCGGACAACGCGCAAGAAAACTCTATATTGTCATATATAGTTAAATTTGTCTCATAATTCTCTATTTGAATACCGGATAATATACAGGGAACACTGTAACGCGATTCAGGCACTGTAAATTGCTCCTGTATTGCCAGTATTTCTTAAATTAAATTTTGTTTTTGCAAGGTGTAACAAATCAAGCCAGTATTTTGAAACGAAAGTTGGTTTTTACAACTGTAACCTAAATCAAATCAGTATTTCTCAAATGAAAGTCGGTTTTGCAACCGGTAACTTAAATCAATGAAACGTTCATCAAGTGTTTGTAAAAAGAACGTAAACATAATAACTGTATTGTCAAGGTGTCTTTGCCTTTTATGTAATTATATGATTATATGATTTTTCAAAGCACGTCAGAGGAACTTGAATAATGAAAAGGTCTTATTGTGGTTACATATTTGAGGAAATCCAGAAAATTATTATTTTATAATTAAGACCTTTATCTTGAATTTATTTCTATATTACGACTTAAAATTGAGTTGGTTAGGTATTGATTCGATCGAATTATTTGGTTAATTAGTTTGATTGAGATTGATTTGGCTCAAACTATATTACAAAAAACATTCGTTAGTTCTAAAAATGCAGCAGTAGATGGCGCCACAAACAATCAGGGTGGCATGGTAAGGGGTGAAGACCTGAGAACAAGTTCCGGATGCCCATAGTTGTCTTATGAGGGAGTATGCTGGCCACTTATTAGAATACTATATCAAATTTCAAGTTTTCCCGACAAGGGCGCGAGGACCTGAGAACAAGTTTCGGAGTCCTGTACCTGTCTCATGAAATAGTATGAGGGCCCCCTTTATTAGAATACTTACAAAACAAAAATGGACACCACCAATCAGACACCAGGGGACGTGGTCTGCCCTTAGGGCCGCCAATCACAGCCCTCAACTCAATCAGATAGAAGTGTGCGTATCTGCAGTGGTTCACCCTCCAAGGGCTGGACTACCAAAAAGGATCTTAGTATTGCCAAAAGGGCCCTAATTATGGGGTGAGGTCCGTAATACGTCATCAAGGGGTTGAAAATGGCGACTGAAAAGAAGCCGGCAATTAAGATGAAGTAAGATACATTAAACATGTCTGAGGTTGCCTACCCTCCAGGGCGGGAATTAAAAACTACACCGGAGCTTGCTGAGCCCAATCTACTAACGTCAGCAAATATAACATTTTTGCCTTTTAGTAGGAAATAAAATTCATTATGTTACACTAAAAACACGATTTCCTTCATCGGTATATTGGTTCCTAAAGACTTAGGTGTCACAATAAAATACTTATATTTGGGGTTTTTAATAGTGTATTTTTATGTTGTTTCAACGTCTAACAATTTTAATAGATATTACTACTGACGAAGATAACTGTAAGTGCTATCGAAACGTTTAGATTGTATAATATAAAAATACAGCATTAACCCCCCCCCCCCAAAGATAAGTATTGTATTATGTGTAATAATGGTGAAAGTTTACATTTTCATAACTTAGGTGTCATATTTACTCATAAGGAATTTTCTAAACCTGAAATTATTATGAACTTATGCTGTTCCTTAATTAGTACCTAAATATTGTGATATCGGTTGGTGCACTTTCTCTAATATCCATACAACTGCTGTACAATATGTTCAAAGAAAATTATTAAAATATACACCCACTTAAAAAAAAATTATTTTGACTTTTTCCACAAAACTGTACATTCACCCAAACATTTAGGAATTCTTGGAGATTTTAATACATTCCTCGAGCTTTAACACTACTATTGTATTCTACATTAAATTTCAAGTAAGGATGAATAGCTTATGATCAGCCTGAAGCTACACAACCGCTATTAAATTGATTAGAACTGTGAAGTTATCATTTTCTTTAAAAAAAGGAAAAAGCTTATACACCCACAATTCTCTAAAAAAAGTTGCTAGACAGTAGCAAATGCTATAAAAACTGCTTCAAAATCTACGCTCCATAAATTAAATGCTCTTGTCAATACATAACAAAAGTGTAATTCGCCGAAATATAATACACAATACGGAAAAATTGAAAATAATATAGACAACGCTGCCGGGATTCACAACGAACGGATAATGTATTATGTGTATAAAGTCGGGTCACACAACGTTCTGTATATTAGCGCGGGGGGTCGGGCTAAGTAGAGACCGTCTATATATATATATATATATATATATATATATATATATATATATATATATATATATAATATATATAACCTTAACTTAAGCCAAAGTATAACAACAATTATTAAAAGGCGTCAAATTGTAACATTAATAGCGGCTCCAAGTGTATAAACACTAAAACTGGGCCAACTGATTAAATAAAAAGCGATGATGTAATATACCATTCATAATTGATCAAATAATTTAATTAATATAAAAATTACCTTTTAATAAACGCTACTGCCGTCGGCTCATCGGTAGATGAATATAAGGGTGGGTTCTAATTTAGAGTTTACCGCGCCAAAGTATATTATTAAATAGCTTCAAACGGAAGATTAAAATAAGGGAATTCTAATAAATAGTTTAATTAACCTACCTGAAATGCTAATTGCTTCTTTTCTGCTTGATTATTTTCACTTAATTCCAAAATGTTATCAAAAATTATGAAAAAATAATAAATTCTCGAGCGCCATGCTGTCTTTCTTTTTTATATATCTATCTAGGAACAACAAAACCTAGTTATTGAATACTATAAACAATTAACACAAATGAAAATAAAATAACAAGTTATACATAAGTTTATTTAATATATGTTTGAAAACGAAAAAAATTCAGAAGTCATAAACTAAATTATAAAAAACTTTACCTTTTAACGGTTCTGTACATACACTGTGACAGATACTATGAAGCAGAATGGTTCATATGGTGAGGTCAATGTCTTTCTTAGTTATCCTTAAAATATGGAATTTCCTTGAAGTTTAATTCGCCAAATTTATTTGTAAAAGAATGTAGAACTTGCGTTGTAAAGGTAACTCAAGTAAAACTTGCCATTTAAAATAATAGTACAGTTAAATATTGACTTATACGTGCCATTAAAGATTATTAAGTATACAAATTAAGTGATTAAAAAGGTGCGTACTTAAAAAATAAGTACGTAAAAAGAGTACTTAATAAAAAAATAAAAGTGCATACTTGAAAAGTAAGTACTTAAAAAGTAAGTAAAAGGTGCCTAAAAAAAAGCAAAGGCTTTAGTTTAAAATATAATGAGAAAAAAATAACTTACCACCAAAACTCTGATGGCACCAAAATATAAAAAATTAAGTAAAAATCATGCTTATTGCTGTTAACATTCAGCATTAAGTGAATTACAAAAAGCTTTCAGTATAACTGAAGTGTATCTCCCTAAAGTCCTCACGCTTGCGCGAATACAATAATATAAATCCAATTTTTTAAGAAAGGAACTAAAACTATTTATATAATATTACACCCAAAAGATTTGTTCTAGGAAATGCCAATTAAATTGCCATTCTCAATTCTACATATTAATAATTAAAAACTTTTCTATTATGCCAAATAGATGAACGATTCTTAAATTAATGTATTTTTAATACAACCACAAAAAGGTTGTTACACCCCTTCTAAAATTTGGACTCGGAGATCACCAAAGCGGAGATTCCAAACACTAAGCTAATAAATGAAATTATTAAAATTAAAAAAATACAAAATGTTAAGCTAATTAAAATATAATCAATATTGAAAAATAACAAGAAAATGTACGAAGAAGTACGGAAAATGTGGTGACGTTGGTCAGGAAAGACCCCTCGCAACACCAAAAAAGCTAATGACGCGCTACCACCCGCACACGCCACTAGTCGAGAATCAAGGACCCGAAACCTTAAATAAAGTAAAAACTTTAACTGGTGGGGTTAGTGAAGCAAACCACCATCAGAAGAGCAAACTGAGTATCCGGTAAAAAATTTGAATCTAAGGTAAAAACGAACGGAAACCGTAACCTACCATGACCTGAAGGGACAGTGGGCAGAGAACCCGGAAACGGTCATCGTGCAACTTTATAACAAATCAAGGCTAAACGCCACTCTACTCGAGAGTATAAAATAGAAAAAAATCCTTTCGGACTAACAATAAATAATCGCGAGACTTGATGTCGAGAGAGGCGGTTCAATTACCCTACCCCGTACTTAAAAATAAGTACGTAAAAAAGTACTTAATAAAAAATAAAAGTGCATACTTGAAAAGTAAGTACTTAAAAAGTAATTAAAAGATGCCTAAAAAAAAGCAAAGGCTTTAGTTTAAAATATAATGAGACAAAAATAACTTACCACCAAAATTCTGATGGCACCAAAATATAAAAACTAAGTAAAAATCATGCTTATTGCTGTTAACATTCAGCATTAAGTGAATTACAAAAAGCTTTCAGTATAACTGAAGTGTATCTCCCTAAAGGTCCTCACGCTTGCACGAATACAATAATATAAATCCAATTTTTTAAGAAAGGAACTAAAACTATTTATGTAATATTACACCCAAAAGATTTGTTCTAGGAAATGCCAATTAAATTGCCATTCTCAATTCTACATATTAATAATTAAAAACTTTTCTAATATTATGCCAAATAGATGAACGATTCTTAAATTAATGTACTTTTAATACAACCACAAAAAAGGTTGTTACACACCCTTCTAAAATTTGGACTCGGAGATCACCAAAGCGGAGATTCCAAACACTAAGCTAATAAATGAAATTATTAAAATTAAAAAAATACAAAATGTTAAGCTAATTAAAATATAATCAATATTGAAAAATAACAAGAAAATGTACGAAGAAGTACGGAAAATGTGGTGACGTTGGTCAGGAAAGACCCCTCGCAACACCAAAAAAGCTAATGACGCGCTACCACCCGCACACGCCACTAGTCGAGAATCAAGGACCCGAAACCTTAAATAAAGTAAAACTTTAACTGGTGGGATTAGTGAAGCAAACCACCATCAGGAGAGCAAAATGAGTATCCGGTAAAAAAATTTGAATCTAAGGTAAAAAAACGAACGGAAACCGTAACCTACCATGACCTGAAGGGACAGTGGGCAGAGAACCCGGAAACGGTCATCGTGCAACTTTATAAAAAATCAAGGCTAAACGCCACTCTACTCGAGAGTATAAAAATAGAAAAAAAAAATCCTTTCGGACTAACAATAAATAATCGCGAGACTTGATGTCGAGAGAGAGCGTTCAATTACCCTACCCCGTACTTAAAAATAAGTACGTAAAAAAGTACTTAATAAAAAATAAAAGTGCATACTTGAAAAGTAAGTACTTAAAAAGTAATTAAAAGATGCCTAAAAAAAGCAAAGGCTTTAGTTTAAAATATAATGAGACAAAAATAACTTACCACCAAAATTCTGATGGCACCAAAATATAAAAACTAAGTAAAATCATGCTTATTGCTGTTAACATTCAGCATTAAGTGAATTACAAAAAGCTTTCAGTATAACTGAAGTGTATCTCCCTAAAGGTCCTCACGCTTGCACGAATACAATAATATAAATCCAATTTTTTAAGAAAGGAACTAAAACTATTTATGTAATATTACACCCAAAAGATTTGTTCTAGGAAATGCCAATTAAATTGCCATTCTCAATTCTACATATTAATAATTAAAAACTTTTCTAATATTATGCCAAATAGATGAACGATTCTTAAATTAATGTACTTTTTAATACAACCACAAGAAAAGGTTGTTACAAATTGTTCGACTTTAAAAATCGCATTGCTTAAAAATAGTTCTCGTATAGTTTTGGACATGCACAATGTCTTTTCAAAGCGTTTCGAGGGTAAAATTAATTATATAATTTTTTTAAAAATTAATTTATCCGAAAAATGGGCTATTTTTTAATAATTGTTTATAAAATTATCTAATTAATTTTATCATCGGAACTCTTTGGAAAGGCATTGTGTATGCTCAGAACTATAGGACAATTGTTTTAGAACAACCAGAACTCTTGAAAATCAACCAGCGTCTCATCTATATAATCGTAAATTATCGATGAACAACATTTTGAAGGGTTGCAAAAGATTTGGATAGCACTCAGAAAGTTATAAATGAAATTCTAATGACTGAAAGCAATTCGATCAATAATTTATGTTACACAAAAAAAATTCATTAAAAAACCTTTTTTTTATAGAAGTTTTGAGGTGTTTCAGTGTAAATAATTTCTCAATTACTAAATATGTATTTTATGTAAATATCTAGTGTGGAACACTACACGACCTTCCAGCCTGCAAAATGGGAATTCAAAGAAATGAAATGATTTTAATAACATTTTTTTAGGATACTTATACAACCTCTTTTATAATAAATTCATTACGAAAATAGGCAATATTGTAAAAACAAAAACAATGATCTATGTCAAACAGACGTTTAAAACTTCATGTCTGACAGAGGTTAATAAATAGACATCAGAAATTTAAAAGAAATGAAATAATTTTAATTATAATTTTTTACCTTCCAACCCACATATACATATGTAGGTATAGCAGGTTATACAATCGACTTTTTTTTCATTTTCGCTAAATAGACTTACTAACTCTTTTTTGCCCAAATTTCGCCAAGATCAGCCAATGGACAACCATGTCTGGATGTCTGTGTGTGAGTGTTTCTTTTTTTTCAATATACAGAGTCCGTCAGAAGAATGTATACACACTTTAACGGATTACATCTGTGAATTTTTGTCGAACTTGGATCGGATTACGGCAACAATGTGAAGTATGATGTTTCATATGGCTGTAGATGCAACAATGTAAAGAGTACGATTGTAAAACAAAATGAAAGAAAATGGCTGGTAGACGATTGACATTCGGGCTGCGAAAATGCATTCTGAAGTGGTTTATCAGGTTTGATAATGCCGTTGAGGTGCAGCGTCAGTGGAGGCAGGAGTTTAAAACAGATCGCCCAACTCGCTTATTAATTATCAATAGTTGTCAAGTTTGAGGAGCATGGAAAGATTTCTGACATTCACGAAGGAAGATCGGGAAGACGGCGTACAGCTGAAAGTCATAAGTCGTCGGATCTCGCGTTGGAAAAGTTTGCTACGTGCAGCTGAAATGGGGATTAGCAGTGCAAGTGAACGACGAATTCTGAAAGCTGCTAAGTGGAAAGTTTACATTCCACAATTACTACACGCGATTAATGATGACGATTCTGATCGTCGAATGCAATTTTGCGAATGGTATCAACAAATGGTAACTGAAGATCAACAATTTGTGACGAAGGTAGTGTGGACTGATGAGGCGGTTTTTAAACTTAATGGAACTTAATGGAACGGCATAACTGCGTGTACTGGCCACCGTAAAATCCATATGTTCATGTCGATAAGGCGGTCAATCTACCTGGGGTTCATGTGTGGTGTGGACTTCATCTAGGGGCTTAGTAGGATCCTTTTTCTTTGATGGTACTGTCACTGAAGAAATTTACCTGGAAGTGTTACGTTCATCAATTTTGTCAGGTGTACGTGCGCTTTATGGAGCTGATGAAGAGGTCTTCTACCAACAGGACGGGGCGCCACCACACTACCATCTAGTCGTACAAGCTTTCCTAGATGACAATTCTCAGGGACACTGGATTTGACGAAGAGGGCCCGTTGAGTTCCTTCCACGATCACCAGACACAAGTCCTGTGGACTTTTACTTGTGGGGAACTGTGAAAGATCAAGTCTACCGGTGTAAGCCACGTACGCTAGAGGAACTTCGCCAAGAGATTACAGCGGCATGTGCTGCAATCTCAATTGAAATATTGACTCAAGTAGTTGCGGCGACCGCTCGTCGTTCCATTATGTGTCTAGCTGTCAACGGCCAATATTTTGAACATTTAAAGGAACCATGTGTTGAATTGAAGGCACTACAACATATCGGGGGTAATCTGGCAAAAGCTCCTATTTACTGTCAAGCTAATTTTACAGGAAGAGGTAAAAACTGTAATTTTAAAAAATGGCGCAACCGAGAAGGCCAAGATATTAAAGTAATATATTAATGTGTGTTTGTGAGCTAATACCATTTGAGTACAACAAAACTTATGATGTTTGTAAAAATCAGATAGGACTTTTTGCTTTCTATAAAGTAACACATAGGACTTTTTGGTTTTTGGGAAATGTGGGATAGGATACTTTGCCTCCATAGGTTCATTACCGTAAATTATTACAAAAAATAAAAATATTATGTGACATGGTCCATTATTATTGAATTAACAGCTTAGTGCAAAAGGTTGTCATAAAAATAGTGTGTATCTTTAGGAATAACGGATTTAAGTTCTTGGAGATGATGCTACTTTTATGTTTTATTTTTTATGGTGCGGTGGGAAGCGGCGGATAATTTAGAACTGGTTCCAATTTCTTTGGACGACGGGTAGGTCTATGTAATCCTCTTGAAAATTAAGCTTTACTTTAATTTGGCCACTCGGTAAGTATCGGATGACTCGAATATCGTTAATTACAGGATCATTTGCCATTTTTGCAGGTCTGATTGACTGATATCTTAAATCTTCTGACAATGAATAATTTTTGAAAAAATCGAACTCCAAAAGTTTCACTCTGTATGGAAAGGGTGTTATTCTAGCCTATTTGGTCACACTGACATAATCACTAGGCAAGTGTATTTCGCGATTTCTTAGTTTCCTTTCGATAGTGCTATGAATCGAGTCACACTCCATTTGAGTGTGACTCGGCTCTAAAAATTTTTGGAATACCTCTATTTGATTTAACGTGGCAATCGAGAGAACGTTATTTCTGTTTTGGCTGGGGCAACCATCTGACCAAATTATTATTGGTATTTTTGCATCAGTAAAACAGTTTTGGAGATAATCCAAAATACATGAAGTAAAAGTTGACGCAACAAGTTGGTTGTTTTGATCTTCCGACCATCAATAGCAAACAACATCTTTGGTTGCTAAATTAAAAATGGTAAAGTTATGGAGAGGTATGGAGGTAACTTAACCGCTTGGACATCCATGGTGATAGTTATACAATTTTTTTCTTCAGCCAAAACTTTATCTTTGGATTTTTCTTCTCCTGCCTATTCCTTCCTTTTTTGATGTTGCGCGTAAATTTCCTCTGACATATTTCCACATTTATATGAGACACATGTGTTAGTTACATTGGTCCTTTTTAGGGCAGTACACTGATAAATGTTTAGCATGGAAATCTAGCTAAATTTGGGACAGCTTTATATTTAGTCAAATATAGTTTATAAACGTCACTTACAGACTGAAAATGAGGTTCTAAATATAATTTTAATGAGTCTTTTCTACAGTAGTGTGCCGGTAATTTTGGAAGTTGCTCAAAAAATGTAAGGTTTCATACTGAGCTTTATGCTGATCTTTGACTCGCTGTTTTATGTTGACTCTACTTGCTTTTTCAGCATACATACCACAGAAACTTTGATCAAACCATGAGTGTACTGTTTTTTAATCAATACACAAAGTATTAAGAAACATTTTACGACATACTTGTAAATCATTTAATGTGTACTGACAAGTACCTTGTCTTCTGGAAGGTCCATCTACTGTTTTACGTGTGGTAACATTTTTTTTTACATTAGAGGATACAAATACGCCTCTCTGATCCCAGTTCATAGTTTTCCAAAATGCATTAAATATTTGTTTTCTTGTCTCTTCTGTGATATCAGAGCAATGGCGATTCGTTGCTTTTTCACAAGCCTTCGATGAGCAGTGAGGTTTTAGCACTCTCCCAGTTTTCACCACATTCTGTGTTCGTTTTCCACTTCCATTCTTTTTAATTCCAAGGTATTGTTGTCCTTGCATGCGAAGTTTTTTATTCTTATTTCTCACCCATTCCATTTCATTTGCCTTGAGGCGTCTTTTTCTCCCTTCATTCACATCTACTTCTACTTCATTTACATCTGCAGTTAGTTCCACTATATCTTCTTCATCCGAAGGCTAATATTCACTTCCTGATCGTTGATGAACATTATTAAGAGGAGGATAAGCTTGTGAGTCTTTAATGTGTTGGGTTCTCTCAAATTTTGCCGGATTTTGGTCGTGAGCTAAGATGGTGTCTGCCTCCAGTTCTAAAAATATTATACTTAGTTAGCAAACATAATAGCTTAATAAAGCAATTAAGCATTTGCATGTTTTGTTAAATCTAAAGTTTCTAAAAAGTTGTAGGATAGGAAATTACCATCGTTTTCTGCTGTATTAGACAGAAAGATTTTTCATCTGGAACCAAAAATTCCATACTTTGATCTTCTATAATCATGCTTTGTTCAATGACCATTTCTCTAACGTCTGAAACGATAAGTAAGTTATTAAATGGCAATCACACCCAAACATACAAGACATTACACAAAACTCAAATAATTATAATAATTATTATTTTATTTTATTCAATTAATAGCCTTTGGACTAGCGGTACCTTTGGTATTGCATGCAAGTAAAAACAAAGTGCAATCTGTACCTACCGTCAACATCACTGGTTTTTTGAAAGTCTAAATTTTCTGCTATAACAACCGGCATTCCATCCAAATTCGAATAAACTGAAACATTAGAATCCTCAGGCTCATTTTGAGCATTTTGACAGCTTTGTTGATCTGCCTTGTGTTCTGTTTCAATCCTTGTTGTGTTATCCAGTATAAAAGATGTTTTCTGTAGCGACTTAAAACAATACCAAATTTAAGTGACGTTGAGTTGACTGTAACAAACTAATACGTACCTGGTGTATTCTGTGTTTTTACTAAGCTAAAATTTCTGTCTGAAGCCTACTGCATTTCATTCACATCAACAGAAAACATTGCTTTGGCTTCTTTAACTAATCTTATAGTTCTAGATCGTATCATAATTTATAGATTATGTCACTGGTTATTAAATCCAAACAAACCAAACCTTAATTGAGTAAGTATTTTTACACACACATCACAAAACAAGTGTAAAAATCCTTAATTTCTGATTAAAAATGCACGAAATACAAAAATCGCCTAGCGTGTCACGGTTTTTCAACTTAAACTGATGCAGATAGGAATAATTACCACTTCCTAAGAACAACTGAGTGCAGATAGGAGCTTTTGTTTTTAGGCAAAATACGCAGATAGGAGTATTTGCTTCCAAATAACAGCTGAGTGTAGATAGGAGGTTTTGTATTTCTTTAATTTATACCTTACAGGATTTATTTTCAGATATGACATTTTCTCAGTACATGCGTATGAACCTATAGAACGTAATGCAACAAAAATCCCAATTTTGAAAAAAATGTCAGATAGAAGCTTTTGTCAGATTACCCGCGATATGTGATCAGTATTTAAATGTAAAATAAACACATAAGTAATACTTTTCGTTCCTTAAAGTGTGTATACATTTTTTTGACAGACTTTGTATTATATTTATTAAAATCAATACATACATAAGGCACATAATGTTTACAATTTTACATTCAATTTTGATATTATATTTCATTTACTGAAGCTACCTTTAAAACGTATCAATGATACTCTTTGCTTAAACCTAAGGTTAATAACTGAAAACCAGTTCACCTTCTACCTTAAACAAAACATTTTCACTGCACCACTGTTTTTTAAATCTTCAATACAGTTATTTGCGTTGTACTGTAATGATCCTAAAATTCATCACATATTAATTATGCAATCCTAGTACAGAAATTCCTATCAAAACTTCTTTCCTATTTATTTCCTCAAACTGAATGTAGTATTGTTTATAAATCCTATCAGTTTCCCACTCCTAGTAAATCCTCTATAAATATCCGCGCTCACCTTCACTCATTCTGCCTATACAATAACACCAAACAACGCAACACAACAACAAGGAATGACCAGGGCTGAAGAGGAGAAGGACTCCTGAACAGTCCACAATAAGATAAACATATATATATATATATATATATATATATATATATATATATATATATGTGTATATATATATATATATATATATATATATATATATATATATATACAGAAGCATGAGCATAAAAAAAAAATTCACTCATTCTGCAAACCCACAGCAGGCGTTCCGCAAGGTTCTGCCTTAGCGCCCATCCTTTACACCATCTTTGCTTCAGATATCCCTCAAGTCACCCCACCCGGAGTAGTCGTTGCGCAGTTTGCAGATGACACCGCCTTCTGGTCGGTTAATCGGAACAGCAAAACGGCCTCCAACTGCATATCCAAAACCCTTCGGAACTTTTCCAACTGGGGCAACCGGTGGAGAGTCTCCATTAACCCCTCCAAAACCCAAGCAATCCTTTTCCGCCACACTAGTTACGCCGAAGACAAATTCCCAAACTTATCCTCCAGAAACGTCTCCCTCACCATTAACTAAGAAGGAATCCCCTTTCAAGACCAAATCACATACCTAGGTATCCTGTTCACCAGAACACTTAATTAGCTCCCTGATGTTAGAAGGACACTTAACAGAATTAGAAACCGGGCAAACCTACTGGGCGCCCTCCGAAGTCGAATCAGAGGTTGCCACCCCAAAACACTCCATCACACATATAAAACTTACATCCGCCCTGTTATGGATTTCCGAGCACCAATATACACTAACATTAACCCTAACCACCTTTCCTCTATAGCATTCTGTGAACGCCGGATATTTAGACGTATACACGGGCTACCCTTCAGGTACCCCAGCAACCTCACAACACAATACGCAGACATACCACCAATCACAAACAGAATCCGAACACTTCAGAAAAACTTTGCACACAAAAGGATTTTCGGCGATACCATCCCAACCAAAGAAATCATCACAACTTCCTACACCTACCAACCTCCCAAATACCCACGGAAAAAACCCAAACGTAAATTTAAACACTCTCCCGCGATCTTAATCAAATTATTAGACGACATACCAGAGGAGATAGAAGAGACCCTTGATAACATCCCATATGCACTCCGCATCCCACCGTCTACTGGATAACGACCACGCAAGGACACCGGTTAACGAATCGATCAACACCCTATCACCCCTCACCACACTCAACCACACGCACACCTAAATCTAAATATTCACAACTGAAATAAATCAAACCTTTAACCTTTCTTTTTCTTTAACACCAAATAACAAACCCTCAACAAATTGTCTTTTTTTCTTTTTTTTACACCAAAAATAATAAACTCATGATTGTAAACCACACAATTACAAAAAACATCACAACACCAACAATAATGGAATGACTAGGGCTGAAGAGGAGGAATCCTGAACAGTCTACGAATAAGCATATAAGCATAAGATATAAGCATACTAACCAAAATCGTGGGCATACTAACCTAAAAAAAAAAAAGAAATATTCACCCATTCACCCATTTCAATTCGAATTTGATCTCACTTTATCTAGAAATCCTAACCAGTGAATATCAAATTACCCGCCTGCTTATTAGAACCTGCCTGTCATTAATTCCATTCTAACCTGCCTGACATATTTGCTGATCTCTCGATATCCTAGTGGCAGTTCCAAATAAGTCTCCAGAAACGTAAGTAGCTATTTGCAATTTCCCGGTGTTTGTACTACGAGGAGTAGTATGTAGTTACCCAGTAACGTGGTTCTCGTACTGGTGGCTTCGGCCCCAAGGAGTAAGGCTACTTTACGCCCTTTTCCTATCTAATCCTAGTATCCGAGAAACAATCTCAAATCTGCCCTATCGGTGTACGTACCTCGAAGGAAAGATAAAGATTGTTAATGGTATTGCTTTATTAATGGTGGTTTAGACCCCAATTATAAGGTAATCCTATACTGTGACATCCCTATAATTTTCCCTATTAGCCTTGTATAAACCTGATACCTATCTAACATCTGTTCGGTGTTACTACCACGAAGGTTGTATAGAAATCATTAGTTATCCATTTAATCCAGATTCACTATGTAATACTTATACCGTTACCAGCTTTGTATAAATCACATCCCTATAATTTTTCCTATTACCTTTGTATAAACTGATACCTATCTAACATCTGTTCGGTGGTACTACCACGAAGGGTGTATCGAAATCATTAATTATCCATTTAATCCAGATTCAAAATATTATACTCATACCGTTACCAGCTTAGTGTAAATCACATCCCTGTAATTTTCCCTATTACCCTGGTGTAAGCGTAATTCCTATCTACCATTCATTCGGAGGTAACCCCCTGAAAACTGCATAGAAAGCACTGATTCAATAACCGATCCTAATTCACCAATATAAAACTTATACCGTCACCAGCCACTTATTCGAATACTACTTACCCCTATATCCTCCCTCTGTTACACACCCTCTTGTCCGAAATCCTACCACCTGGTATCGAAACCAAATCATCCACTCACATGGTCCTGTAATTTCAAGATAACACCCCCAGGATAAACTTCACAAAAATTCTATTTAGTCTAACCCCAGTACTAATTATTAAACATAATCTAGTGCAACATATCTCCATTTCACATGATTTACACTTTATATTAAAATTTCTCTATTTAGTTACCCGATTAATCATAATACACCAGAACAGTTAAATAAATTACATTGTATTATACATAGTTCATTTAGTACAATTGTGTACAATCTATTTTAATAATATACATTAATAGTATATTGTAAAAGTGTTGAAAGGGCAAGATTTCACACGAGTTTGCAGGATTGAGCCACGACCCTTCGGCTCGTGGCTTAAGCAAACGAGTGTGAAATCGACTTTTCAACACGTGTTTTAACAATACTTTTCCGACGACCACCATAAAAAAATCAAAAGTAGGTATATTATTTTATTGATTAAAGTTAATTGGAATTATTTTATTAATTAAAGTTAATTGTGAAATTTTGGCAGTTTTGGAAATGTATTGGTGCTAGAACTCGGTGGTTTTCTTCTGTAGATAAGAAATTTTAAATTTTTTGCGCGGCACAACGATCTTCTGTAAGCACCTCAGGAACCACTAATGAAGTTTCACACAGCAGCGGCGACTTGGTACCAGAAGTGGATGCTGCAGCTTTTTCACGCAACAGCGGTTGTTTGGTTCCAGAAGTCGATGCTACTGTTTCAACAATGTGTTTCGAGATTTCTATTTTTTTTACTGATCGACTCATTTACATAACCTTCAGCAGTCCCGCTGGACTGCCATCCGCCATGGCGTTTTAGGGCTAGAAGGTCACCAGTTTTGTCAGCAGCAATTGTTGCTGATGTTCTTCTATATGTGTGTCCTGTATATGTTTCTGGGTTAGGCAGCTTTAAAAACTTGGCAATGTCTTGAACTATTTTGCCTAATTTGTTAATGCCCACATATTGTTTAGTGCATTTTCCTTTTTGATAATTGATAAAGAATTTTTGATTCTTGTCAGTCATTGTTGAGGGTCGCAGATTCATATATTTTTTACAGACACTATAAATATTGTCTGAAATAACAAATTGTCTCGGTTTCTTAGTTTTGGTATAAGGCACATCAACAATTAATGCTGCATTCACATCTTTAACATTACCCAGTTTGACATTATAAATTTCACCTTTCCTCATGCATCCACAAACTCCAAAAATAAGGGCCGTCTAAAAATATTTGAGATTAGAAATTGAAATTCAAATGTCATGTTTACATACTTTTGTTAATAAAAACACTTCATCAGGAGCTGTTTCCAAAAATGTTTTGTTGTCGTTATTAGTTAAAACATTTGCTTTTTTTGGCACATAATTTACTGACTGCTTCTTTAACAGAGCTTTTAACTTGGGATACGGAGCGATGTTGAAATCATGTTTTGTTATTAAGGTTCCTCGAAGCATGGAATATATTGACCACAACGTACTGGATTTATATTTTGCACTGAGGTCGCCGAAATATGCCAGTAATACTTTTTCAAAAAAAGAATTTACTTTACTTTTAAGTCTCCAGTCCATGAATTGTTTATAAGCATATTCATAACGCTCTTTCGACATTGATGGTAACAAATTCTCACATGCTTTTGCGGCTTTTTCTACGATTTCCGGAGGGGTAAGGTTTTCATAATTATCACTGTCGCTTTCATTATTGTTAAATACCATTTTTTATTCAAAGTTGGAACTGTTTTACTTGGATATGTTCTTCAGTTTCAGAATTCACAAATGACAAATGTCAAATTTCATTGGTAACCATGATTGCACTACCAATGTTGAAAATTTTAATTCATAATTAATTAAAATTTTCAACATCGCTGACAGCCAATCAGATTGATTGATTTTATATTTTACACAAAAACTCCCTCCATTCGCAATCTCTCACTTTCAGTAACAAAAAACGGTGCAGAATTCAATACATTTCATAGTGGCCGTCGGAAAAAATTAATTCACATTCCAAACATCCAAATTTTACAATACAACATTAACAAACAGCTGATTATAACAATTGCAAATGTTAGTGTAGGTCAAGGGTTGTCCTAACTTGTTCAGCAGCAGCTTTCCAATCAATGTGAAACAATTATATTTAATTGATTTAACCACCTCTAAGTCACATAGATTTCACCCCTATATTTGTAATTACTCACAAATACATTATCTCAAAGAAACATAATAGAATCACGGCCTTACCTGAGTGAAGTTGTTACTCCACTTTCATAAAAACCACTCGGTCCATTTATCTTCACCCCCACCAGTAACCCGACCGAAACTCATTGTTAATTAATTATTATTACACTTGCTAAAAGAAAAACCCGCGGAAAATAACAGACACGCTTAATGACATTTGTTACAGCTTGCGACCAGGTGCAATTAAACCCGAAGACAGATTCCGACAGATACCGAACTGAGTTTAATTTTATTTTATACGCCAGAATAAAATTGTTTGCTTTTATATTATTTAAAAGTATTATATTTTAATTTCAGTTCGCAAATTATATTCTTAATATCCTTCTTATATATTGTGTTACTTGATTCTAAACCCAGGCAACATACATTGGAGTGTTGAAAGTTGCCATCTGAACCTCCCCAGTGATACTGAGCTAGCAAACCAGGGCAATTAATAAAACAATTATAGTACACTCCTTGACAGGGTACTACTGCAGTACCACATTAATTCTTTAATTATGCGTGGCTTTAAACCACTTAAGAAAAATTGTTGACTGTTGACCACATTCTTTTTGTCTTTTGATTTTTTATGAACGCTATAAATAGTAATTAATAACAATTTTTAATTACTATAAATAGTACATTTGGCCATGTTTAAAACAAAGTGTGTGCTTGTGTGTGTGTGTGTGTGTGTGTGTGTGTGCGCGCGCGTGTGTGCGTGTGTGCGTGTGTGCGTGGGTGCGTGTGCGCGTGTGTGCGTATGTGCGTGTGTGGCGTGTGCGTGTGCGTGGTGCGTGTGTGCGTGTGTCGTGTGTGTGCGTGTGGTGGTGTGTGCGTGTGCTGTGTGCGTGTGCGTGTGCGTGTCGTGCGTGTGCGTGTGCGTGTGCGTGTGTGTGGTGTGTGTGCGTGTGGTGTGTGTGTGTGTGGTGTGGTGTGGTGTGCTGTGTGGTGCGTGTCCGTGGCCGTGTGGTGTGTGTGGTGTGTGTGTGGTGTTGTGCGTGTGTGGTGTGTTATGTTAGTATCGACAATAACTCCAAAACGAAAACACCTACGTACTTAAAATGTATTTAAGCTTGTTTTTAAGACATAAAAATACATAACGTATAGACCTGGGCGTATCGATTAATCATGTTTTATGCTATTTTTTGATATGACGCGAAATTTAGCAACAAAAAAATTCTTATATATATAGATATATATATATATATATTATATATATATATATATATATATACCGGGTATCTAGGGTCTACCCAGGTAAGTGCGCAAATTTTTTCAATATCTGAATAACGATTAATTTTATATGAAAAGAAAATTTAATTTTACATAACTTTTCTTTATAAACTTTCGTGGCATATTATTGAAAATGGTTAAACTGTATTATTGATATCTTATGGAAGGGGGCGGATGACATGACGTTTTAAACGTCACTCTGGCACAGATATAAAAGGCAGTTGCATAGTAATCCTAAAAAAATTATAATTAAAATTATTTCATCTTTTAAGTTTTTAACTTAACATCTAGCTCTCTATTAACCTCTGCATCATTATCCATAATCAATTGTTAGTTTCCATTTTGTAGATGGGAAGGTCGTGTGGTGTTCCAGATATTTTTATTAATAATTAAAACAAACAACTTTTATTTTGTAAAACACCTTATTAAACGTGTTTGTTGCTTTCTGTATTCTTGTACTTCGTGTCCTTTTCTCTGATAGCCTTAGTCCTGTCTTGTGTCCTAATCCGGTGTTAAATCCTGTACTGTTTCCGGTGGTTCATCAGCTCTGGTATTGTTCTCAAGAGGGTCTCCTGCCGCTGCTGCTATATATCCTCTTCCGGAATGAAAATGGTTTCTACGTATTGACTAAGTGCGAAGCAGTAATGTACCTAACTTAGAAGCTGCGAAGACTACAATGCTCGATCTCAAGTTAGAGCGCAAATATTTTTTTTTTAGTTAATTATTGTTTATTTGAACAAAAGTAGGGGGGGGGCGATAAAATCGGCTGAACCAATAGTAGTCTCTTCCCCGAGTGGCGGGAATTGCACAAAGAGTTGCGCTGGAGAAGAAGTACGTTGAATGAGGCCCACCGCAGTTGCTACACTTTGGTGTATTCAGATGAGGACAGGTAGCGGCTTTGTGGCTTTGGACAGCGGAGGGTTCAGGTGGGACACCCTTTAGTAGTAACACTTGGGAATTGGTTTGGGCATGTGGGTGGGTTATCGTGGGCCTACATAGGTAGATCAGGAAGGGGTGATAAGACAGATAAAGAAGGTAAGGGCGCTTGTGGTTTTGGAGATTGTACGAAAGGTTTCAAATACCTTGGGGAGGTTGCAGGATTCAAAGATTTTATCAGGTAGGATTTCTTTGTCTATTCTACGGAAACAAGGATTTAGATTTGGGGTTAGTAGGAAGAGTGTACTTGTGCGGACCTGGGAGCTGCGTGAGCGTTAATGCAGGCCCACTGAAGTGATGCTATATCGTACTTGGCAGGGACTCACTCGTTTCTAGGAGACAGGTGGTTAAGCTTTACGCTTAACTACGAAAGAGGGGCAGAGGATTGCAAAAAGGAATTCTGGGTGTTAAATTGGCCGTTAGGGTGTAGTAGCAGAAGGTTTGGTAGAGGTTGAACCGGTAAAGGAAGGTTTAGGTGCTTCGGCGGTTAGGTAAATGGGTTTTGATACGGGTGGGAGGCAGGATAAGGCAATTGAGCACATTAAAAGTTCCCTCTGTGGTTTGGAGACGATTGGAGTACAGAAGCTACCACAAAGGATAGAAATGGAGGTGGCGTGGATAGTCTAGGGGCGGAGAAAGTGCCAGGATAAAGTTTGGGGCAGAAAATTGTGTTGTTTAGAAGGATGAACTCTTACCGCGGTGTAGTCTCACACCACGTTGGCTGAATCTTAGACGTTGCGCCCTGCGTGTAGTTTTCTCAGTCCTGGTTCTACCTAACAACCTACGTTGGTATAGGTTATGTAACTGAATTTTTTTTTCACTAATGCTAAATAGACTTAGTTCATTTTATAAGGTTGGCGAAGTTTCGCCAAGATTGTCCATGTATATGTGAAAGTGTGCAGTGTGCGTATGCGTATACGTGTGCGTGAGTGCGTCAGTGCGTGTGTGTCGTGTGTGTCGTCGCTGCGTGTGTGTCGTGCGTTTGCATGTGTGCGTGTGTGTGCGTGTGTGCGTATGCGTGTCATGCTGTGCGTGTGCGTGTGTAACGTGTGTAGTGTGCGTGTGCGTGGTGTCGTGTGCGTGCGTGTGCGTGTGTGTGGCGTGTGCGTATGTGAGTGTGTGTCGTGAGTGTGCGTATGTGTGCGTGTGCGTGTTCGTATGCGTATGTGTGCGTGTCGTGAGCGTGCGTGTGTGGCGTCGTGTGCGTGTGTGTGCGCTGTGCGTGTGCGTGTGCGTGTGCGTGTGCGTGTGCGTGTCTGTGCGTGTGCGTGTGTGTGCGTGTGCGTGTGCGCGTGCGTGTGCGTGCGTGTCGTGTGCGTGTGCGTGTGCGTGTGCGTATGCATGTTCATGTGCGAGTGCTTGTGCGTGTGCACATGTTTTTCGCTTCTCCTGGAGCTGATTACATTTACGAAAAAATTCAGTAGTGAAGAGGGGTTTATTGAAATCCGTTTTGCTTTTAACAAATATTTCTGAAACAGTTGTATATTTCAAAGACAAGAATACCAACATATAGACCTTAAACATATTGATTAATTTGTAATAAAATATGTAACGTTGTACAAAATTTTAAAATAATAAAAGTAAGTTATCCAAAAGTAATGAAATAATAAATTCTCCAACATATACATACCTTACACCATTTATAATTGTGCCTTTGACTCATGTCGGTAGATTAATAGGGTTGGTTCATAAAAATGATTTACTTAATTACCACTTACCATGAATAATAAAGAATGTTATCTCGGGCGCTAAATTGTCTTTTTAAATTATCGGGACAATTAAACCGACTTGACAAAAATGTAAAAATAACAATATACAGACTATGTTTATTGAATTAAATGTAATGATGAAATAATGAAGGTCTTAAAATTATGCTTAAAATAAATACCTTAGAAATTTTGTACACAAACTTTTCTTTTTGACAACCATTGGTATCTAAATATGATTACGGAGAGGTTAACAGGATGAAGTCATTCTTACATCATCATGGTGCAATCTTGACATAATGTTATCAGCCACACCCCAAACTAAATTTATCTTTATAAAATCCGTACAAATTTCTTCTTAAAATTGTTAAATCCACTGGTTATTGCATTATTTGGAAGTATCCATTCAAAACATTGCAATTATAAAACGAAAAATGTACGCAACCATAAAATCAAATGCGTACTTAAGATGCAATTACGTTGTAAATTGAATTAATGATAAACGTGTAATTAAAGAAAAATGGTATAAAAATACCTCAAGAAAACAACGTCAAGAAAAACGTAAAGAAAACGTATAGAAAAACGTAAAGAAAACGCCACCAAATTGATGGCGCTTACACATAAATTTAGGTAAAATCAAAAAGAAGCAGCTTCATGCTTCGACATTAAAACGGAAGTGCAAATGGAAAATTTCGAAATAGATGATCAGGTCATGCGTACAAGATATCAGCAGAATAACTTAACGCAGACGCGTTATGTATCAGATAAGAAATGAATACAAATTGAAAGCAGGATTATAAACCTTTACGAACTAAGAAGATATGCAAATTAAGTTGCCTACCTCATACCTAGATTTCAATAATTAAAATTTTTTGTATTTAGAACTAAATGAAGGAAAGGTCCTAAATTGAGGTATATTTTATACAACACTAAAAAGAGTTGTTACAAATTATGTTCTATGCAATTTGTTGATACAACGCATATTTCAGCAAACAAATTTCATAGGTAGAATTGAAAGTTTAAATATTGTTAATACTTGAATAACAATTAATTTCATAACAAAATGTGTAGAAATATTATTCAATGAAAATCTGACATGAAGTTTTAAACGTCCATCTGACATAAATTATTGTTATTGTTTTAACAATATTGTGGTATGCACGTATTGAAAAAGAGGCGATAATTACGGTAAAAATTATTGTTAGAGTTACTTCATTTCTTTTCATTTCCACTTTGTAGGTTGAAAGATCGTATATTATTCCACACAGATATTTTGTATTCTAATTCGGTGTTAAATCTTCCTACTGGTTGTTCTACTCTAGTTTCTGCTTCTGGGACGGGAACCGCTTCTGCATATTAATTCTGTGCAAAGCAGTGACGGCCCTAACTTAAAAGTGGCGAAGGCTACGATGCCCGATTTTTTTAAAATTTATTTAATATCCCGAAACACGACCTTTTAGTTTTGCGGTTATTTTTGCGTTACCCGTTTTCTTATTATATATTATATATTATTTAAATCGGTCGACAGTCATATAGAAAACGTTGGTGCTAGAAATATCTGCAAAAGTGTCATCACTAAAAGTAAAAAGTTGTTCGAACAACGAAAATGCAATGAACTAGCCACATTTCCTTTGAGCAGTAGTAAATTTTGGTCTTTAGCTAAAGCCATTAGTAAAACTTTAGAACATCTTCATTTCCTGACATCTATTGACGGATCGGTAGTTGCTGATTCTGTAGACAAAGTAAATGTTTTTGTTGATTTGTTTGCACCAAACTCGTGCCTCAATGATTCTGGAAAAGATGTGCCCTGGTCAACTCTTCATACGCTATGAAACCAATTCATTTTTGGTACAAGCTCTTGGAATCGATCATCAGTAGGCTTGATCTCAATAAGGCGACTGGCCCAGACGGTATCTCAGCTATTGTCTTATAGAAATGTTCCCCGAACTAGTACCAATCCTATCTAAGCTCTATGTCTCTATGTCTTCTGGCGAATTCTTCATCTCTATGTCTTCTGGAGAATTCCTTTCATCATGGAAGTTAGTAAATGTTCAACCTATTCCAAAAAAGGCGATAAGACCAGTCCTCAAACTACCGACCAATTGCCATCACTTCCATTTTGTCTAAAATCATGGAAAAAGCCATCAATCAGCAATTTCTCACGTTCCTTGAAACTAACAAACTCCTTAGTGACCACCAATATGGGTCTAGGCAAAGTCGTTCAACAGGTGATCTTCTTTCATATGTGACCCAAGTTTGGAACAATACAGTAGAGCAGTCCGGTGAAACAGTTGTAGTCTCTTTAGATATCTCAAAGGCATTTGACCATGTTTGGCATAAGTGGTTACTTGCCAAACTCACCTCGTTTGGGTTAAACAATACGCTCATCAACTGGGTTTCTAGTTTCCTTGATAAAAGATGAATACGTGTCGTAGTTGATGGCTTTTTTCAAGAGAAGTTAGTATTAACGCGGGCGTACCATAGGGATCCGTTATAGCGCCTACACTTTTTCTGCTGTACATAAACGACCTTATTTCTTCAACAACTAACCCCATCCATAGCTTTTGCTGACGATAGCACTCTTCACTGTAGTTCATCTCAGTCTACTCATAGTAATAATCCATATTCCATGTCAAATCAAGAAATTAAAGCTGAAATGGCAAATTCAATCAACAAAGACATTCAACGTATTCTCGAATGGGGAAGCAATAATTTAGTTAAATTTAATGCTAACAGAACTCAGTGTTGCCTTGTGTCCGCCAAAAAGATCGATCATTTCCTGTTGTAAGTATGAATGGCTCAGTTCTTAAGTTTTCAGACTCTATTACTCTGTTGGGTATGATTGTATCTCCAAATCTCTCATGGGTTGATCATCTTCTGTCAGCTATCAAAACAGCTGCTCGTAAAATAGGCTTTTGTAGAGATCTAAGCAGTACTTTACCTCTCGACAACTCCTTCTGCTGTATAAAACCCAAATTCCGCCTCATCTGGAATATAATTCTCACTTCTGGGTTAGTGCTCCCCAATACGCTCTTATAAATGACCCGTCCTTATCTTCTCACATACAGACCCTTGAGCATGGAAGGATGGTTTCAGTTCTTTCTTTGTATTATCGTTATTACAACGGCTATTGTGCTGGTGAATTACATTCTTTGATACCATCTCCGGCTATCTATGCGAGAAACACTCGGTTCGCTCAATCACATCATCAGTATGCAGTACAAATCTCTACTTGTCGTACCAAACGGGCGCAATCCACATTTTCTACACGGCTTCTAAACTCTGGAATGATCTCCCTAGTTCCTGTTTTCCTCTCACTTATGATATGAGAAAATGTAAGGTAGCTGTTCATAGACATCTATTGGCAATTCATTACCCTCTATGCATCCTCCTAAGTGTTCCTGAGTGCTTTAGCACGATAGGCCAAATTTATCCTGTTCAGGTCCACAATCATAAAAGAAAAAAGAAAAAAATTTGAAAAGAGGTGGGAAGAGGGTTTGTCGATAAAATCAAAAAGACCTAAACCAATCTGAATAAATTGCTGTTGGGTACCGGGAGTTTAATTTTACTTTTTATCCTTTACTAGACCTAGCAAAGTGTACCGCGATGGTTAGTTTATTATAAACATATTTCAGTAGTATCTGTAAATACAATTCTATTAAAATCCGAAGAAGTGTAGTTTCTAGAGATGTGTTTTAAAGTTACCCAAAACGTGTAAAATCGTCGAAATTTCTGTATAGATTTTTTACAACAAATGCTTGACGTAAAAGAATGTAATTGATTGCGCTCCGGAATTAATCTCAAATTTGAATATTCGTACTTGACTTTTTTATAAAGAAAACGTTTAAACAAATATTTACGTAGATATTACACACGTAATCTTTCAACAAATAATATTTAATTATTTTACAACTCAACAATATAATAAAAATAACAATTATTAGCAATTTCAAAGACTCTAAAATGTAATTTGTTTATTGATAGGTGCTTATGCAATATTTAAAGATAAAAAAGAGCGCAAATTAAGGAGTCTGCGCCAAGTTTTAAGTACGTAATTTTAAAAGAAGGAATTTGAATGTTGAATTAGTCTTGATCATTTTCAGTAGTAGCTGTGTTTATATTAATTAGTGATTTAAATAAATTTAATTAAAATTTGATATACGAAAGGTGCGTGCACGTAAAAGTAGGTAAAGTTTTAGTGTACCACAATAAAAAAGAAAAAGTGAATATTTTCGAATTATTTTTTCAGATTATCGCCGAGCCATGATTCGTCAAGATAAATTATATTCAAATGTCGAAGTAAATAATAATAAAAGTGTAGCTAAAAAAAGTGATAATTTACTACAAAGTCTTCTAATTAAAATATTTGGTCCAGTAACTCTTCAAATAAAATGGATAAATGTTACTATTATTACTACACTACATTTATTGTGTCTATGGGGCTTGCTGTCATTTCCATTCATTCAAAAATTTAGGCTGACTTTATGGGGTGAGTTTTTAGAAAATAGTTTTTTAAATTAGAAATGTATTTAAATCATTAATATCTGGTGAAAGCTACGATTTTTTAGAAAACTGTACGTGTGTGCGTGCATTAGTTTAAAAATTTTCAATTAATATCCTTATAACGTGCAACACAGATCACTATTTTTAATAGAAGTTATAAAGTGTTGCAATATTTGGACCTTTTGAAATAAAAATTTTGAAATATCTTCTTTAAGTAATTTTTAGTGTTATTAAAAATTTTCGTTGTAACGTAATAAAAATTAATTAAAAATTGATCATTTAAAATATTTATTGCCCATATAAAATGTTTAGGATTACCTCAAAATATGCAAATACGAAAATTTCTATAAAAATTATGTTTTATTATAAAACAACTATTGCATAATTTTTGCCTTCATATAGAAAATAATTAAAAAGGGTGTCATAGATTTTTTCACTTCACACATTTTACTGCCATATCGTTATGGTGCGGGTAAACTCCAAAACTTGACGCTATAATGAACTGTGTTATCTACCGAAACAAGTCCTTAATCGAAAAACTTTGGGTCGAAAATTCCGATTTTCTTTAATTATGGGTAAGTGCGTCTTCTGAAATAAAAATGAAAATATCTTTCTTTATTCCAGTACAATAGTTTTACTTTCGACCTTGAAAAATGATGAATGCATTTAATAGTAATGCCTTTGAGTCATGAAACGTTTTGATATTCTAAACTGTATAGGATAATTAGTTAATATATAGATCAGGTATTAAAATTATTGAATTAAATATGAAATAACCATATTGAAAATATTTGGTGTGGAACAACACACGATCGTCCAAGCTGCAAAGTCGAAATTACAAAAAATGAAATAATGAATTTTTTAAAGATTATTATTCAATCTCCTTGGTAATACCGTCATAATGAGAATAGACACCATTGTAAAAACAACAACAATGGTCTTTGTCAGAAACCACGTTTAAAAATTCATGTCAGATAGAGGTTAATAGGTATACAGGGTGAGTCACA
>JARFJB010000551.1:105000-277500 GCA_036346205.1 Vesta saturnalis | reverse complement strand
CATCCTATATGTTTGTTTCCTAACTATATACATAACCACTTCATCTGAAAACCCATTGTATGCAGCAATTCCTTTAATAATGCGCATTCTTTATTATAGTTTTGAACTGAAATAGGGAAATTAAGCAATATATGAACCAAAAGCTAAAAGCCGCGAGTTTATGCTGTCTACATTGGTTATGAATCTTTTAGTTCTAGTTTCCTTACGATAAATATCTCTATCTAGTTTGCTACCATTTCTTGTTACCAGAGTATCAAGGAACGGAGACTGTCATTTGCCTCTATCTCATAGGTAAATTTGATTGTCGGAAATTTAGAATTTAAAGTTTCTACAAGTTCTCAAAGCTACAAATTTTAGTATTAAGGATGGCAAACACATCATTCACGTATCTAATCCAAACTCTAGGAAAATAAGGCAAATCGCGTTTTAAGTCTGTCTCAAATTTACCCATGAATAGATTGGCTATAAACGAAGATAAGCTATTGCCCATTGTCGTACCATGTTCTTGCTGGAAAGATTGATGGTTAATTTTGAAAAAGGTTTGTTTCATATACAAATCTGTTAATTCAAGAAAATCTTCTACTTTTCTATCGTCCAAATAGTTTTGTTTTAAAACATCTTCTAACTAAACTAAGGTTTGATCTATTGAACACTGAAACAGTGAACAAACGTCGAATAAGACTAAAATTTTATTTTCTGGAAGTTCAACGTTTTTAATTTTATCAATAAATTATATGAATTTGCCACACTAAAGTTGGGCTATTGGTAGGAGAGGTTATGAAATTTACTAGATAACCATTTGAACAGCAGATAAGTAGGTGAATCAATACCAAAAACAATGGGTCGCATAGCATTACTTGGTTTATGAATCTTAAGCAAGCAATACATTCTAGGTAGCACCGGATTGGATACCGTTAGTTGAAACTTAAGAGTCATCCACAACTCTTTACATGCTAATAAAACCTTCCGAGTTGAAGTAATCATTTTAGGAAGAGGATCTTTGGTAATTACTGAATAAGATCCTAAACTTAAGAGTTCTTTGACTGAAGCAAAATAATCCTCTTTGTTTAAAATGACTACTTGACTGCCTTTATCTGCTTTGAGGTAAAACAATTTTGCTTTTGAGATCTTTAACAATTGAAGTTCTGAATGATTTAAATAAAATTTTGAGTCCTGTTGGACATTTTCCGAAATTTTAATTTTACTGGCTTATCTAACGTACTTTTTCCAATTTTCATCCAATGGTTTAATCGAACTTTCTATGCCTACTATGATTTTGTCCAACGGAGGTTTGTTAAAATTAAGATTATATTTCAAACCTTTATTTAACAAATCTATTCCTTCTTTGTTAAAAGTCTCAGAAGATCCGTTAATAACTATATTTTCGTTTGTGGCATTACTATTTTGCTTGTCTTGTTTGTTGGATCTACCTATTTTGTACAGAAGCGTCGCTAAAGGAGGGGTGCCACTTATTTTTCGCCCAAACTTTTTTATGGGTATATTTTTAATTTTTGAGCAAAATGAGATTTTTTAAACAGCAAGATACTCTTGTTGAAAGTAAAAAATTACTGGTTTTGGTGTTATTTGAGGTTTTAGCAATGCTGACCGAATTAATACATTATTTTAAAATGAAACAATTAATAGTTCTCATGCGCGAAAACGAACTACCTCAGGGAATAATTATATTTTCAGAAACAACTATGAGGGAAACATATTGTAAATTATTTGGAACTTAAAAGGTATTAATTGTATGACATTAACATAGAACAGACAAAGGAAACAATTTAAAAAAACAACGAATAACACAAAACAAACAACAATGTGTCAAACGAATCTGTCAAACAAAAAATAGCAAGTCTGCAGTCTAGCCTACTTAATTCAAGTAAATCAAATTAACTCATTTCTTTAATTTTCTTATTTTAGGTAAAACATGTTAGAACCTCAAATAACTCCAAAACCAGTAATTTTTGGCTTTCAACAAGAGCACCTTTTTGGTGTCAAATTGTTTAAAAAATATTATTTTTGCCCAAAAGTTAAAAATATCCCCATAAAAAAGTTCCCAAAATATGTGCTACCCCTTTATCGACGCTCTTGTACAAAATATCAAAAATTAGGCAATACTATGTTTTATGACCTAATCAGAGGTATTTGTAACCTAAATATCATTTAGGTATCTTAAACCGTTTCAGTGTTAATGAAATAAAGGATTTTTTGGACCACTTTTACAGGGCCGTATCTGCTTAGGGAGGCATTTTTGGACACATGTTTATTAACCAAACTAACGTTATTTTTTAATATTCTATTTGCCCTGGAAATTAGCGGATCGTTTTTTGAAACACCCAGTATAAACAATAAACTAACCTCTAAAAATTAGATTAGAGTTATAGCAGCTACAAAGAACTTTGGTTTTCTTGGATGTATGCAAACTACCAATCTACCGACAAAAGTTACTAAACTTACTAAACAATATTATTTAAGAATTAAAAAATATACTAACAGTAAACATGCTACCACTAAGCCACTGACTAATAAGAATAATTAAGAATAATAAGCAGAACAAAATGGATGACACACCCAAGGTTCTTATGATCTATTATGAAGTTGATATAAGTATAAGGTGATATCCCTTGATTTCCTATTTGTTTTAAACGTGTCACATAATTTTAAAAAGCATTTAGCGTTGATTAACATTGTCGTCCATGTGATTAACTTTTAAATGAATAACTACTGCAATGAATAAATAATTTTCATGGTAAAAACCTTTTACAGTGGTGTTAGCTTATGGAGGGGTAGGAGTTTTGTTTGCCGTTAATTTTGATAACAGACCTACACCGCCTTTACGTACAATTCACTACATGTGCAGAAATTTGTAAGATCTGGAAGTATTTCTGTCGATTTAGAATCTAGGGGTTGTAAATAAAATTTTTTTATCGTTAAAACACTAAAACTAAAAATAATTATATCACAGGAAGTCGACAAATAGAATTAATTCATCACACTAAAAAACGTGTTTTGGCGACGGTAAACCTGGACCCGACAATTAGTTTTTAGACAAATTGCAGTTGAAGTAGGTTTATCTAAAATACTGATATGGGACAAACTTATAACCCTTACAAGGCCCAGTGTCATGAGTGGAGAAACGCTAGAGCGCGCTAATGCTGATCGTTGCTTTATGTCTACACTTTGTTTTACAGACGAGTGTACTTTACACTCAATAGCGAACCGAATGTTCAAAATACTGCTATTGGACCCTAAAATCCACGAGTGAATATTAGGACACGAACTCAGTATCCTCAAAAATTAATTTCTGGTCTGGGATTTTAAGAATTACATTATTGGTCCATTTGAAATCGAAGGAAATTTAAATTCAGAAGGTTATTTAGAATTATTAATAACCAAAGTTGGGCCTGCATTAGAAGAAGTTGCAACAGAAAATCAGGAGATCTGGTTTTAACAAGACGGCTATCCTACACATTTTGATATTTAGATGTTAGAAATTTTTAAGTGATTCGTTTCAAATCATTGGATACGTAGGGTGGTGCTATAAATTTGCCTGCCAGAACTCCTGATTTAGCCTTGCGACTTCTGCTTGTGGCCACCTTCAAAGCAAAATTTATGAAAGACGCCACCCAGATATCAATTCTTTGAGGAAGACAATAGAAAACATTAGAAGAGCTTTTCATAATAGTTGGTGTTATTTGTTTCAATAGTTATTATAATTTTATTTTTGTTTGCCTTTCTTATATTTTACAATCAACTTTTAAAACTCTAATATTATAATTTAGTATTTTAAACTGCATAATTGTCTTAATTAGTTTCTGTTTTTAATTCATACTATTTAACTTTTTGGAAATTCTTCATTACAGTAGTTATTCATTTTAAAGTTAATAACATGGACGACAATATTAACGAACACCTAAATACTTTTCAAAATTATTTGACACATTTGAAACAAATTGGAAATCAAGGCATATCATATTTAAAAAACGCCTGTTACTTATTTAGCGTTTTAAAAGTAGATGTTTAATCTTTAGTTTTGTAATTGGTACTTTTGGCTGTGAAATAATTTTACCTTTTAATTAATACCATTAGGTTTTCTGTGCGTTGAATTGAGAGCAGAAATCTGTAAAACGTTCATTCCAATGTTAAATGCCTATGTTCGGGTTTGAGACCGACACCCGGTATATGTTCTATGGATATGCAAAATTGTTTCTATGTTTTATATACAATGTGTCCCAAATTCGCTTCTCTATAAAAGGATCTCGGCTTCTGTTATACTTACGGCAAAGTTTAAATAGGGAAAGTTTTAGAAGAAGCTTAGAGCATTCGATATCCGGTTTTAGATTTACGATCGGTCAATTGGTTTTGAAAATATCGGCGAAAAACCGAAAACGGCGGATTTCGTTTTTCGCCTGTAAATCCGAAATGGTTAATTTGACAGCTGTCACTATGTGAGATTATTCAGACACTTTTTTAAGACGAATAAGATGGCGTGTATGACATGTTACAATCTTTTGTTATCCCACAATCTGCCACAACTTTTATATTTCTTATTGTCGCCATATTGGATTTTTCGATTTTTTGATAGAGCGCAATATTTCCAGTGTAGTAATGTCTCACAACTGCATAAAAGATTAGAGTTTCATCGAAATATCACACTTTCTAAAGTTAGGTCTTATTTATTATTAGTAGGCCAAGATTTATCTGTCGCAAAATAACATTAATAAATAATGTATAAAATTCTTTGAATTTTCAATAGAACATGAAATTAAATAACGACCTCTCAACAAGACAGATGTTTTGGGACAAATTCCCAGCTATGAGTGTGTTAAAAATAAATCCATTAATTCGTCATTAATTTAATTAATACTTGAACCTTTGAACAACCTACAATAAAATTACAATTACAATTAATTTACAGATTTGCAAAATGACGTCCATTTACATCGAGACATTTTTGACAATTGGTGACTGTTTTCGTACAACCCTAGCAAGTGTATTTCCGTTAACACTATTTCTAAATGTATCCAAAACTCTCTGTCTCAGGATTTCTATGGTCGCAGGAGGATCAAACTCGTAGACCTCATTCTTTGTGTGACTCCAGAGGTAGAAATCCAAGGGCGAAAGGTCAGGGAATCTACGAGGCCAATATATTGGACCATTTAATGCAATAATTCTTTCATCAACCTGCTCCCTTAAGAAGTTCCTGACTTGAATGGTGTTGTGCCGGACATCCATCCTGTTGAATGAACTCATCTTCGGTGAGAGTAGCTCGTAAAGCCGGCACAACCTGGTTTCGCAAAAGCTCTAGGTACCTCTGTCCGTTTAAGTTATAGTCAAACAAAAATGGTCCTATAAGTCGATTTCCTGCAATGATTAATAATTTATAATACATAGGTGCCTAATTAAAATAGGTAAGTTAGATTAAATTACCAATAATCCCACAACAAACGTTACTTCCAAATCTGGTCTGTAGACGTCTCTCTGCCACTTCGTGAGGGTTTTCTACAGCCCAATGATGAATGTTGTGCTTATTAAAACTCCACATTTCGTAAACCTACTCTCAACAGACCACAAGACGTGATTAACAAAATCGGGATTTTCATTACACATTCTAGTATACCACTGCAGAACGCATTCGTCTTGGAAAATCAGTTTCCTCAAGTCCTTGAACTATTGTGGGTGTGTATGGATAGTAGTTATTCTTTTTAACACTCTTTGTACGGTTGATTTTGATACACGAATTTCCGTTCTACCGTTCTTACCGATGCACTGGGGTTTTCGTTGACAGCTTGTAAAATGTTTCTGCCACGATTTTATTATCAATATTGTATCCGCTTTTAGGTTGTTCGAAGGTCCCATAGTTAATTAAATTAATTACAATTTTTCTGAAGTGGGTTTTATGAGGCTGCCGTTGTTCGGGGTACATCTCCAAATACCTCGCTGAGGTAATGTCGGCGTTTCTGTTTGACTGCAAGTAAAGCGCTAACATGTCAAACTTTTCTTCATTTGAATAAGGAATACCGGCCATTTTCAACAGGCTTTTACAATTTGTGTGTCACGTTTATGATTTTAATGACAGAAAAGCGTACTACTTATGAAAACACTACTTTGAATTATTTAACGTCAAAGTCAGAGCCACCTTATATGGAAAAAATGAAACCCAATTTTACTGACAAATAAATCATGTCCTACTAATAATAATAAATAAGACCTAACTTTAGAAAGTGTGATATTTCGATGAAACTCTAATCTTTTATGCACTTGTGAGACATCACTAAACTGGAAATATTGCGCTCTTTCAAAAAATCAAAAATCCAGTATGGCGGCCATAAGAAAAATGAAAGTTGAGGCAGATTGTGGAATAACAAAAGACGATTGTGATATGTCATACACGCCATCTTATTCGTCTTAAAAAATTGTCCGAATAATCTCACATTGTGACAGCTGTTAAATTAACCATTTCGGATTTACTGGCGAAAACGAAATCCGCCATTTTCGGTTTTTGCCGATATTTTCAAAACCAATTGACCGATCGTAAATCTGAAACCGGATATCGAATGCTCTAAGCTTCCTCTAAAACTTTCCCCATTTAACCTTTGCCGTAAGTATAACATGAGCTGAGATCACTTTATAGAGAAGCGAGAAGGAATTTGGGACACATTGTATACATACGCGTCCTAAATATACATGGTGCGTAACTGAATACATATTCATGAAATATCAAATTATTATGTTCAAAATAGATACAGGTGTTGTTTCGAATGATCATGGTATATTGTTCGGGGTATCTACTATGTGTGTACACAATGTAACATACACGGTATATTCCAGAAAACATTGCATGTTCTGAACCTAAAATACATATACTGTGGACGTTCAATGATATGTGGTCGTTTGTCCAAGAAATTTCAGATTGAAAGTTCGGTATTTATTGGCATTTTCAACTTTTTGGCATGTTAACCTTTAAAGAAAATGTTTGCCTTCATATAACGTTATTAAATATTATTCGTGGCTAAGATTACAAAATTAAACGAGAATAAACCAGAACTCAGTGTATGTAACGTTTGTAACAAGCTAGACCTAAAAGAAATATAGAAGAAAAGTTCTATTTCCATAGTATCAGATCAGCAAATATTTAGTCAAGTAAAACAGTATCGTGCTAAATATCGCGCAATTAAGAAGAGCGTTAAATCGAAATATAAGAACAACTGCAATAAAAAGTACAGGCATTTAAAGAATCCGCAGAGACAAAATTGTTTGGTATTGCTAGCTGCAAATGTAAAAATTTTTCAACTAGTAAAAGTGCAAAACAAAATGCTTGTAGCCGAGCAAGAATGAATTCCTTGTATATCAAAAAACAAACCGGAAAATGGCAATCGATAATGTAGATATTCAACCAACATTGAAAAATCTAAAATTATATGAAAAAAATCGAAGGACTTAGCCGAAGATAATCTAAAGAAAGGTCTAAACGAGAGCGAAACGAACTACGATGTATTCCATCTACTTCCAAGGCAAAGGATCCTTTAGCACCGGGTCCCATACAAGTTCAGTAAATAGCAAACCTCCCTTTTCTTCCCAAATGCGACTCCATTTGCCAAAGCTTTGGAAGAGGCATGTGACCAAGCTGGAATTTGCGGTGGTTCAGCTGCAATAATAGTAAGTGCTGTCCTAAAAGACGTTGGAATTATATCAGTCTAACAACAAAATTTGGTGACCAAGCTCTAGGAGTGGAGGCAATCTGTTTTCCTGGACGTAGGGACATAACATTGGTTTAAAGAAAAAAAGGGAATAAGTACTATCAAAAAACGGTTACCGAAGAACATTATGCTTTAGTTTCCGAACCCAGATCAAGATATCTAGGGCATATAAATCCAACATCTGGAACTACAAAACCAATTAAATTTTCAATACTTGAGTTTTTACAAAAAAATACTGATATAAATACAATTGTAGCTATAGGTTGTGACGGAACTGTGGTATCTACCGGTTCAAAAAATGGGTTAATTTGTGGTCTGGAATCAGAATTAAAGAAGCCATTACAGTGCTCGGTGTGTTTGCTTCACACGAACGAATTACCACTGCGACACTTAATGAACTATTTGAATAGAAAAACTGTCGGACCAAGAGGTTTTTCGGAGCAAGTTGGCAAGTCTCTGGAATCGTGCGAGAACTTACCTGTGATAGAGTTTACAAAAATTGAAACTGTGTTACCTTCAGTAAATGTGAAAACGCTAAATACACATCAAAAATACATGTTTGAGATGTCAGGAAATCTCTAACGGAATTTTGGGAGAAGATGTAACTTTAAAAGTGCCTGGAAAAATATCATAGGCCAGGTAGCTTACGACAGCAAACAGAGGTTATATGTTGCTACTAAAGAACCATCTCAAAACCTTCAAATATTAGCTAAATTTGTCCTTAAAGTGTAAATTAAATGCAGGTGGTCTTACAAAGATGGTGCTAGGTACCTTTTTAACATGGTTAGAAGATCTCGATACCTCCGTGACGAACTTAAAAAAGCAATAGATCATTTAATAAAGAGGAACGGATATTTTGCCCAAGCCCATTCATAAAATCTTTTAATAGCGATGTTAGCAAAATTCATTCCAGAGTTGGCCTTAAGGAGAACTTTAAAACAAAATAAACTTTGATTGTGATGATTATGCGGACTTAATTGATTGACAGAATGTCAGTATAGGCGAACCCCCATTGGCAATGGAAATACCAGACGACAATTTAACTAATATGATTTCTGTGATTCCGGATGAAATACCCCTATTAAAAGCTCCTTGCCTTTCGCAGGCGGTTCAAAGATGTATAAAATTAATTACAGAAACTTCTATAGCAGTGTTTATCTCTGAAGCGCGAGACGGGTTCATTAAAGCTCGTATTGAATTCAGAAAAACTTTTCCGTAATTTGAAACAAAAAAAAACAGTTTTTTACAGTTTTTCTATTGGAGGGAGGGTTAGAGTGGAACACGACACGTGATGAGTTCTGGGTTGTTTTTCTTATTTGCTAATAAAAACAAGTAGAGAGCTACATTTTAATTTTTTTTTAATTCCTTTTTAGTAAACTTTCAAGGTCATTTCGGCAGCCAAAGACATTGTCGTATGACACTTAGATTATTTCTGTTGCTAAGTATCTCAAAAGGCACCTATTCGGTACGCAGGAAACTTTATTTTCCTAAATTTTTTGCTTTACGTGTATTTCCACTCCTCCCTACTGTACAATTTGTAACAATAAAAAAAAGTTGTTGGGTGTAGAGGTTGTCGATAATAATTTCACCCCTAATATTACTTATACTTCTAATAATAAATAGAAGATTTTGTGCCTTCAGCTTAGTCGACGATTAAATGCGGCCATGTTCTTAAATTTTGATTTGCTTTAATTAGACAATCTGTGTGTGGTTAGATATGCTCGCTTTACAAAAAAAGGTGTAACTTCAACTTGTAAATAAATGTTAAAATACCTCGAACGCCAACTTATTTTATGGAAAACAAGTAAACCGTAAATGTAATAAATGTATAATTGAAACCAATAATAAGGTCTGTTATAAAAATATTTAACTCATGTTATAAAACAGAAAATCTAAATACTAATGTTAGTAAATCTGAAACTAATGATTAGAAATGAAATACCTGTAGTACTTCTAAGTTTTGGTTGTTACAGGTAGACTGATAACAAAATGCTCTTCTTAAATTTGGTTGTGCAATTAATCTTGAAATGGAAATATAACATGGTTGTGATATTCGTTGATCCCAAACAAGTAAATTCCTTTAAAAAAACAGCCAAACTTGGTTGATTTAATCGGGTTAATCTACCATTTATTTATAATTTTACTGCATAGCAACAAACTTCTACTGCGTCATCCTCGTTAAATTGAAACGTAATAGTACAATGAAACTACGTAAAAAGAAAATTTAACGTCTAAAAAAAGGGCAAATATATCAAATAATTAAAAGTAGGTTTAATTAGCTCTTACCGTAAAAATATACGACACTTTTGATAAAAATATTCAAGAGCAAATATGGATGCTTCTTGCTTTCATTATCGTACATGAGAAAAAAATGAACGAAGTTGCCTAAATTATTGCAAATTTCAACAAAACTTAAAAGGTTTGTTACAGTTTGTATGTATGAAAACAGTGTTGTTTTATAACTCAATGCACAGTTGATTCGGGAACTGCAGTATTTCTTCAATTTTTCTTAAGAAAGTACTTGAGTCGTCCCTGACATGTTTCACTATGGTCACATTTTTTGCTTCATTATTTTTGGTATAATTTTTGGGTTTTGGTTTTAAAAAAGATTTATAAGCTAGCAAGTTCGTAATTTTGAAGCTAAGGTAACAATAACCTAGACTTGTAATAATCACTGGTTGACAAGGTTTTTTTCAAAAGAAATCTCAATAGTGCATTTTTTCATCCTGAATTCAGATTTGTAGTCAGAATTTTCCCATCAGGCATGGTTTTTCTGTGAAAGCTACTTTTCGAAATCTGATTTTAGCGTTTTCTTTGACCCGTCGTAGGAACTTTAACCTCACATTTTACCCAAGCTGTATTTAAGGAAATTATTTGTAATATGCTGAAGCACCACAAAACAAGAGTGCGCAAGTTCAACCATGTTTGGCATGCGCAGACCTGTTAATCTGGAATTGTGATGTGTCAGTATTGAGCTGACTGTGAGTTTGTTCACTAGTGAAATATTTCCTTCCCTTCTGTTTGGAAGTACATTGTGTATATTGTGTTTCAGTGCTTTGTTTTTTCACCATGCCCAGAAAGTGTGTAAATCAATAATTTCTGGTATATTTGTGGCGAGTTGACCTTCAAGTCTCAGAGGTGAAATTTGACCCCACTTGTAAAGAAGTGTTATCAACTTTACTTTGGCTATCAAGTTGGTGATTTTAATAAGAGCTGGGCCCCAAATAAATGCTGTGTTTCGTGAGTTGGACTGCTGACTGGGTGGGTACACATCATATGTCATTCGGAATTCTCAATATTAGAGTAATCATATCTAGAACTAAATATACAGTTAAGTATTCGAATTTGCAATCAAGAATGAGACCTATCTTAAACAATGAAGAGTTCCCTGAACCAGTATATGCAGATACGACCGTAAGTGATAACTCTGATTATTACCTTACTCAAACTGAAATGGAATCTACTCCGAAAAGATGTAAGAATATGTAGTAATCGTAGCCGCCATAGTATTTTCAAAGACTGCTTCTCTGAAGAAAATGGTACAGTGATGTAATGATGTTTGTTCAGTTATGGAAACTCTTGGGCATCAACACCGGTCAGATGGGTGGCGATTGTTCAGACTCCTATAAAGTTAGTTTGAAGGTTGTGCTGCTACATATTGCCACTGAACTTCCATCAATACGTGTAGCGCATGCCGCTGATATGAAAGAGACATATGAAAATATGAAACTAATTTTCGAGAAGATACAATATGAATGGAATATCTGTGGTGATTTAAAAGTCATTGCTTTATTGCTTGATTTGCAACTTTAGTGAATCCTGAAAAGATATTTTTACCTCCATTGCATATTAAGCTAGGAGTAATTAAAAAATTTCGTTAAAGCTATGAATAAACCTTCTGAAGGATTCTTGTACTTGAAATCGAAATTCCCCAAAGTCAGTGATGCTAAACCGAAAGAAGGAATTTTTATAGGTCCACAAATCCAGTCATTAATGGCTGATGAACATTTCGAAGGACTGTTAAATCCACTGGAGAAAGCAGTCTGGTAGTCTTTTAAAAGTTTAAGTTGCAATTTTCTTGGAAACCATAAAACCATAAATACCATAAACCATAAAAACTAATAAAAACTATCGTGATATAGTAGCTGATATTCTGCATTCTTATAAAGCTATGGGATGCAAAATTCACTTCTTGGACTCTCACTTAGACTTCTTCCCTGAAAATCTTGGAGCTGTCAGCGATGAACACGGTGAGCGTTTTCATCAGCAAATTTCTACAATCGTGAAGAGGTACCAAGGCAAGTGCAGTTCCAATATGCTGGCAGAGTACTGTTGGATCAAGAAAAGAGAAGTTCCAGGTGCAAAATATGCACCACTCTCTACGTAAAATTTTGAGTTAGATAGCTAATTACGGATTTTTACTTTCTTGCTAAACAAAAAGTATTGAGGTCGAAATAAAATCGAAAAAAATAAGTTGCGTTATTTTGATGTTTTACGACTCCCTGAATCCGAAAAAATGTATCTGTGTGTGTCTGTGGTCACTCGCCAGCCGAAACTATACGGATGATTTTGATGAAATTTGAAATGAAGGCCTACGAGACAGTTATGTCGACGAAACAAGCTTTTGAACACAATAGGTATACAAGGGGTGAAAATAATGGTGTTATTTTGGGGGCAAATTTTCAAATTTTAACATAGAAGATTGAAATTCAGGTCATCAATAACTCGCATGAAATGCAGTTTTTTGCAAATTTTTAAAACTTTCGAAATTGAATATGGCCGCAGTTACAGTCACATATACATTTTTTTTTGTAGAAATTTATATTTCCGATACCGTTCAAGATATAAAAGAATTGGAAATAGATAGGCGTAGTTAAATAAAGGTTATTTAAAGAGACTTCTTTACGTAATAAATTATGATATAAATTGGCCTATATTTAAGGGGTCAAACCTACGAAATTATTGGAAACTGATTTATTCAAAAATCTCTCCAATTTTTTTTGTTTTTTTATATTTTGTAGGCAACTTGCTTCTTCTAAAATTATTAGTATAGGAGATATGAATTTTCAAATATTTAATATTGATATTGTCATAACTTTCTAACTATTTTGGTTACAAACTTGGGATTCTGGAAATAAACTTTGTTCATTTGCGCTAATGAAATGATATTATCCTGATGAAAACACTACTTCCGGTTTTTCCGGAAATTGAAAACATTCCTCGTATTGCTGGTATGCATACCATTACTTTATTTGAAAGGCAGCGAAATTTGCTTTAAAATGATATGAAACAGTTCGTAATTATCTTGAAAGATAAGCGAGATATATATTTTTAACTTTCAACCTACATGTACATTCAGGGTGGCTGAATTGCTGTTGATGACTGGTTTCAATGAAAACGCGTGGATTTTGATAAATGTAGTAATGATTGTTATGGAACAAGCCTTATCAGTGAATAAGATAATCGATGGATAATTTCGATCATTATTGAATTTTTCTAGAAACCAACATGAAAGGTTCACTCTTGCTTGAAGATCATTAATGGTCAAAGCTTGTGCCTTTCGATAATGGAAAGGTGTTAATAGTTCCGTTTTAAAAAGTCCACATATCGTGGACTGAATTGAATTATTTTCTCTTGCCAATTGCCGAGAGCTTGTCGTGGGATCAACGTCAATTGCATCCAACACTCTTTGTTCTAAAACTGGGGTTTTTGCAGTTCGCGTCTTACCACTGTCAATTTTTGGTGGTTTCCAACAACCTGTGAGTACCCGATATGAATAGAATTTTTATAAATTGATAATATGTACCATTTTCACGAACAATGTTTATTTTTATTCCGTATCCGCCGATTTGGAAATGCTTGGGAATATAATCGAACAGCTTCAGCCAATTCCCAAAAGCTCTGCCATACATTATGTGCATATCTGTCATTTCGGAGAATACCGATTATGATTCATTATTCCACTGCCCACTTACCAAATTTTGGTGATGTAGTGTTTAATTGACCGTGATTGATGAAATTGCAAATAACTTGTAAACCGTTCACTTTATCAACTTCAACCAAGAGGATTAAATTTGCAGAAAATTGAATAACGGGCCCAAAAAAGTCACCAAAATAGCTGAAAAATCACACACAAAAAAGTTGGAATAAAAAGTATACGGGAACAATGTGAAAACATACTTCCAGTCCATTCATGGGCAATCCAATTAAACCAGAAAAATCTTCGTCAACAAAGAAATAATTTTCATTGCGCATAGTATTTTGAAATTCCTAAAGATTTTCAAGTTATTTGCGAAAAACGATTTTCAAAACTCAACTTTGAGGGATTGTCACTTTGTAGCCATACATTTTAGATAAAAATTTTGTCTGACTTTTCGTCTTCAATTTATGTGTAGAATATACACTTGAAGCAGGGGTACGTTTTTTTGGTCCACGTTGTATAAATAGGCTCAGTACAATACCATCTATATATATATATATATATATATATATATATATATATATATATATATATATATATATATATATATATATATATATATATATATATATATAGAATTGTTCGACTTTAAAAAATCGCATTGATTAAATTTTCTAAGTATTGACAATAAATGTTGTGAAGAGTTAAAATAGTTCTCGTATAGTTTTGGACATACACAATGTCTTTAAAGAGTTTCGAGGGTAAAATTAATTATATAATTTTTTTTAAAAATAATTTATCCGAAAAATGGGCTCTTTTTTACTAATTGTTTAAAAAATTATCTAATTAATTTGGCAAGGCATTGTGTATGCTCAGAACTATAGGACAATTGTTTTAGAACAACCAGAACTCTTGAAAATCGACCAGCGTCTAATCTATATAATCGTAAATTATCGATGAACAACATTTGGAAGGGTTCCAATAGACTTGGATAGCACTCAAAAGGTTATAAATGAAATTCTAATGACTGAAAGCAATCCGATCAATGATTGATGTGTTACACAAAAAAAAATTCATTAAAAAATAGTTTTTTTTTATACAAGTTTTTAGCTGTTTCAGTGTAAATAATTTCTCAATTATTAAATATGTATTTTATGTGAATATCTGGTGTGGAACACCACACGACCTTCCAGCCTGCAAAATGGGAATTCCAAGAAATGAAATGATTATAATAACATTTTTTTAGGATACTTATACAACCTCTTTTATAATAAGTTCATGGCGAAAATAGGCAATATTGTAAAAACAAAAACAATGATCTATGTCAAATAGACGTTTAAAACTTCATGTCTGACAGAGGTTAATAGACATCTAGACGCTATCTCCTAGATATTTATTCAGGCACTAACTTATGAAATTAAAAGAAATGAAATAATTTTAATTATAATTTCTTACCTTCCAACCTACATATACATACAGGGTGGTGCATTAGTGTGACAAAGTCCCATACCTCCTTTATTTAAAGAGATACAAAAAAAATTAAATGCAAAAGTTGTAAGATATGTTCTGGTTCATATTCCAAAAATATTTTTAATTATACAGGATAGATCATAAAAGCTTAAAAGTAATTTTAATTTTTTTTTTTAAATAGAAAACCCTATATATTATTACATATTTAGATTCTACATACAATTTTAGACACATTTTATGTATAATGTCCTATACCTAAGTCTAACCGTTTTTGACAAATTTTAAATTTTTTGTCAAAAATGACGTTTGCAGGCTGTATTGATATTTTTGTAATACATTCATACAGGGTGATCAAAAATGGACAATAAAAAGTAGATTCAAAAAAACCTATAGTCATTTTTTTTAATGGAAATCCCCTATTTTTTTAATTCTATATTATTTAGCATTAAAAATAAGGGTGACTTTGTATAAGAGTGTATATTCCAAAAAATTGTAGTTCTTGAAATAATGACAATTTAACATTTTTTTATTGTAAAAAGGCTATACGGCTTTCGAGTTTTGTTGTTAGTTGGCTGTGACGGCGGGGCGCGGCGAAACAAAAAAATCGATCACTTCAGATCGAAATATTACAATTTATTGAACCCCATATAAATAATTATTTTATTAAACGAACTTAAAGTGAAGACAATATTTTTTTGATTCAACAAATTATGTCCTAATCCTAATCATAAACTTAACACCTCTAATGTAACTAAACCTGTAACTAATTATACAGATAAAAGTACTGTACTACCTAATAAGTTGTTCGAAATGTCCGGCTCTTTCTTGAATACACAATGCAATACGTCTCTCAAATTCGCTGCTTAAATTTCTACACATTTCAACACTAATGTTTTGAAAACGGTTTCTAATCCTAACCTTCATGTCTTCCTTTGCTGTAGGCGGTATTTTATAAACCTGCTCTTTGACGTACCCCCACATGCTAAAGTCCATTTTAGTAAGATCTGGGGATCTAGCAGGCCAAGTAACAGGCCCTCCCCTCCCAATCCAACATTCTGGATATCTAGAATTTGAAAAAGTTATTATCGGACCTGTATGATGGACTGGGGCCCCATCATGAAGAAACCACATTTCTTGTTGCGTATCCTGTGGCACTTGACGCAACAAATTAGGCAGATGGTTTTGCAGAAAATCTAAGTATACTTTCCCTGTTACTCGTTGATCAAACAAATATGGTCCAATTACATGATTACCGACAACACCTCCCCAAACATTTAAAGGCCATCTAGTTTGAGAAGTACATCTTACGAAATATGGATTTTCGGTAGAATAGTAATGTCTGTTTACACTTCTGTGAAATGTGGCCTCATCTGTAAATAAAATCAAATGAACAAAATTTCTTTGTTGGTTTATTTTGTTTTGAGCCCATTGACAAAATTCCAGTTGTCTTTGATAATCGTCAGGAACCAACTCTTGAACTAGTTGAATGTTGAATGTGATAGGGGTGCATTTTTTGAGACTTCAATATCCGCTGTACCGTACGTCGTTCAACACCAAACTGGGTAGTTGTCCAATATATGGATTTTCGGTAACTGATAATAATACATTTAATTGATTTTCCTCAGTCTGTGCACGTTTTTCCCTAGTATTTTTTTCATATAACATAAATATTGTTTTCACTTTAAGTTCGTTTAATAAAATAATTATTTATATGGGGTTCAATAAATTGTAATATTTCGATCTGAAGTGATCGATTTTTTTGTTTCGCCGCGCCCCGCCGTCACAGCCAACTAACAACAAAACTCGAAAGCCGTATAGCCTTTTTACAATAAAAAAATGTTAAATTGTCATTATTTCAAAAACTAAAATTTTTTGGAATATACACTCTTATACAAAGCCACCCTTATTTTTAATGCTAAATAAGATAGAATTAAAAAAATAGGGGGTTTCCATTTTAAAAAATATCAATACAGCCCATTAGAGTATGTCCCCATTTCCAAGGAAACCAACCATAAGTAATTCATAAAGGCTTCGTTTAGAAAAGATTTCCACCTATGTTTTGGCCTGCAAACGTCATTTTTGACAACAAATTTGAAATTTGTCAAAAACGGTTAGACTTAGGTATAGGCCATTATATATAAAATGTGTCTAAAATTGTATGCAGAATCTAAATATGTAATAATATGTAGGGTTTTCTATTAAAAAAAAAATTGAAATTACTATCTACCCTGTATAATTAAAAATATTTTTGGAATATGCACCAGAACATATCTTACAACTTTTGTATTTAATTTTTTTTGTATCTCTAAATAAAGGAGATATGGGACTTTGTCACACTAATGCGCCACCCTGTATGTAGGCATAGAAGGTTATGCAAGCGACTTTGATTTAACTATCGCTAAATCGACTTATTAGCTCATTTTACAACTTTTGGCCAAGCTTCGCCAATATCGGCCATGAGGTCTGGATGTCTCGGCGAGGGGGGAGGGGGTTATTAGGGTCAGTTTTTTTGTTTTCATTAAATATTTCAAAGATATAAAATACCCCATGTATTTTTTAGTATTTTGCAAGGAAGTCATGTAATGCACTATCATTTACCTAGTTTAGAATATTACAAAGAATTCAAACGAATGTCACACAAAACTCCTGCCCGATGGGGAAAAACTGAAATGATATTTGAATTCAGCACTATTTTAATTCTTGTGAATGAAAAAAAGTTCATTTTTGTAGACCATTGAATCATTGAAAAACTATTGAAGAGCTTTTTTTTTGAAAATGCCAAAATCATGTGAATATCTCATTTACGTTTCGACAGATACACTGATTTCGTGAACAGTTACTATGGATGAAATTTGGCTACATTTCTATGAGCCAAAGACGAACAGACCATCGATCGAATGGAGACACTCTGATTCTCCCAGGCCTAAGAAGCTTCGTATGCAGAAATCTGCTGGAAAAGTTGCTGCTTCAGTTTTTTGGGTTTTTGTCCAGTAATTATAGCTATATATTTACGACAAAGGAAACTAGTAACTAGCAAATATTATTCCACTTTATTAAAAACTTTACAAGAAACGATTAAAGAAAAAGGCGCAGTAAATTGAGCAAATGTATCGGGTTTTTACAACGCATTCTCATAAAACTCGCGAATTTCGATGAATACGATTTATGATATGTTTGAATATCCGCCTTATTCATGGACTTTCCCCTCAAATGAAAAAAAAAATGAAAGGGCGTATATTTATTTCCACCGCAGAAATAATCGAAGAGCTGTGAAGAGCTGGTTTGTAAAGCAACAGGAATCATTCTTTCTACAAGGTTTACAGAAGTTGCGGGATCGCTGTATTAAGTGTATTACTTTGAAAAAGGAATACTTTAAATAAAAATATATTTTCATTTTTAAATTGTTTCTTCTTCTACGTTAGACTAACGCTCAAATATTAAAAAGTTACATTAATAAAATATAAAAATTACAATTACTTCAAATGAATGTAATTGCAATTTCAGGATATGTTTATAAAGTGGTTACAGCTTATTAAAATTAAGGCCACCGGTCTTCATTAATTTTAGTGGCACTTGAAAATGTAGAATACTGATGCTTAAGATGGTTAAATAATTACGTAATGCATACGTAGTGTTGTAAACTAATAAATACTTTCTCTATTTTTCTACTTTGTTTTTATAGCAACTGTATATCTTTTGAAAGTCATTTAATTATATGCGATTAATATTGCAGAACGTGCAATAGACTAAATTCTCATGTCAATAATAATATCGAAGTAATAATTAATTGATTACTGCTTTTTTAAGTGCCGAGTATTTTTATAATCACGGATTAAGAATGTGTCAAAATTGGTAGGTAATTGTAAATTTGGGTATGAAGTAATGTGTTTGGAAGAGCGCTTTCTCCTATCATAATTATCTTTGCTTCTCTAATTCTTTATTTTTTTAATTTAAAGCCTGTAAATTCAACACACAGTAGTTATTTACGCGTCAAGGGCGTTTTCACAAATACCTTCCTAATTTGTATGTAGTTCCTGTATGAATTTAGGGAGAAATAAAAACAAATTATGAATATAAACTTAATAATAGCTATTTCTGGTAACTTGAGTATATTTAATAGCATTAATGATTTAAGTACAATATAATTCCCCAATTTATTGTATATAATTATTTATTTCTCATCGCGTTTCAATGCAACATGTATCATTATGAAGAGAAAATGTATAAGTAAAATAATAACAAGCAGTTATGGTAACGAATCATTAAGGTATAAAACAGCAAACTTGATATAAAATGTAATGCTATATTCAAAGTATCGGTTAAACGTGAGTGCATAAATTCAATCTGTTCTGTTTACGTTTATAAATTCAAAATGCTTCCAAAACACTTAATTTGTCTTTTTTATTTCACGAATGTAAAAATTAATATTGCTCCGTGAAATCATAAGGTGCTTAGTTACTATTAGATATTTGGCATTATTTAATTTGCCGGTGTGCTTATATTTGTAACATCTAATTTGTTTTTTGTATCTAGCATCAAAGTTCCTAAGTGTTGGTCCACCATAAACAGGATTACGGAATGTGCAGTTCATACTATAAATAACCGACTTCAAAATGTCGCTAATTAAATATTGGGAATTAAATAAACGTTGAAAAACATTGGTATTAGTTTTGAAAGGTACTTTGTACTTCTTGTTCTTTTGTACCTAATATGTGAGCTTCTTTTTCTGATATTTTTTCAAAATAAAAAATTGTTATGCATTTATTTTCTGTCGTTCTGTTTTAATGTTCATAACTAGAGAGCGGATTTTATGCACTATAAAATGCCGAAATATGTACATATATATGCACTTAAAAACCTTAAAATATGCATCAAAAATGCATTATTAATTCAAAATATGCATAAATATTGAATCTTCTATTTACCTGTGTTAATTCCAAATTATAACATTAATATATCAAAAAAGTATATATGCTTGTAATTTTTTAATAGGAAAAAGATAAATTGCATACAAACTTATTATTTTAACATTCAAAATTATGTGTTATTTAAAAACTACATATTTACTTATACACTATACATTTATAAAAACTGCACCCTGTCATTACTACTTACAAAGCAATTATTATTTTAACATTATTTTAAAATTATATGTTATTTAAAAATTACATATTTACTTATACGCTATAGATTTATAAAGATTACACCCTCTCATTACTATTTGCAAAACAATTTATGACTAAATATTTTCCAAGTTTTCGGGCAGAAAATTTTGGCGTCTGTCCGATAGTATGTTTTTGTACAAAGAAAAACTTCTTTCTACATCCACAGAAGTTATGGGTGCATATTTTAATGCGGCTAATATGGCCAAATCTAAATTTATAACAAGATCATCGGAATTTTCCTCAAGTTTCAGAACTTTATTATTAACTTTTAGTAACAACTGATATCCACTGTTTTTTTGTAAAATTTCATTTAATTTATTAGAAATAGTTTTACCAATATTTCCTGAAACAGCAGAAATCAGCTGTTGAAATTTATTAATTATTTGCATAGATTCATTTAATGACAATGCTTCCGTTTCTAATTTAGCAATGGTTGAACTTACAAAATAGTAATTTGTTTTTATAAATGCCAGCTCATTGCGCAATTGTGTTTTCTTTAAAATGGATTGAGCTTTTTGAACGTAAGTACTTGAATTATCAGAAATTTCTAAAACTAACTCCTTTATTTTTTCCAAATGATCTGCATAAAAAAGAGCTGTATTTAACCAAGCACCCCAACGCGTAATCACAGACTCTGGTGGTAGAGGAATATTAGGTAACTTTTCTTTGTACAATTGAATTTGTAACGGAGCTTTTAAAAACACTTTCTTTATACTACTTATTAAACTATTTACTAATGGAAATTGATTACGAATTGTTTCTGCTACTCTATTAATATCATGTGCGAGACATGTATTAAATTTTTATAAAATAATTTTAATTGCTGTCCAGCTTTTACCATATACGGTGCTGCATCAGACAGCATTAAAACTATTTTATCTGTTGCAACAATATCAGGAATAAAAAATTGCATGAAAGCTTCGTTTATAAAGCGAACTATTGTTACATGATTGGTCTTCTCAAGAACTTTGGAAGCGATTAAATATAATATACTAGACTGCGCCTCACTTAAATAACCAATCATTAAATTTGCAACACATCACCCGCAACAATCTGTAGTTTCATCTACTATAAAATAAAGCTATTTATTTTTTGTAATTTTCTTTATATGCCCCATAGTTTCAAGATATAAATCATTAATATACCTTTTCCGAAGCGTGCTTTCATCTGGCACTTGCTTTTTACTAATTTTTTCTAAAAATGACCTAAAACTAGGATTTTGCAATTTCTTTAATGGAATATTGGCTTTAACAAGTGCACTACACAATTCGAAATTAAATTCCTCTTGTGCATTTCTTTTGGCCGTTTCTTGAAACAGCGACTGGCGCAAAAGTGTCTGACAAATGTTTGTTTTCTTAAATGTTTCTAATTTTCTTTTATGGAGAGAGGTTTCAATGTGCTGTGTAACTTGAGAGTTCCTTTCGCACATGATCTAAGGAAAAATTAATTTTAAAAATAAATATCTAATTGCGTTTAAAACTGATAAAACGGTGAATTCAATAACCTACATCAATTAATAAGGGTTTAATTTCCGAAATCAATTAAAAATATGTAATGGTACTTACTATTTTTCCACAGGCTATGCAAAACACTTTTTCATCATCCAGACGTAGCTCGGATATATTTTTTATCCACACTTGAACTAAACTATTTTTAACTTTCGGCATCTTGAAATTCACTTAACAAAGCCATACCATTCAGTTACGTCTTCGCCCAAAGAATGTTTAAAATTTTGCATTTTGTCCGTTACTCTCAAATTATTTTCAAGAAGGATTAACACTTACCTTGAAAAAGTCCAAATAACTTTAACCCTTGATTGCGGGAATTCCCTCAATCAATGCTTTAACTATCGACTTAGGTACCATTGGAATTTTCAAATACTACGAAATAGCGGCATTGAAACTTCATAATCCGGAAGTATTAACGTTGCACTTAACTGCAGGTAATAATCTTTCTTTAAACCTGCCTTATTCATATAAAAATACATTTCTTAGTTAGACACAATAACAAAATTTAAAATAAGTTAGAATTATGCATTTTAAAGCGAATTTGGAAGATATAGAAAACATGCGAAATATATGTTAATTATGAATAAATAGGCAAAATATGCATAAAATTGCAATATATGCAGTATTTGGCGAAATATGCAAAATATGCAAAAATTAATTAATGTCAAATGATTGCATTTAGTGCAATTCGTCTAAAAACAAAACGATATTCTTCAACTATAAAAAATAAGCGATATGCATTTTGCATAAAATCCTCACTCTATTCATAACTCTAATTGGCTTCAGTTTTCATCTACTACAAATCACGCTGGTCATAGTGCAGAAACATTTGCTATTTCATGTAATCTCACACAAATGATTTCTGAACCCACCAGAATCCCTGATAATCCTAACCATACTCCACATCTTCTAGATCTCTTTCTTACATCAAACCCTCTTGTTTATATAACTTCCGTTATTTCGCCTTTAGGTCTTTCCGATCATTGTCTAATAGAAAACATTTCTACTGCACCTAATTCCACTGTTGTTCGTAAAACCGATAGAACCTTGTGGTCTTTTAAGTCAGCTCGATGGAGTGATCTACGAGATTTCTTTGCAACCTTTCCATAGCGTGAATATTCTTTTAAGTCGTCCTCTTCTTCAGACATCGCTCTTTCAGTATCTGAAGTAATCCTTATGGGAATGGAGTTATACATTCCCAAAAAACAGTACCGTATAGGTCATTCACGTTCCCAACCCTGGTTCAATAAGGCTTGTGCTGATATTTTTATAAAATAAATATTACATTAAATGGAAATCTACTAAATCGGTCGACAGTCATTTAGAATACGTTGGTGCTAGAAGTATCTGCAAAAGTGAAATCACTAAAACTAAAAAGTTGTTCGAACAACGAAAATGCAATGAACCAGTTACATCTACTTTAGGCAGTCGTAAATTTTGGTCTTTAGCTAAAGCCAGTAGTAAAAACTTTGGAACATCTTCATTTCCCCCCCTGACGTCTATTGACGGATCGGTAGTTGCTGATTCTGTAGACAAAGCCAATGTTTTTGTGGATTTGTTTGCATCAAACTCGTGTCTCAATGATTCTGGAAAAGATGTGCCCCTAGTCAACTCTTCTTCATACGCTATGAAACCAATTCATTTTCGGTACAAGCTCTTGGAATCGATCATAAGTAGGCTTGATCTCAATAAGGTGACTGGCCCAGACGGTGTCTCAGCTATTATCTTAAAGAAATGTTCCCCCAAACTAGTACCAGTCCTATCTAAGCTCTATACGATCTCTACGTCTTTTGGGGAATTCCCTTCATCATAGAAGTTAGCTAATGTTCAACCTATTCCCAAAAAAAGACGATAAGACCGATCCCTCAAACTACCGACCAACTGCCATCACTTCCATTTTGTCTAAAATCATGGAAAAAGCCATCAATCGGCAACTGCTCACATTCCTTAAAACTAACAAACTACTTAGTGACCACCAATATGGGTTTAGGCAAAGTCGTTCAACAAGCGATCTTCTTTCATATGTGATCCAAGTTTGGAACAATACAGTAGAGCAGTCCGGTGAAACAGTTGTAGTCGCTTAAGATATCTCAAAGGCATTTGACCAAGTTTCGCATAAGTGTTTACTTGCCAAACTCACCTCGTTTGGGTTAAATGATACGCTCATCAACTGGGCTTCTAGTTTCCTTGACAAAAGACGAATACGTGTCGTAGTTGATGGCTTTTTCTCAAAAGAAGTTAGCATTAACGCGGGCGTACCGCAGAGATCCGTTATAGCGCCTACACTTTTTCTGCTGTACATAAATGACCTTATTTCTTCAACAACTAACCCTATCCATTGCTTTGCTACCGATCGCACTCTTCACTGTAGTTCATCTCAGTCTACTCATAGTGATAATCCACCTTCTGTGTCAAATCAAGAAATTAAAGCTAAAATGTCAAATTCAATCAACAAAGACATTCAACGTATTCTCGAATGGGGAAGCAATAATCTAGTTAAATTTAATGCTAACAAAACTCAGTGTTGCCTTATGTCCGCCAAAAAAGATCGACCATTTCTTGTTGTAAGTATGAATGGAATATAATTCTCACCTCTGGGTTAGTGCTCCCCAGTATGCTCTCGATATCGTTGATCGTATTCAAAAGAGAGCGATTAGGCTTATAAATGATCCGTCCTTAACTTCTCACATACAGTTCCTTGAGCATAGAAGGATGATTTCAGTTCTTTCTTTGTATTATCGTTATTACAACGGCTGTTGTGCTGCTGAATTATATTCTTTGATACCATCTCGGGCTATCTTTGCGAGAAACACTCGGTTCGCTCATTTACATCATCAGTATGCAGTACAAATCTCCACTTGTCGTACCAAACAGGCGCAATCCACATTTTTCTACACGGCTTCTAAACTCTGGAATGATCTCCCTAGTTCCTGTTTTCCTCTTACCTATGATATGAGAAAATTTAAGGTAGCTATTCATAGGCATCTATTGGCAATTCATTATCCGTTTATCCATCCTCCTAAGTGTTCCTGAGTGCTTTAGCACGATAGGCCAAATTTAACCTGTTCAGGTCCACAATCATAAAAAAAAATTGGGCAATTATTGATAGATAATTTGTATTCTTGACTTTTACTGACAACAAACTTAAGTTAGAAAAGTATTTATAAATATGTAATTAAGGTTTTGAGATTTTTTCGAATGCTTCAAAAACATCTAATTTTTTTTTATTACAAAAACGTAAAAATTGAATATTGTTTTGTGATGTCATAAGGTGATTATTTACTATTAGATGTTTGATATATTTTGATCTGTCTGTGTGTTTATATTTGTAAGATCTATGTTCTTTGTATCTCATATCAAAGTTCCTAAGTGTTTGACTAATATAAACACAATATGAACAGTTCAATTTATAAATACTCGATTTCAAAATGTCGTTACTTGAATCTTTGGCGTGTAAGAACATGTGTATAATTTTTGAAAGCTCTTTTGTAATATGTCAGCCACTTTTTATGATATTTCTCCAAAATATTAAATTGATATGTATTTATTTTCTGTCTGTTCTATGTTAATTGGGTTTTTGATAGATATCTTGTATTCTTGATTCTTCACTAGAGTTTTAAAAACCAAGACCTGTAATAAGCAAAATATACCACACAAAATTAAACAACAAACGCGTTGAAATAGCTAAGCTATCATCATCGCATTTGAATCTCGTTCGGTGTTTTTAATTTTGTGTGGTACATGAGTAGAAGACCGGCCTTGCCGCCATTTTAGATTTTTGTGACCTGGGGCACCCTGGCCGCCATTTTTTTATATGCTCATGTATTTTTCACCCCTTTCCTTTATGACTTCTTTTCGGAGACCATTTTTAACCCTTGATGGAATTTTCACTCTAATTAGAGCCCTTTCGGTTGTGTTAAGAACCTTTTTGCCAGTTCACTCCTTTTTTCTATGACTTCTTTTCGTAGGCCATTTTCAACCCTTGATGCAATTTTCACCCGATTAGAGCCCTTTTGGTTGTGTTGAGAACCTTTTTGTCAGTTCAGTCCTTTTTATGGCTTCCTTTCGGGGGCCATTTTCAGCCCCTTGATGAAATTTTCACCCTAATTAGGACCCTTTTGGTTGCATTAAGAGCCTTTTTGGCAGTTCAACCCCTGGAAGGTAGGCAAATGCGTGCGAATGCAGTGAAAAAAGATTTAATCTTTTATTAATTAGGGTTGTTTTTATCAAAGGAGACTGCATAACTATTATTACATTTCTTTTAATGCCATCTACAGATTGTGACCTAATTTAATTATACATAGTTTTAAATTATTTTATACAGGTAGAATTTTGCGATTCGAGGCTTTCGACAAAGATTGTTTCGGCGTCCCCACTTCAATGCTCCCCGAACATAACCGAGATTGTAATCTGTATTATAATAAGGGGCCTAATGCTAACTTGTAAGAGAGGTGTAGTTGCGCAACTTGCTCTCGGGGTTTTGCCCCTTTGTCGAGGCCCCATTGGCGGAAAATTTGAATTTGTATTTAAGTCTGTGTTGGTTATGGCTGGAAATATGAATTTGTATTGTAATAAGGGACATAACGCTAACTTGTAAAACAGATGTAGGGCTCAGCAACTTACTCTCAGGCCTTCACCCTTGACCAAAAATTTGAATCTGTTTGCGACGCCATCTATGAGGGGAAATTTGAACTTGGCTTCGTAACCTGCTTTCGAGGCTTTGCACCCTTGGTTGGAAATTTGAATTTGTATTTATGTGTTTACATTCTGATTACCTATTGCGGGAAATTTGAATTTGTATTCCAATAAGGGGACCTAATGCTAACTTATAAGACAAACATAGGGATTCGCAACTTGCTTCCGTGTCTTAGACCCCTGGCCCCTTGGTGGTGGAAAATTTGTATTTAAGTCTAAATCCTGATTGTTTATTGCGAGAAATTTGAACTTGTGTTCTAATAAGGGGGCCTAATACTAACTTATAAGACAAGTGTATGGCTTCGCAACCTGTTCTCGGGGCTTCACGCCCTTGGCTGTAAATTTGAATTTGTATTCTAACAAGGGGCCCCAATGCTCACTTGTAAGACACTTATAGGGTTTCGCAACTCGGACCTTCGCCGATTTTAGTGCCCCCCATGCTCAAATTTTGAATTTGTTAATAGCGCCATCTAATTGTGTATAGACTAACGAATGTTTTCTATAATGTAGCTGGCGCCACCTAGTGATATATTTTAAAACTACATGCAGGTCCCTGTAATGGTTATGGTGAAAAATTTGAAATAAGGGGTCTAACACTAGCTTTTAAGGTAAGACGTTTGCATCTGGACCTCAACCAACAGATCAACCTCGACCAAATCAAACAATGGGGGCTTCGCCCCTTGTCCTAGCCCCTTGGATATAAATTTGAATTTGCATTTGCAAGAGGTCTAATACTAACTTGCAACACAACATAAGTAAATAAAGTTTGCCGCGAGTAGGATTTGAACCTACGACTATTCTAATAAGGGGGCGCAACTTGCACTTGCGAATTTAAATTTCCCGCCAAGGGGTCTAAGGGGTAAGCTCCGAGAGCAAGTTGCGAGGCCCCTTTTTAGAATACAAGTTCAAAAATGTAGACTTAAATACAAATTCAAATTTCCCACCACCAAGGGCCAGTGGGCTAAGACCCGGAAGCAAGTTGCGAAGTCCTATGTCTGTCTTATAAGTTAGCATTAGGTCCCCTTATTAGAATATAAGTTTAAATTTCTCGAAATAAGTAATCAGAATGTAAACACTTAAATACAAATTCAAATTTCCCACCAAGGATGAGAAGCCCCGAAATCGTTATGCATTATGTCCCTCATTACAATACAAATTCATATTTCCAGCTATAACCTACAGAGACTTAAATACAAATTCAAATTTTCCGCCAATGGGGCTTCGACAACGGGGAAAGCCCCGAGAGAAAGTTGCGCAGCCCTACACCTGTCTTACAAGTTAGCATTAGGCCCCTTATTATAATAATTTCCCACCAAGGGTACCACGACGATTCAGGAAGGCCGACGAACAAGTTACGATAACGACAAGGGGCGAAGACCCGAGAACAAGTTGTCACGCCCTACACCTGTCTTAGAATCTCGGTTATGTTCGGGGAGCGTTGGAGTAGGGTCGTCGAAACAGTCTTCGTCGAAAGCCTCGCGTCGCAAAATTTTACCTATATGAAATAATTTAAAACTATGTGTAAATAAATTCTCAATATATAGATGGCATTAAAAGAAATGTAATAACAATTATGCAGTCTCCTTTGACAAAATCAACCCTAATTAATAACAGATTAAATATTTTCACTCAGAAAAATGCATGCGCACGCATTTTCCTACCTTCCAGAGAATGAACTGCCAATAAGGCTCTTAATACAACCAAAAGGGTTCTAATTAGGGTGAAAATTCCATCAAGGGTTAAAAATGGCCTCCGAAAAAAAGCCATAAAAAAAGGGGTGAAAAATACAATCTCCACGTGGGCATATAGAAAAATGGCGCCCAAGGTGCCCCAGGTTGCAAGAGTCCAAGATGGCGGCAAGTGCCGGTTTTCTACTTACATGGGTGTACTTTTCTTGTTTAACTAAAGTGTCGGTTACGTTTAAATGTAACCATTTGCTTAATTTGTTTTATGATTGATACTTCTTTATAAAAATTTGTTTGGTTTAATGGTAATGAGATTTCTCTTTGTATTGATGATCTATATGCCGCTAACTTATGTGCTTTATGGTGACATGAATCGTTTGGAATCGTAATGTCCGTATGTGTAGGTTTTCTAAATATGGAGAACTGAAACTTGTTCTGTGTATTACTTTTCATGTTTGAATCTAAAAACTTGACTTTGTTTTGTTATTTTTCTAGTGTAAACTTTATGTTGGGATGTAAATCGATAATATTAATTAAGAACTAAAATGTGTGAAATTGGACTGCCCATTGGTAAACCATTTTTTGTAGATAAATCTTGTTATTGAACATAAAATAACTTTGATTAAGACTGCAATGCAATAATTGAAAATACTATAAATTTAATCAAAGGATCTTTGTTAGAAGAAGAAACTAATTTCAGCGTTACTTTTTTATCTTCAATTTTATTGAAAAGATGTTTCGTTAAACAAATTCTACTTCGCCTCAAAACAATAGTACGATGATCGAAATTTATTTTTTCTCAATGGCATACGAGGAACGTCAAAAAGTATGAATTAAATATAACAATAAAGTACCTTTATTTTTCAAGCGGTCAACAAATTTCATCATAAAAGGTTGTTTAAAATTGAAAAACCTGAAATATAGAATTCCACGTACTTGAGTTTCAATTTTCAATAATAATGCCTTTTATGAATTTTGCTTACTTTAATTGCGTTGCCTGGAATCTCAACATATCCACCTTTCCTCTCAATGCAGGTAATCGTTCTTCCACGAAAACTTCATAATGCATTCCGCATCATGTTTGTTGTTAATGTTTGAGTTCCCACTGTTATTATACCATCTAAGTGATCAATGTTTCTGAAGGGCGTCTAATGGTATTCAATGATTCACGGAAAAAGAATGCTTCGATGAGTCGGTCCTTATAAACCCCACACCTCATATTTGTTTTAAAGGAATATTGGTTACACGTTATAATTGTGAATTAGGGATTCCTTTCGTTTCACCAGCGGCAATTTTGTGAACACACACACCATTTGACGAAGACGTAACTTCATCTGTGAACGGAATTCGTCTTGTAACGAACATAATCATCCTCCAAATATCCTTGAACATCCAAACGGTAGGGTAATCTCTTTCCAGTAACGTCTGGACAAAGTGCGGATGGAATGGTGGAATCTTGTTTTTTTTTTCAAAATTTTGGAGACAGCATTTTTGCCTACGATACCTGTTTAGGAAAGCATCTTCCGTAGAGAATGGCGTGAACTCTTTATCGCGGAAAGTACAACATTAATCTCCATTGTAACACCCGTTATACGTTTTCGACGATTGCTGTTGAATTTATTATTTGCGCTTCTACTTTCTCTAACTTTTTAAATAGTTCTCTTCCCTGTCGAGTATTGCACCTTTATCCAAGTTTTACAGTTGTCCCCCTTAATCATTTTTGCCATCAAACCCGTTTGTATATATATATATATATATATATATATATATATATATATATATGATGTCTATGTGTGTAGGTCTTCGCATGCGTGCGTGCATGCGTAATGACGAAAATATTTAAGCCAAATGATTAAATAACTATGTCGCCTAGTTCAATGTATCTCCACATTAATTTATTTACAAAACGTTATTGTCCTTACGTACAGAAATTTTTTTAAAGCGAAAATTTATATTTACAGTAGTTTCTTTCAGTTGTGAATTATACTAATCTTCCGTTAAAAGAATACGCGAAAACGCGATTTTGTCCCAAGAATAAGAAAATAGCACCAACCAATCTCTTTTCGATGGACACGTATAAATCTCACTTCTGACAATCGATACACAACACAATAATGTCTCCGGAGTAGCTGAATATTCTTGAAAATTCACAAAAAGGTGAACGGGAAAACTCTCCCTACTGAACCTTTAATTAACCCCGGCAGGGCGTAAGCAAGTTCAACCCGCACTTAAAGCACATCACGGGCGCAGCACCCCAACCTGTTTCTTCAACATCTTGACTACGACTGTTTTACTAGTTTAATAGATTTCGCCGTCACAACATTTCACGACAAATCAGCAATCATAAAAAAATATTACCTTAAAATCGCAAGTGCGGTAAAAACGAGATCAATCTCGGGAATCGAGTTGAGAATTTACGTCACTAGCACTTCAGGTACTTCGCAAACAAATAATGTAATATGATCTGATTTTGTCGCCTCTAACTTCGGAAAATCGACCCTAAACCAACGTATTAAGAAAATCATAATCTTTGTCACCTTAAAGTTCATCAATTTTTAAACAAACTATGTATTTGTTACAAGCAAATGTCATCTGGTGTGGAACAATGCAGGACATTGTGACCTACAAAGTAGAAATTAAAATAAAGGAACTAATTTTAATAATACATTCTTGGTAATGCGTTCAAAACAAAAATAGGCAACATTGTAAAAACAAAAACAAAAATCTATGTCAGGTCCACGTTTAAAACTGCATGTCAAAGGTTAACACACGCGTAAGCGCAAGCACACCCACACGTACACTGGCACGGTCACGCACACTCATACGCTAACGCACACGTGCAAGCATACATACACGAACACGCACACGCACAAATACAGGCAAAGGCACACGCATACCCAGTTGCAGACGCAGACGCAGATCCAAGCAGAGAAACTGCGTACACCCACAAATAGAGGCTGGCGTAGCGAGGATCACCGGGATAATTAGGACCACCAGCCTAACTTTCAAACATTTTGAATTTCACGCAGAATTTAGTAGGTTGGTAGTAGTGAATCTAGTAGTTTTACAGTAAGTTAATGTAACTTTTTTCTCAAAATCTGATTTATTATCAGGCCATTTTTGAAATATTAAGAAAAGCTATGCACAAGGAATTTTTCCAGGACAAATTAGCTACAAACCTAACCTAGAATTTCGCAAATCCATGCACATAGAAATAGATATTTCGATGATTTTCTGCTTTAGTTACGTTTGGGGACCTGAACATCGGAGCAGACGGGACCTCGGTCCCCGTCACCTTCGGGTGGTCCTTGTTACCCTTGCTTTTTATTCTACCTAAAGAAGTAACAAAGTCTGTAGTTTTCAGATGAGAGATTATAAAAGAAAGCTTGATGCCCCCATACTGGAGTCGAGAAGACGCCAATGCCGCCATTAAGGTAATACGCAACGGAACAAGCATCCGAGAATTTTTAGGATGTTTCAAGTCTCAAAAACATGCTTAATTAGACGGCTAAAGTCAAATGATGGAAATATACCTGGACTACTCTTTAATAAATACAATCTTGTGTTTCAGAAAAATAAACAGCTGTTAGTTGATCATTTGTTGGAAATGCAGTCCAGCTCTTACGGCCCCACTCCGTTAAATTTTAGGCGTATAGCCTATGAACTGGCTGAAAGACTCAAAATTGCATCCGTTAAGGCAAAAAAGTTGCCGGTGACTGCTGGTCACGTGGTTCTTTGAAAAGAAATCCCAACTTATATATTCGAAAACCTGAGACCGCAAGTCTTCATAAGGCTGTGGATTTCAATAAAGAAGATCTTTCAACATCAGTTTCATAAAAATACAATTTTGGTTTGGAAAATATTTATAAATACGACAGAGCGGGAATTAGCAACGTACCGAAACCTACAAAAATATTAGCAAAAAAGGGGTAAAAGCAAGTAGGAAGAATAGTGACGAAGAAATAACTGTAGCTTGAGCATTCTCTGCCACTGGAAATCCCCCATGTTATCTTTTGTCTCGGAAGAGACCATCATTAGTAAGAGATGCACCTCCAGGAGCTGTTGGTTTCTCAAACGGATCTGGCTGGATAGATAGTGAACACTTTCTGAACATCCTAAGATTATCTTAGATGGGCACATAAGCCTTAATCAACTTGAAGGCATGTTAAAAGCAAGAGAAAATCATATAGTAATGCTGACGCTACCACCTTACTGCAGCCACTGGATGCAACCACTCGATTAAACTTTTTTTAGGCCGTTCAAAACTGAATATGCTCACGAGTGTAAGAAGGAGAAGCCAACACAACATATAATACATCTCAGCGGTAAGGCATTCCAGAAAGTTGTTACAACCGATGAGGTAGTTAAAGGGATCGAAAAAACGGGGAGCTGTCCATAGAATTTAAATATTTGTCAAGAAACCGATTTCCTGCCTTCAAGTATCCACGAAGATAACTCATCACCAGACCGCAAAACCACCACACCATTTGGATCATCACCTTAAATTGTGGTTTCACCCAGCCATCCAGGACCTATCTTGTTGAATTCAGCAGTTCCAACTACGTTTTCATGCTTGTAAATATGTTGCAAGATGTTCACATTACACCACCTCAACAAACATTAAATTCCAGCGATGCAACACCTACTTCGTCGAACCTGGATGCAACACCGGCTCCGTCGTTTCTCATCGCTAACACCACACCACCAAAAGCCACATCTAATAATCTAGGACTTAGCTCAACAAACGTAATAACAAGCCAATCGGAATCATTTGCTAAATTTTTGAGAGTTGTATCACTAGTTGCATCTACGGAAAGGGTCAAGGGAGAAGAAAAGGCCGTAATACTTATCAGCACATCCATTAAAGCTGAATTAGAACAAAAATGGTACAACACTAGAACAGCAGAGATCAAATTAGATATTGATGTAGAAAGTGGAGGCAAGAAATTACAAAGTAGATGCTATCCTCAAACACACCAAAAAGAAAGTGCACGAGAAGAAGATGATTGTTTGTGCCTGTTCTGCCATAGTTCATACAAGAACTGCCACAAATGGACCCGCAACCTATGCGCGGAGCAAAATATGACGACGACTTCTTTGTTTGTGAACTATGTAATGTAATATATATATATATATATATATATATATATATATATATATATATATATACAGTATTTTATTTTAAAATTAACTTTTCAAGTACATACAGTGAAAGATTAACTCGAGTAGGACTTGAACCCACGACCTCCACTTTGCGAGAGTGGGGATCTTCCATCTGAGCTATCGAGGAGGCAAGTCACAATTGATTCAAGCTTAAACTGTATGAACTTCCCTAGTTACGATGTATTATAATTTTTTACACACAATGAAAGATCACTGTCAACTTTTTGCCCCACTCAAGTTCATTTACTTATTATTTATGGTAGATCTTGTCCTGATATATAGAACAAGGAGGCCAAGTGTCATAAGTGACAATTATTTTTCCTTCACTTGAAGTGTTTTCATTTATGCCCAGGTCGAATATAAATATCATAGATTTTTGTATGTGGCTATCATTATGAATAAAGATGATGTAAAGTATAGCTTTGGCGGTCTTCGCTGCCTCTGTCTTCCCTACACACACCCGCGCGCACTCACACACACACGCGCACACTCACACACAGATATCTCAACCAAGTGTAGGTTAGATACACGTCTGACTTGTACTAAGACTCAACGCTAAATCGCCTTCTTGCATTTCAAGAACCCTTTCTAACACCTGTACTGAAAATCCATTTAACCAGTTCGCGAGGTAGAAACGAAAGATTTCCATGTATATGAATTAAAAAAATGTTAGTTAGCATTTAACCTCTTGCAACATACTAAAACGTACTTACATGTAACCTAATATATTTTTCGTTTGAGTCCGTTACCTAAATTAACTCGCTACATTACCTTTTCTTTCAACCCTTATATATAAAAGAATGTCTGGTGTGAAACAACACACGGCTTTCCAACCTACAAGGTGGAAATTAGAAGAAATGAAATAATTTTAATAAACTCTTTTTCAATACATTCATAGCGAAAACAGGCAACATTGTAAAAGCAATCATCTATATCAGATGCACGTTTAAAACTTCTTGTCAAATAGAGGCTAATAGATATATACTATCGGTTTTAAAAAGCAAGATAGGTTAGTTTGAAAGCTTATAACTTTTTTATTGTAATCCCAATTGATGTGAAACTTGGCAGAAATCTTCCCTGTAGACATATAATAACACTCAGAAAATATAAGTTTTTTATAAGCTTAACTTTGTAAATTAACAATTAAATTATCATAAAGATGGAGCTTTGCGGCCCGTGTTTTACATACGATCGGTTTCAGTGCTAATAGCTTCCTTATTTTTGGCTTAAAATGTGCGAAATTTTAACCAGTGACATATCAAAGTAATACAAAGGTAACTTCAAATTTTGAAAAAATATTTTAATTTAAAAAAAAGATGACGTGCTGTCATGCATGCAAACTTCGCTCTAAATGCAAACTTAAAGAAACGAAAATATTTGTATTTACAGCGAAGTTTGCACGTATCGAGAACACGTCTTTTTTTTCCAAATTTAAAATTGCAGTTACCTTTTGTATTACTTTGATATGCCACTGTGGTTAAAATTTCTCACATTTTAAGACAAAAATAAGGAAGCTACGACCACTAAAACCGACCGTATGTAAAATACGGGCCGCAAAACTACATTTTGTATGATAATTTAATTTTTAATTTACAAAGTTAAGCGTTTAAAAACTTTACATTTTCTGAGTGTTATTATATGTCTACAAGGAAGGAAAAAGGAATGAAAAGACCACGTACTTCATTCCCTCCCCAAGGGGGAGGGCGGGCTGCTCGAGCTTTCCTAGCTCCTTCAGCCACAATCACGGATTCCCAGCATACATATATACATTACGTATATATGAATGGTGGGATTAAGGATGGGTGTGGTCAGGATAGGATCGTAAGGAACGGAGTTAGGGTCCTGAGGGGGAAAATACTACCCCAGCATTTGCATAAGTAGCCGCACATGGTGCACATATACGCAGTGACCATGCCGCTACGTTTGTATGAGGAAAACCCCCTGAAAAAACCTCATACAAGGTAGGCGGTAATGGGAATCGAACCCATTACCTCCCGAATACTAAGCAGGTTGCGTCACCACTACGCTACCAGCTGGGTAATCTACAAGGAAGATCTCAGCCAAGTTTCACACCAATTGGTCTTACAATAAAAAAGTTATAAGCTTCCAAACTGACCTATCTTGCTTTTTGAAACCGATAGTATTAACTAAAAAAAAATTCCAAAACCGCCCGCGTCTATAAAATACTGATAATACAATTTAAGCATTTTTAATCCTATTTAATTGGTTGTTAAAATTAGTTTGCTTTATATTAAGAAACCTTACAAAAAAGGGTTATGTAAAATTAAAATTATTTTCTTTAAAAACATGTCTACATATTCTTTTATTAAATTAATCGTTGTTCAGGAATTCAAAAAATTTAACTTATTTCGATGACGTCATGTATGCATTAAAGCCCATCGTCTGTAATTTAAAGCAAAAATATGAGCACTGATACCAACCTTTCTTTATTTTCTTATTTGTTGATTGAGGTTACGTACGCGCGACGGTTTGTTTACTTCTTATTCGTTTTTCATTGCTTCTTGAGTTAATGTTTTAAAAGATCGGTTCTTTTCAGAACCACATTACTCTCTAGTGTTCATTTAAGGGGCTTCACTACTTCCTAGAGACACTTATTTTACATCAGATGGAAACACTGTAAAATTTCAGTTTACTTTAAGCTCCTCCTTTTATTTCATGTAAACAAGTTCTTTACGAAATGTGGTTTATTTTAACGCCTGAAGAAGGATTAGGGTCAGGTACCTGACATTCTTTTCACTAAATTTATATTATTGTAATATAACATTATTGGTTAAGAATGATATATTTATGTTTGCTTCAAAAGGTTACATTAATAATTAGTTCAGTTATTATCAAATTAAATATAGTTATAATATTTATTGACTAACAGAATAATTCCACTTACAGGACAATACATAAAATAAAATTATTACAAAGTATGTATGTAAGTATTAATTTCTATTTAACGGAAATCTAATGAGTTGAAATTACACTATTAACTTTAGAAAAAAAATATAGTATACATAAAAAATGTATGAAAAAGTGCAATATCGGGCAGCAATTGAATTTATATTGTATTTAATACCCATTTGGGATCTCGTATTCGCATATTTCTACAGATTCTTGGGTCAATTATTTCCGGTAGAATGCAATCCATATAAAATCTGTTTAATTTTGGTAGCATGGTCTTATTTCATCCCTGTGAATTCTTTCAATAGAAAAGTCTGTTTCGCAATATATGATAAAGTCGCAGAAATTTCTCCTGCTTATATTTAGTTGACCTTGAATTTGGTAAAAATAGTTGTGGTTTCTTTTTAATCTGAAACAAACATTGTATTGCGGCCGAATAGAAATAAATATTCTTACCTAGTTTTTCCATCAACTATTTCATAACATAGTTTATTCGTCAGTGATCTATTTTCTTCCAAATATGGGTCCAACAATTTTTTCCCCTTCATACTGTGCAAACACTTAATTTCTACAGTGCCATCGTCACCAATTAACCCATCGGGACTTAATGTAATGTTCTGTGTCTAGAAACAATCCGCACTCTAATATGTCTGTTCCCATCTTTGAGATATATAACTCCTTAGCTAAACGCTCATTTGTTCGACCGTATAAAATAGATGACGTATTTACGTCCCTTCCATATAGTAAATTTCGAATAAAATTATGACACGACGTTGAATCTCTTGATAACTGTACCAAAATTAGGTGCAGTAAGGTACTCTTTCCTGATGGACCTCCAATTTTCATTTTCATGTTGGCCACGTGTTATTTTCTGTATTTCATTAACCTTATCTATTGTATTTACCCTTTCTCTTAAGGTTTTTAAAAAATGATTCTTTTTTTCACTGAATAGGTCTTCATCCATATCGGGTTGAGATGCATCTGGGCCATAATTGCAGTCTGCTTCCGACTGTTGCGCACGAAATTTTCGGCGAATGACTCCTTTTCTTCGCTCCAAAGCACATTGTCTCTTATTCAATATCCTTTCTCTCATTTGGCCATTTCTTTGATTTTTCAAGTGGCGAATATGCCATGTAGGACCCCCCATATACGATAATGCGGCAGCATGAACTCTTGCTGTATATGATATGATAAGCGCTTAGTATAATTAATGCGTTTACCTCCCACACATTTGGAAACCAGCGACATAAATCTAAAACAACATATTTTTATGTTATTCAGGGTTCTGCGTATTCGTATGTTTACGTACCTTTCAGCCGCGTTTGTAGTTTTATTGAGTACCAACATGTCACTTTTTTGTACCATTGGTTCCAAGAATTTTTGAATTTCACGTAATACTCCACTTGATTGAGCTATACTTAATATGTTTACATTTTCCACTTTTTTCTTACAAAAAGATGTACTGCAATAAAAATAAATATTAAACTACACATACTGCGGTAGCAACTTGTAGATATATTCTAACCTGCATTTTGTGTGACACCCAAAAACATGGAACGGTGCATTTAATAAGTTTTCACGCAAATGTAAAGAGCCCTGCTCATTATTATTTTTTATCGCAGTCCGAACACCTTTAACCAATCGCTCAATCCTTGTAAAACCGTCAAATTTTTCTAGTAAGATTTTACGTCCTTCTAATGAGAAGCTGGTGTTTTTTGATAGCTCAAGCAACGTGTCATATGGTTTGCACATTCTATTTTACTGACATAACGACCATATGAAACCTTCTCTTTTATTTTTGCAAAGACATTTGAGTTACCATCGCCTGGAATAAAATGTTTATATTATTATACATATATTATGTACGTATAGTAGATATATCCGTACATACCTATAAAGTATTTATAAATTAATCCATGTTGTTCTTGATTGTTTGAGAATCCTTCCGTAATTATAGCACTTTCCGTGGCCGTTGAAGGACCAGAGAAATTGAGTACACATTTGTGTTTCTTTAGGGTCTCTTTGCGCATTTTATAGAATTGACATTTCGAGCACATCTTTTTTACACCGGCATATAATATTTTATTTGTAGCTGCTCCAATAATGACGGCCTAGAAATAATCATTATTTACATTGAAATATACATTATTTTATAGTGTAGCTTACAACCCCAGAAGATGCATTATAGCCATGACCGTAACTTCGTTTGGACCAACCTCCATCCACAATTACAGTAATATATGGGATTTTCTTACCATTTAGTTCAAACCATTGGTTAGAATCTATAGCGAGCCGCTTTTCCTCCTCGCCTGCCAGGCGCATTTCTTCAAACAATTGTGATTCCCAAATCTAACAAAAATATTAATTGAGCTCAATTTTGATATAACTAACGATTTCTCACCTTTTTCACCGCAGAAGTGTTACGATGGAAAGTTTCGTATCTCATAAATGGTAAATTTAGTACGCCAAATAATTCTTCACATTGTGAGTGACCAATTCCCGTACTTAGGCAGCCCCAAACCAACTCTTTGTTGACATCTTTTACATGATCTGGGTGTTCTGGATGAATAACAATCGTTTTGTCACAATTGTCACATTGAAAATGCCAAGCGTGGTGGAGTCCTAGTTTCACTTCCTTTTGAATTTTCATTGATCCCATTGTACATTTGTACTTATGATGAGCAACATTTTCATATTGGAGAAGTACATATGCCAAATCAACTATTCTTCTCCCTTGTATTATGTCATTAAGAGTTAACGGTGGGTTTGCATTAACTTCCATCTCAAGGGGTGGTAAATACTCGATACTGAAAAGTAGGCAGTTTAGTATGCACAGTATTATAATAACAATAAATCATTTACTGAACCAAGCTATTATCGTTGTCGCTGTTAGCAATTTGAGGCTCAATATCGTGTTCCCTGCAATAAATAAGGATTATATTTAGGAAATTGTAAGAGAATACAATTTTTTTAACATACGATCTACAAACAATACAAAAGCTCTATTTTTTCTATTGTAATAAAATAAAATTACTCACTCAACAATGCCATTAACGTCATTCTCAACACTTCTTGTTGTATTAGATCCAACATAGTTTTTGCTATAACAAAACAAAATATGTTTAGGAAAACAACTTCTACAATAGACGAAAATCTTAATTTATTAAAGAATAATAGGATAAAAAATCAGTATCTATACTTACGATTTATTACGCAAGTTTTTTATTATTCTAGATCTGCTTGTTCGCTTACGGCGTCTTGACAAAGGCTTTAGGCGTCTTGAATACTATAAAACTCTAGGAACAAATACACACTACACACTGATGATACAGAATAAACATAAATCCAAAAAGAAGGACCTTAAATAGGTAAATTCAAAGTATACCTACTCTCTTTCTAAATTACTAATGGGTTTACGCATAACAATAAACCGGTAATGAATGCATTTTAATCCTTTGTACTTAAGAACTTAATCTTACAGTGCAGCGGATGTCATTTAATGAGGAATTTCCGTTAACTATAAGTTTAATTAACAAATTTTTTAAATAGCCGTTTGCTATTTCTCTTTGAGTACATCGATTGCATTTTATACAAATGAGCCATTCTTGTACATTTTAAAATTGTCAGGTCGAGCGTCATTAGGGCTGCTTACTATATAATGCACATTTATCTTGTGTAGGTACCTTAATTCCTATTGGTTATTGCCGGAATTGTTAGGCGTGAACCTGTGAAGGGCGTATTTGTTAATACAATTACTTTCCCATCTTAATTATCCATACATTTTTTTGATTGTTTATAGTCATTTTATATTATTCATTATAATACCTGTATCCTGTTGTCCAGAATACTTATAATGTTTTAAAAGGGGCTACAACAGGACGTAGTGAACTGCATATTGTTTCAGTATTATCAATTTCATAGCTGTTAATGCAAAAGAAAACATGTTGTGAATGTAGAAAATTTATTGATTTTGAACGTTTATCCAACTATTCTGAAGCTCCTGTTATCAAAATAATTTTATAATTATTTTTTTAGGGAACCCTCAAACACGTACTTCTATACTCCCAAATATTTTATACTAAAAACAATTTTTTTGTTTTCATGTTTTAAGGTAGTGTAGCCCCTTAAGGTAAAGATTAATTCATTTTTACAGAAAGAGATAACATTTATGTTTTCACTTGTAGCACATCAACATGCCTCGTAGGTCAATTACCGTAGACAAATTGATTCACAAATTAGTGGAATACTTTAATGAAGAAAAACAGAACAACGGGCCCTTAACACCATTAAGAGCAGTGTATGCAAGGGATAGCGATGATGCTTTGAAAATTGACACCAAAACTATTTCTAATGCGTTACGACGACATCAAAATCTAGAAGAAAACAAGGAAAATGAACCTCAACGAAAAAGTCTAAAAACAACAGACATGGATCAACGACAAAAAAGTGAAATCCGTACTACAATTTACAACATGTGTAGGTATTAATTATGAACATGTATTAGATACGCTCTTAACAAAAATTAAAGAAAGAGGTATCGTTGAGTGTAAAAGGACAAGCCTCTATCACGTTTTGGTGCGAAAAAACTTCAATAGCATCGATGAGGGTAAAATTTTTGAGAAGTTACATCGCTTATATGAAACAAGATATCTACAAGCAGTTTGTTTATCTCGACGAAACATGGATATTAGCAAAATGAAGCAACAAAAGAATATGGCAAGATTCCAGTTCAAAATGATTTAAGAATCTTGGTGGCGAAGGCAAACGTTATATAGTTCTACACGCTGGAACAGAAGGTGGCTTTGTGGAGGGAGCATCCCTTATGTTCTCTACCACAAATAAAAGCAGTGATTATCACGATTGTATGAATTCCGAAAACTTGTTAAATGGTTAAAGAATCAACTTTTACCAAACTTAACAAAGCCACCTGTAATCTTAATGGATAATGGTCCTTACCATTCACAAATTGTCAATCGCCAATCAACTACAGATTGGAGAAAAGAAGAAATTGCAGAGTGGTTCAGGGGAAGAAAAATTACTTATGAAAAAGAAACATTTAAAACGGAATTACTACATATAACAAAGCTACATAAGGAAAAGGAACAATATTTGGTCGACAATATTATTAGAGAGCATGGACAATTTGCGTTGTATAATATATTGCCGTTATAGTTCGGATAAGGGGAGTGCAGTGTTCGGGCCCGGTAATATTTACTCAAGGCGACCTTAGCATCTAATACTATGATCTTTACATCGTTTATATGGATCCGATGCCTTCAAAGATTTAGAACCGCCACTTTTTTGTAGAAAACTATTGGAACAATTACTTCCTTTCTTTGGAAGTGTTCATTGGACAAATATTTACAAAATTTTTGAAACATTTTAGAGTAACTTACCAAAATTCATCTGCTGCGTTATTATATTGTAAGTTTTATTGAAAATAATATGCCTTAACGTGCGTACATCTACGATACTTAAACTAAACTTTTGTCTTTTATTTGCAAAACAACATAATGGCATGTGTATTTGACATTCACGTTAAGTTGGTTTCAAAACTGTTCGTACAAGAAAACGAAATTTGTTGTTGATGTTATCCTTCTTAGTTACTTGAGTTAATAAGAGACATACAAAACGACACTCTTGGAATAATACGTTGTAACAAACCTTGTGTATGTTTAAAATTTACGTTCATATTGGCAACTTAAGTGCATTTCGAGAGCGTTAGTTGCATACCTTATTGGCGTAAACAATGTCTTTTAATACATTATTTCTATACTTCTGCATATCCCTTTCCGCCCTCCGAGTCATTTTCGGTCATTGCGCAGGGTTACTTTTGGGCGTCCTTCATTCATTGCTTGAACTGCGTGTTTAAGCAGAGGCCATTTTCGCTTTGTTCAATTTTCTATTAGGGTGCCACATTTATGTGGCAAACTACAGTTATACTCTTACCACGTATTTTACTTTGGGTTTAATTTTATTTTAACGTTAACTTTGCAAGATGAAGCAATAGCTTTGTTACTGCGAAGTGGGATTTCAATTACCAAATTTTACTTTGAACGATCAATTTCTATATATTTGGAATAACCAGCATATCAATCTGATGTTTATGTCACCTTCCATTAACATTGCGCAATAAAATTTAAAGTGATGCGTCGACAGATTTCCGAATCTGCTGAAATTCCTGTGACACCCAAAATGTAAAACAAATTACATCAGGTATATCATATTGTTAATTAATTCACATTTTAGTTTAAGGCAGTTAATTAAGAATCACTAACATTAGTTTTATCGTAATAAAACTCATTGTTATCATTATTTTTTACTTCTTATCTTCATGAGTTTTTTTTTGTGATTTTTCTATTTTTCAAGGTTAATTTGTTCCTTAAAAGCAAATTAGCTTCGGAGGTTACATTATTTATTTTCAGGTTTGAAGCAACACCTTTTTTTTGTAAAGCGAAAATATCTAAGCAAATTCTATTTTTGTTAATAAGCAAATCAAATGTTATTGAACCTGGACCTATTAATCTACCGACGAGCAAAGTTGCATAAAATCTTCTAGTTATCCATTATTTTCCATAGCTAATTATAGCTTTAGGCTAGAAGTATTAATCATAATTGGATGAAATAATTATACGACACCTGTAATGATTACACTGACGCCCGAGCAGGGAAATAGATTTGCAATTTATTGAAGTTTAATTAAATTGTTAATTATCGTAGTGCATGTTAATGCTGTATTTGTGTTAGATATCTTCGCTTGTGTGTGTTTCGGTTCAGAACATTGTTGTGTCTTTTTGTATGTGTCATTTATTACCATGTCGAATATTGTGGCAGGTGCTTTACGAAGCCATGAATTGTTACTGAAACTTAGATATATCCAATGTAATCCTTACAGGTGGCGTATAACTATTTCACCCACTTATGATTAATACTTATAGCCCAGAGCTATAATTAGCTAGGGAAAATAATGGATAAGTAGATGATTTTATGCCACTTTCCTTGGTAGATTAATAGGTCCAGTTTCAATAAAATTTGATTTGGTTATTAACAAAAATAGAATTACTTAGATATTTTCGCTTTACAAAAAAAGGTATTCCTTCAGACCTTAAAATAAATAATGTAACCTCGGACGCCTATTTGTTTTTAAGGAACCAATTAACCTTAAAAAATAGAAGTAACAAAAAAAACTCATGAAAAGAACAAATATAAAATAATAACAACAATGAGTTTTATTACAATACCTAATTTGATTATAATGAAGATCTCTTAAAAACTAAAGTTAGTGATTCTTAATTAACTGCCTTGAACTAAAATGTGAATTAATTGACAATATGAAATACCTGATGTAATTTCTTTTACATTTTGGGTATCACTGGAACTTCTGCAGTTAAGGAAATGCTGTCACTTTAAATTTTATTGCGCAATTTTAATGGAAGGTGAAATAAACATCAGATTGAAATGCTGGTTATTCCAAATATATAAAAATTTCATTATAAACATCCAAACTGAATTGATTTTGTAATCGTTCTAAATAAAATTTGGTAACTGAAATCCTACTTCGCAGTAACAAAGCTATTGCATTATCTTGCAAAGTTAACGTTATAATGAAATTAAACCCTAAGTAAAATACGTGGTAAGAAAATAACTAAAGTTTGCCATATAAATGTGGCACTCTAAATAAAAAATTAAACAAAGCAAAAATGGCCTCTACTTAAACACGCAGTTCAAGCAATGAATGAAGGACGCTCAAAAATAACCCTGCGCAATGACCAAAAATGACTCGGAGGGCGGAAAGAGATGTGCAGAAGTATAGAAATAATGTATTAAAATACATTTTTTTACGCCAATAAGGTATACAATTAACGCTACACGAAATGCACTTAAGTTGCCAATATGAACGCAAATTTTAAACATACATAAAAAGGTTTGTTACAAAATCAGTTAATAATGTATACAATGTATTCAATATGTACAAAAGGATAGCCATACACAAGTACGCGTTTGCTTCGTCGATCAATCGGGATAAGTTAAAAGAATGAACTATAACACATAATTCTAATTTAAGAACCTTTTGCTACTAAATTACGCGTCCTATCAAAGAATTGCAACGAAAATCCTTAATAGATTTGTTTAAAGTCTATATCTTGGTATTTTTATATCTACATATATATATATATATATATATATATATATATATATATATATATATATACAGATGTTGCAGAAATGTTAGATAAAAGCCAGAAACTACCTTTAATCAATGTCTCCTCACTGCTTCTTAATTTCTTCTAAAATGTCATCAGCTGTAGGAGAAAGTTATTTAGGATACTAACATACATACACATACACCCTAACGTGTACACGCACACGCACACGCACACGCATACGCACACGCACACGCACACACATACGCACACGCACACGCACGCACACACACACGCATGCACGCACGCACGTACACACACACAGACACACACTCACAGAAACGTTTTATGGCCGTCCTTGTAACGTTGTAAAATGACTTAGCGTTAGTAAAAAAGAATCTTTTGCATAACCTTCTATCCCTAGATGTGTAGTATGTTGTAGATTTAGTAACACAGACTCAAGCCCACATGGTGATCAAGAAGCAGTGCTTGCCAAACTTTAAATATAAATTTATTTGATTTTCTTTCAGGTTCTTACAAAACAAAATACCTAATTTTCTGCTAAAAATTCTACACACGCTGATAATACACAGACGTAAAATCATATAAACCAGGTACCTCGGTCATACTACGAAGAATAAGCAGCAAATACAATATAAGTTCTGCTCTCAAATCCACAAAAACGCTCAGAGGAATACTCTCCAAAACCAAACTACATGTTAAAAGCCGAAATTTCAAAAAATGTGTATCAACCTACTATGCGGGTGTGGCAAATCATACATAAAGTATATCAGTAGATTATGATACAGAAACGTAAAAATGACATCCGCAACAGTGAAATGGAAAAATCCATGATCGGAAAGACGTTTTAAGCGAAGAAAACCGAATCTAATGAAGTAACATACAGATAGTGGTAAAGGGCGAGAAACAACTCGCCCAAAAACTCAAAGCAGACACTTACACAGCACAGGCAAAAAAATGCGATAAGCCAGGCGGCCTAGAAATGAAACCCATTTGGACTCCAATATTGCGCCAAATTTTAGACGTCATACACCTGCGCAATAAGTTACTGTGTAATATGCGCAATAATGTACTGCGAAACCATATATATATATATATATATATATATATATATATATATATATATATATATATATATATAGTATTAGTCAAAAGTAGTCAAGTGCTTCAGAAAAAAAAATCAGAGACAATTGAATTCGACTCATGTGCGAAAATAGTGCTTCTCAGGGCTAAGTCTGATGACAGAAGCAAAGTATGCTTCCAAAACGTTTCCGACCAACTTAACTAAGTAGGCATGTTACAAGACAGATCTAGTATGATGGTTACTTGAATGAACTTGTAATTTTATATAATTTCATTAAAGATCAAATAATGGTGTAACATGGTGCAGTCGTCGTTTTATATGTCATAAATATTAAAGAGAAATTTACATTGAACAAAAGTACTGAAGAAACATGGAGTTTTTGAAATAAGCAAAACTAAAACATATATATGTATATATATATATATATATATATATATATATATATATCGTACCTAAGCAGATCGAAGCAGCAGACTTAAAAATGGCCAAAGGAACCTGATCGAAACATCGTCTAAACAACATTGAATTAAGTGAAAAAGAAGGCGGGCGACCATAAATCAGAAGCTATTTGAGATTGAGCAGTAAAAAAAAATCTTATAATAAGTATGGAAAGGAGAAAATGCTGGAAATTATTCTTAATTTCCTACCATTGCCGTCAGAGGGCGTTTCACTGATTTCAAATTGAAATTCCCATTTTTTGGAAAATTTTCCTTAGTAACGTGTTTAAAAAAAATCCATTGAAACTAGTGTTCAATACGTAAAACTTTGTTTAACGAATTTTACTATTGCTGTCAAAATAAAGGGAAGGGGACCATATAACGCGTTAGTGGAAAGAATCGTATAGTATAATTTCGAAACAGGTTGCATGAATTTGTTTAGATTGGTCCCAATGTTAGGGCAATACTTGACATTACCAAACAAATCTAAAACTACAACAATTCCTTATCTCCGTCTACTAATAGAGGACGCAACCTGTCGAAGGACTTTTCTAAAAAAATTCAATCGATACCAAATGTTTTTTTCACTGCTATTGGAAGAAAAATTAATAAGGTAATATTTAAAAACAAATTATGTCAATGGCTCTTATAGAACCAAACACATAGTCAGAAATATGGTAATATGAGGTATAAACAAATCGTGCGCATAAAATTAATAAGTAGGTTATGAAAAGAAAAATGGACGGTTTGTAGCGATTATGTAAACGCTGCAAACTAGGTAACAAAGTGACATTAAGCGTATTTCGGTTGGTGTATTATAAGCAAAAATGTCGATTTCCAATGAAGAATCATTTGATAATCTTGCCGCATATTTTAAATGCAACTGTTGCAGAACGAATTTATCATATGGAAATTCTAACTGACTTCATAATTCACGTTCTCATAGAAACACAAACACTTCTCACTCACTGATAAATTAATTTTGTAGTAGTAGAGCCAATTCTGAATGGCTACGGGAAGTGCACAACCAAAAGGGGTGGAAAATTAATGTGGAATAGTTGCCGGAAAAATTCTTGGACCAGTGGTGTGCGAAAGAGCATTGACTGGTAGGGTGTATTTAGACTTCTTTCAAAACCACCTAACGGTCTACTTTAAGATATCGACCTTCAAACTAGAAGGACAATGTTTTTCCAACATGATGGGTGTCCAGCACATTTTTCATTAAATGTACGACACACACACACACACACACACACACACACACAGACACACAAGACAACTACAGACACCCAGACACACAGACACACAGCAACGACAGACACAGACACAAACAAGAACACAGACACACAAGACACACACAGACACACAGCACACACACAGACACACACACACAGACACACACACAGACACACACACAACACACACATACACACACACAGACACACACACAGACACACACAGACACACACACACACACACACACAGACACACACACAGACACACACACAGCACACACAGACACACACACACACACACACACAGACACACACACAGACAACACACAGACACAACACAGACACACACACAGACACACACAGACACACACAGACACACACACAGACACACACAGACACACACACAGACACACACAGACACACACACAGACACACACAAGACACAACACAACACACAGAACACACACAGACACACACACGACACACACACAGACACACACACAGACACACAACACAGACACACACACAGAACACACACACAGACACAACACACACAGACACACAACACACAGACACACACACAGACACAACACACAGACAACACACAGACACACACACAGAAACACAACACAGACACACACACAGACACACAACATACACACACAACACACACACACAACACACACAACAACACACACAACACACACAACACACACAAACACAACACACAACACACACAAACAATACACACACACACACACACACAACACACACAACACACACAACAACACACACACAACACACACACACAACACACACACTACACAAAACATCACACACACACACACACAACACACACACAACACACTACACACACACACACACACACAACACACACACTACACACACACACACACACACACACACACACACACACACACACACACACACACACACACACACAACACACACACACACACACAACACACACACACACACACACACACACACACACACACACACACACACACACACACACACACACACACACACACATCACACACACACACACACACACACACACACACACAACACACACACACACACACACACACACACACACACACACACACACACACACACACACACACACACACACACACACACACACACACACACACACACACACACACACACACACACACACACACACACACACACACACACACACACACACACACACACACACACACACACACACACACACACACACACACACACACACACACACACACACACACACACACACACACACACACACACAATATATATATATATATATATATATATATATATATATATATATATATATATATATATATATATATATATATATATATATATATATATATATGCATATTCCTGGCTTCCTCGTTTTCCGGGCTTAAACTGCTTGGATTTCTATTTATGGAGACGGTTGGAGGATGTGATATATCGAACTATAGTAACAAGTGAAGGCCTACTAAATAGAATTCAAGAGTGACGCGTTCAATACCGATGGCAGAAATTAAGTGTGCGGTGCAGTCCACAAGATAAGATCCCGTTGTGTATTGAAAGTGATGGTCCGCAGTTTTAGCACTTAGTACGTCACTAAAAGTATTATTTATTTGATCGGTCCTTTTCGGGGCAACTAAATTTTGAGATAAATTAAAGTTTTCATAGCCTTCTTATTTATTTTAAGCGTTATGTTACCACATTTTTGACTATATCTTTGGTTCTGTAAGAGGTATTGGCATAATTTTTTTTAAATACTCCCTTATTAATTTCCCTTCCCATAGCAGTGTAAAAACACTTGGTATCAAAAGTGGACCGTTTTGTCCCTTCAACTAGTTGCGCCCTCTTTTGGTAGGCGTGGTAGATGGAGATAGGAAATTGTTGTGTTTTGGATTTCTTTGGTGATATTAAGTATTCCCTTAACATAGAGACCAATCTTGACAAAGTCAAGCAACCGGGTTCGAAGTTATACGAGTTTTTCCAGTAACACATTATATGGCCCCCCTCTCTTTATTTTGACAGCAATCGCAAAAATTCATTGCATAAAGCTTTACATATTAATCACTAGTTCACAATGGATATGTTTTTTTAAATACATTACTAAGGAAAATTGCCCAAAAAAATGGGAATTTCAATTTGAAATCAGTGAGACGCTCTCTGGTGGCAATGATAGGAAATTAAAAATAATTTCCAGCATATTCTCTTGGCCACATTTATAATAAAATTTTTTATTTCTCTGTTCAATCTCAAATAGTTTCTGAGTTATGCCGGCGGCCTTCCTCAGTTGTACCCCGGTACATAATAAGACTCGTGAAAATCCTAAAATCTATATACAGGGTGTTTGTAAATAAGTGAGAAAAATTTTAGGGGATGGTTGCTGAAGTTATTTTGTGAACGAACTCGTATCAACGTAGGTCAAAATTTACTTCGTTTTCGAGATATAGTGTTTAAATTTAAATTTCTTATTAATTTTGATTAATTATTTGAAAGAGTATTGTCTCGAAATTTGCAAAACGCTTTGGGTAGGTTGGTGTCAATATTTGTAAGAAGTTTTATTATCTAATAGAATAACATTAAACCAAAACAATAACACAAAACGACAGTAATGAAAATAATTTTAAATAGGCGCAAACCTACAAGAGATGTTCAAAATGACCTCAGTCACACGTGATACGTGATACTGTCAATTCTTCGCCTCATTGACTGTCGTATTCTCTGAAATATTCCTACTGTATTTCTTATAGTCTCACAGCTGGCTATAATTCGATTCCTAAGGTCTTCAACATTTTCGACGGGATTGCAGTAAACTGATGACCTGAGAAAACCCAAAATGAGAAAATCTAAGGGATGTAACTCAAGAGAGCGAAAAGGCCAATGTTGAGTACCTCCCCTACCTATCCAACGATTTGGATATACTGTATCTAAATTTCGACGTACATTAATGCTAAAATGGACTGGGACACCATCGTGCAATTCATCACTAATTAAACTTCATAGAATGTTAAACAAGTCATTTCACAATAACGCCTATTAAGTGTAAAAAGTCAGATGTAAGTAGCCTTGACAGAAGAACAAAATAAATGGTCCGAAATATTGGCAGACATCAAAGAGGGTTGTTCAATTTAAACCCATCTTTGGTCTATAAAAAATATATTCAGAAATAAATTTACAAATAATCACCTCCACAATTAAGGCATATATCCATTGCTTCACCAACCGATTCATACCTTGCTCGTAAAATTCTCGTAGCTGCTGGTTGAAGAATTCCTTGACGGCGTTTATATTTGAGCGTTCGATTCAAAGCATGTATACTCAATACGTTTTTCAGTGGACCAACGATATGGAATCACGAGGCGATAAATCTGGACTGTAGGGTGGATGTTCTCAAACCCTCCATTTTTCTCTTAGCAAATTTTCTTCCACAACGTTTGAAATATGAGGCCGCGCGTTATCGTGGAGCATTAAAAAGTTTTCCTGGATGTTCTCCTCTTATTGCTTGATGAACGTTATTCAGAGTACCGTTGTATAGATATTCATTCTGTGTTCTTTAAATTATATCAGAAATGGGCCTTTGTTGTCAAAGAAATGTTAGCATCACCATACCTGCCGAAGATTGTGCCTTAAACCTTTTTGGTGGTGGTGTTTCTATTGCATCGATGACAACTTACTGGATAGTTCGAAATAATGGCACCAAGCTTCGTCACCAGTAACTATTGATAAAAGGAAGTTATTACCATTTTCGTTGTACTCCGTAAGGTGTTGCTGAGAGAAACCCATCCGCAAACATTTTTGATCCTCAGACAATAGTCGAGGAGTCTATTTAGCACAAACTTATATGTAACCCAGTTTCTGTATGATGCTATGGACGGATCCTACACTCACATCAATATTTTGAGATATTACTCTGATTGAAATTCGACGATTTACTCTAATCAAACCGGCCACACAAGCTATATTGGTGTCTGTTGGTGCAGTACACAATGTACCTGGCGGCGCTCATCTTTTGTCACCTCTTTAGCATTTCTAAATTTTCGGCACCATTCCTTTACAGTTGGATAGGCAAAAGATGCTTCTACACAAACTGTCTGTATCCGAAACTGGATTTGCGTTGGTTGCACATCCTCAGCACACAAAAATTTAATAACCGCACGTTGAACAAATGCCATTTCAAAGTCACAATATTTAAAATAACTATGCAATATAAATAAAACCGACTGATTTGTGTGACAGTTACAAACATTAGTGAGGTTACAAAACGTAATCTTGGCGGTTCATTTCTTTTTCAAGGCTGACCAAAGATCGGTTTCAATTGAACAACAAACTGTATCTTCAATTTTAAATGGTACAAAATTTTCTTTACGCAAGGTAGGGTTTTCTTAACGTCAGGGAAAGGTTTTCCTTATTAGATATAATAAACTAATGCAAAAATGTAATTAAAAACCGTTGCGTACCTTATGTAGGGAAGTCAACCTAAATTACGACGAGGTGGATCGGAAGGTAGGAGGAACGGATATTAAATCTCAGCTCCGCGTTGCGCATAAAACGAACAAATGGTGTGGCTAAATACTTATCATAGACGATAAAAATATATACACAGGTATATACTCTAAGGAGAAATATGAACACAGCCACAAACAAATTTCATTATTGGAAGGAAAAAAGACTACAATATGCCTAAACAAACACAAATAATGCAAATATGTTCACAAATAATAACACAAATCCAAATTTTGCATTCAGGACACGATAGCAAAAAATTGGCACGTTACAACGAGCCGACGTGATACTTAAAGACAGTACTGGAAGCCATAGATAAGTGAGGGGATAGATACACGACTCCTACCATTCGCGCCGTTTTAATAAATTAGTTGTGTATTACATCTCCATGGGTTCAACATCACGGCATTAAACGTCTGCATGCCATTGTGAAAGTTTAATTGAAGGCAACAAATCAGTGTTACATTTGAAAACATTGTAGAAATTATTTATTCGAAAAATTGTGTGTGTGTGGGTGCGTGTGTGTGTGTGTGTGTGTGTGTGTGTGTGCGTGTGTGCGTACGTGCGTGCGTGCGTGCGTGTGTGTGTGTGTGTGTGTGTGTGTGTGTGTGTGTGTGTGTGTGTGTGTGTGTGTGTCTGTGTGTCTGTGTGTCTGTGCGTCTGTGCGTCTGTGCGTCTGTGCGTCTGTGCGTCTGTGCGTCTGTGCGTCTGTGCGTCTGTGCGTCTGTGCGTCTGTGCGTCTGCGCGTCTGCGCGTCTGCGCGTCTGCGCGTCTGCGCGTCTGCGCGTCTGCGCGTCTGCGTGTCTGCGTGTCTGCGTGTCTGCGTGTCTGCGTGTCTGCGTGTCTGCGTGTCTGCGTGTCTGCGTGTCTGCGTGCCTGCGTGTCTGCGTGTCGGTGTGTCTGTGTCTGTGTGTCTGTGTGTCTGGGTGTCTGTGTGTCTGTGTGTTGTGTGTGTGTGTGTGTGTGTGTGTGTGTGTGTGTGTGTCTGTGTGTCTGTGTGTTGTGTCTGTGTGTCTGTGTGTTGTGTGTCGTGTGTGTGTGTGTGTGTGTGTGTGTGTGTGTGTGTGTGTGTGTGTGTGTTGTGTGTCTGTGTGTCTGTGTGTCTGTGTGTGTGTGTGTGTGTGTGTGTGTGTGTGTGTGTGTGTGTGTGTGTGTGTGTGTGTGTGTGTGTGTGTGTGTGTGTGTGTGTGTGTGTGTGTTGTGTGTGTGTGTGTGTGTGCGTGTGCTATATTATATATATATATATATATATATATATATATATATATATATATATATATATATGTACATATAGGGTCGGTCACGTTCAACGGGACGGAACCTAGCGGTAAAATAGTAAATGATATCAAAAAATCGTTCGACACAAGTATGTAGGTGCATTTGGTCTACAAATTAAAATTAGTGTGGAATATACAGGGTTACTCAAAAAAAAGTTACATATCAAAGTTGTGTTTTTTTAAATGGATCACCCTGTATTTTATTACTTTTTTGAATCCTACTTTAAAAATTAATATGTATTTATTCAAATAACCCTATATCTAAGTTTGATAGTTTTCGATTTATTCAATTGTTTCTAAAAATGTAGAGTAATTGAAAACAATTAATTACAACTTGACAGAAATTTTTTAATTAATTTACTTTTAGATTTCGATTCTACACTTCTTGGACTGTCTATCAGAATAATTACAACAGTCAAATAATATGCAGGGTGTTTCTAACTTCAACTTTGGTTTTCTCCAAGTATTTGGTGCTATTACTTTGTTATTTTAAATGGATCACCCTGTATTTTATTCCTTCATGAGAAAGGAAATTTAATACTCTTTTAAACTGATATAGGGTTCCCTATCCCAATTTTCAATATTTTCCGAGATATTTCCATTATTTTACCAGTATGCATAAATATTGATGGTTTTATAGTAAATACTGGCAAGATGGCCTTGAAATATAAAACAAATAAATTGATAATATTATAATTTTACAAATTAAACAATAAAACGAATAACAATTAACATAATTTCAACATTAAAAGTCACTACTAAACTCATTTAAGAATAAATGGTCAATGTGATGTCCAATTTGGTGAATACACAGCATTATCCTCTTTTCAAATGAGCGTTTCACATTATTTAGCATTTGGGGTGTGATTGTCGCGAATGCTTCTCTAATGCGTATTTTCACACAAGGCTTTTTATGTATCCCCAGAAAAAAGTCCATTGTTGTTAAGTCGGGGGACCTAGCAGGCCAATTGCTGGGATCTCCTCGATCTACCCACTTACCTTCAAATGTCCGGTCTAAATATTCCCTCACATTCCTTGAAAAATGTGCTGGCGTACCATCTAATTGTAGTCACATTTTTTGCCTCACATCAGGAATGTCTTCTAGGAGAGTTCAAAATTCGTTTTCCAAAAATCTTAAAAATTCTCTTCCATTCAAATGGCCATTAAAAAAATATGGCCCTACTACAGTATACGTTGAAAATCCACTCCATACAAATGCTGATGCATTTGTATATGATACGGATGATAGTTATATTTTCTTATTATTCTGCTTACGCTGGATTGACCTATAGCCAGTTCTCGAGAAATAATTGTCGAAGTGTTATTGCGATTTTCAATTACAGATTGCAAAACTGCTAGTTGTAAATCTTCATTTTAAGTTAGGGGCTTTGCTATTTCTCGTGTTTTATATTCAACACTGCCAGTTTCAATAAATCGGTTTAAAAGTCTCTCGAACACTTCTTTGCGAGTATGGTCTTTTTGAGGATATCTTTCAGCATAAACACGTGATGCTAATAAGCAATTTTGAAGACATTCACCTAATATAAAAATCATATTTACTCGATCTTCAATTGGGTATTCTTTCATTGTATCAATTATGTTAAATAGTGAAATCAACGCAAAATAAGTTTTTACTATTTGACACAAGAAAATGTTTTATTTGTTAATTTTCTCAAAGCCTACTTAGAGTTTATCATAAAATCTAAATAATGCAAATAATTCGGAAATAAAGAAAATTCGGATAGGGAAGATAATATTAAATTTTCGTTTTCATGCAGGGATAAAATACAGGGTGTTCCATTTAATAACACTAAAAATTTGATGCACATCAAAGTTAAAGTTTGGAACATGCAATTTTACTTATTTTATTACAAAGTCCAAGAAGCGAATTAATCAAAAAGTCTGTATTATGTTGCAATTAACTTTTCTTGGTACACTACAGTTTTAGAAAAAATTGAATAATTCGGAAAGTATCAAATTTGAGTATACGTAAATAAATACGTTAGTTTTTAAGGACAATTAAAAAATGTAACAAAGTTCAGGGTGATGCATTTAAAAAAAATACTTCTTTAATATGTAAATTTTTAAATTATAAATTTTTAATTTATTTTCTTTTGTATTCCAGGCTATCTTATCAGTATTTGCTATAAAACCATCAATACTTATGCATACTGGTAAAATAACGGAAATATCTCGGAAAATACTGAAAATTGGGATAGGGAACCCTATATCAGTTTAAAAGAGTATTAAACTTCCCTTCTCAGGAAGGAATAAAATACAGGGTATTTCATTTAAAATAACAATGTAATAGCACCAAATACTTGGAGAAAATCAAAGTTGAAGTTAGGAACACCCTGCATGTTATTTTCTATTGCAATTATTCTGATAGACAGTCCAAGAAGTGTAGAATCGAAATCTAAAAGCAAATTAATTAAAAAATTTCTGTTAAGTTGTAATTAATTTTTTTCAATTACTCTACCTTTTTAGAAACAATTGAATAACTCGAAAACTATCAAACTTAGATATAGGGTTGCTTGAATAAATACATATTATTTTTTAAAGTAGGATTCAAAAAAGTAATAAAATACAGGGTGATCCATTTAAAAACATAACTTTGATAGTAACTTTTTTGAGTAACCCTGTATATTCCAACTAATTTTAATTTGTAGACCAAATAGACCTACATACTTGTGTGATTTTTGATGTTATTTACGTTTTACTAGGTTCCGTCCCGTTGAGCGTGACTAACCTGTATATATATATATATATATATATATATATATATATATATATATATATATATATATATGGTGCCCACATTGCCTCGGTTTTCTACGAGAAATGAAAAGGGTTAGGAAATAATGCGTTGGTGCAGTCTTGTGGGCGTGTCGTGGGTGGTGTGTGGTGTGTGTGTGTGTGTGTGTGTGTGTGTGTGTGTGTGTGTGTGTGTGTGCGTGTGCGTGCGTGCGTGTCGTGCGTGCGTGCGTGCGTGTGCGTGCGTGCGTGCGTGTGTCGTGGTGCTGCGTGCGTGCGTGCGTCGTGCGTGCGTGCGTGCGTGCGTGCGTGCGTGCGTGTCGTCGTGCGTGCGTGCGTGCGTGCGTGCGTGCGTGCGTGCGTGCGTGCGTCGTGCGTGGTGCGTGCGTGCGTGCGTGCGTGTGCGTGCGTGCGTGCGTGCGTGCGTGCGTGCGTGCGTGCGTGCGTGCGTGCGTGCGTGCGTGCGTGCGTGCGTGCGTGCGTGCGTGCGTGCTGTGCGTGCGTGCGTGTCGTGTGCGTGCGTGCGTGTGTGTCGTGCGTGTGCGTGCTGTGCGTGCGTGTGCGTGCGTGCGTTTGCGTGCGTGTGTGTGTGTGTGTGTGTGTGTGTGTTGTGTGTTGTGTGTATGTGTGTGTGTGTGGAGTGATGTGTGTGTTTCATTTTCCTAATTTTCGCTGCAGTTGTTAACCACTTTTGCTTTTATGTCTATCTACTATGGGGATCTCTCCCAAATAAAATCACGTTTTAATCGGAAATGTTTGCAGTTTTATGAGGCTAATTCAGTGCACCTTTTGTTTCTAAGGCTTACTAGACACTTAAAAAAACTATATTTATGTAATTTCTTTAAATGCGTTATTCCGTTATTTCTATTTTAAGAAAAAAAGTGCAAACGGAAACGTTGTAGATAATTATTTTCTTTATAGCGCAGTTAGATCGATTTTGTGATGTAAGCTTTTGTTTTTGTGTAACGACTAAACATGCATTTTTTTTAAATATAAAAAGTCTTTGACTTTTTAAGAATGGGTTTTTCTGGCCTTGCTAATGACACAGTTATTTTAAAAAATAAAAGAGATACGGCCGTTTTATCGGTTTAATTTAATAATAGTAATAATATTAATAGTAATAATAATAACAATACCTGAACACAAAAAGCAACACTTTCACTGCTATCGACTTAGCTATTTCAACGTCAACCGTGGCAATGAACTTTAAATGGGACACAGCGTCGGATTTTTATAATAGCGACCACTATCCGATTATTATGACTTCTAACACTCCACAAAAGACCACCTAAAGAACGGTTACTGAATAAAGCAAATTGGGATATTTACAAACGACACGTGCAATATACATGTAATATAAACGAAAACGATACCTTGGATAACAAAATTCAACAATTCACGAACCACCTAATTACAACAGCAGAAATATCCATCCCGAAAATTAAGGTAGAAAGAAAGACAAATAGCGTACCGTGGTGGACCGTGGACAGATGAAGTTAAGACTGCCGTAGAAATGAAAAAATACCGTTTTAAGGTATTCAAACAGCGCCCTACAAATGAAAACTTAATTTTATTTAAAAAATCCCGTGCAAATTCCAGAAGGACAATTTTAAACGCAAAGAAAAACTCATGGACAAATTATGTAAGCACCATAAACTGCAAAACGACGACTAGTGAGATATGGAGAAAAGCCAGAAATATAGTTGGTAAAACGAACTCCCACACCTATACTTATAGTAAACGGTGAAACAATACAAAATGAGTACCACATTGCTGAAACATTAGCTTCACAATTTGAAAGAAACAGTGGCTCTGAAAATTACTCCAAGACCTTTCTACTAGTAAAACAACAAAATGAAACCATTATAAACTTTACTAGCAACGACTACCACAATTATAATGATAATTTTACGATAAATGAATTTCACAAAGCTTTACGTAACACAAAAAACACAGCACCTGGATCAGACAGAATCGTATACACCATGCTGAAGGAACTCCCTGAAACTGAAAAAGAAAAATTATTATACATCTATAACGAAATATATCAAAAAGGTACTTACCCTGCCCAGTGGCAACACTCTGTAATTATAGCCATACGCAAACCTAATACAGACGCCACACAAACCGCAAATTGTAGACCCATTGCATTGACATCTTGCCTAAGCAAGCTGTTTGAAGAAATGATCAACAACAGATTAACCTGGTTTATAGAAACAAACAATCTCATATCAAAGCATCAAGTGGGTTTCAGGAAACAACTCTCCACATTGGACGAACTAGTATATTTTGAACACTTTATATTAGAAAGTTTCTTAAAAAGAAGCCACACCGTTGCGATTAGTTTCGATATACACAAAGCCTACGAGCTTATGTGGAGGTACAACATCATTCATAAACTTCACCAGTGGGGCATGAAAGGTAATTTACCGCAAATCATCAAAAGCTTCTTGTCTCACCGTAGTGTCGTAGTGCGCTTTGGAAACCAATCCTCAAAAACTCGGGTATTAGAGAACGGAATTCCCCAGGGGTCTGTACTTAGCTGTTCAGTATTTTTAATCGGAATAAACGATCTGGTTGAATCAATTCAGTTTCAAATCCGTAAGTGTCTCTATGAAAACCATTCAATGGAAAACATGCAAATAAACCTAAATAAAGCAGTCGCCGAAATCGAAAGAAAAGTGGAAGAAATGGGATTGCAACTATCTGGAAACAAAACATCTGCAATTCACTTCTGCAGGCTAAGACACGAGCATGATGAGCCACAAATAGGCATTATCCTGGATAAAAAACTGTATTTTAAAGAACATCTTAAATATATTGTAAACAAATGCAAACAAAGGTTAAACTTTATAAGGTGTATGAGTAACATAAACTGGGGCTCAGAAGGGCAGGTGTTGATACAGTTATATAAAGCTTGTGTGTTGTCTATAATAGATTACGGTAGCGTCATTTACTCATCCGCAAGACCAACTCCTTTGCAACAACTAGACCGTATCCACACACAAGGAATTAGGGGGGCCATTGGAGCTTTCCGCACGAGTCCTCTACTCGCGATTTTTGAAGACGCTGGAATTCCACCGTTGATCACTAGGCGACAAATCCAATTGTGCAACTACTTCATCAAAATAAGTGCATCGCCAAAAAACCTGAATTATGAAATATTAAATGACAAACAAATTATAAACGAATTCGCAAAACGACCAACCGTGAGTAGACCCGCAATTATTAGAGGACTAGAACTAATTTCCTACTTAGAAATTGAGATACCTGCACTGTTTACATACACAGAACCTAAAATACCACCTTGGGTAAACTTGAGAACAAAATATATTCTACACCTTACAAGAATGAAAAAAGAATCAAATCTATCATCGCAATACCAAATGCATGCAAGAAGAATAATGCAAGAACATTCACAAGCTAAAATCATTTACACAGACGGGGCCAAGACGCTAACAGGAACTGGAAGCGCACTAGTTTTTGACAGAGAATGCCACAACTGGTCGCATAACCACATAAGCGGCATCCTAACAGTCGAGTTATATTCCATCTGGCAATCCTTACTACTATGCAGACACGACACAAACAAAGAGTATATTATTTGCAGCGACTCATTAAGTTCTATATTAGCTATTCAAAATCAAACCATCGACAAACATACCTCATTGAATATGATCAGAGAGCAGCTTTACTACTTGGAATATAATACAACGAAGAACGTCTGTCTAATGTGGGTACCGGGGCATGTTGGCATTCACGGCAACACATGTGCTGATACATCAGCAAAACATGCGGCAAATCTTCCTACAATAGACGAAATGAGCGTCTTACCAAACGATCTAAAAACTGTAACGTACAAAAATTCCTCTGCGTAAATTCTGTTAATTACTAAAAAATTATCTACTTTAACTCCTTCTCTATATGTACTAAACGCACTATTCGTACGATTCGTGTGTAACACATTACAGTAATTTTACATGTCTTCTATTGTGTAATTTAACAAAAATCAGATTCATGTAAATAATTCTATCAAAAGTAAATAGGTATGACATCTGTCGGCGTGTAGCCAAACTCTGTACTACATAATGGTTGTAAACACCAATACTTTAAGTTAGTTTACGAAATTCTCGTAAGAGGGCGAGGTTTAAGGTATCAAATAACCAATAGGAAATTGTTTTATTGAACATAAAGCTAATAGATCAAAATTCAGTTTTGATAAAAAAAATTTTCACTTTCTTCTCCGCCATTTTGTGACGCTACGAAAATTTTGTGATTTCTTTTACACTTTCTCTACTAAACGAAATTATTTCGGATTCTGGTAAAAGATTTCAAAACAATAGGAATTCCTACCAAATTTGCCAATCCTATTGATCGCAAGCTTTGCGGATTTCAAACAAAATTTGGTCGTGTCCAATAAGGGGGAACGGAACACCTACAATCTACAAATATAAAGCTTTAGATTCGAACCTATCAGGCTCGTCTTAACATTTATTGCACGTCTTATAACATAGTGCGGTTTTGTGTTGGTTCTGCGCTGGTTGTATGTTAGTGTTGTGTTGGTTTTACGGTGGATTAGTTTTGTATTAGCTTCAATTAGAAGGAAACAATTACTTTTCTTGCGAACCTACTTTTCCTCATCTGTAACCTTCCGGTAACTTAAATGTGAAGTTGGATTGGCTACGCTAACCTAAGCCATTGGACATATCATATCGGGAGCGCTGCACCTGCTTTAGTGGCTGTCCCATCGCTAGAGTAAGAACTCTCGACATCCGATAAGGTCAGGGTGTTTATCCGTATTATTATATGTACTACTTCCATTACTGTCTGCGAATGAAGGTATAGATTTCAATTAGGATTAATAACCCTATAACTGCTCACCTTAATTGTATCTGTAAATATGATCAGTAACCTCTAGCTAACATTGATTGATTTAGTATCGTACTACCTTCCTAAGCCTGTACTTTACTATTAGTTTCATTATCTGGGTAATATTAGAATTTACCGCTTTACTTAGTGATTAAAACTACCGTTATGTTTAATGTAAATGTCAGCTGCGCGGCAGACGAGTTTCATTATATAAGTATGCGCGTCACAATTTAAGTAACTGGATGTGTCTAAATAGTATCATTTAATCTAAATTACCTGTGCCGAATTTATTACTTTCATTGTTGAATGTTTCTTTTCTCATAAAAGATTTCTTTGCTTTATCAAAATTAGGTTACGAGAATGATTTGGTCACTCAATTATTTATTTCTGGTTCTTTTCTTCCTAAATATTTGGTTATTGACTTAGTTTTTCTCAGAAATAAATAAGTTTGGGTTAATTGAATCGTCCCCATTTTCTTTCAGCAACCGCTTTAATTGGGCGGTTAAGTATTTAAATATTAATGTGTTTTATGTAAATGTCAATAAGTATTACTTATCTATACAATAATTTTAGGGAATACTTCTGCTATTCGTGTACGCTGCGGCAAGTATTAGTCATTATTCTGTGTTTCATTCTCTTGTTATCTAAAACGCTTGTTGTAGCGAGAAGCTATGTTTTCTTTCGGTGTACACAATGAAAGGTCTTTCATTAAGCAAAGGAAACGTTTTCAGTTAATTATTTAAACTTTTCTCTAGAACTAATTGATTTTGGGTTGCGTATAGTTACCCAGCACTTGCTAAAGTACTGTAAACATTTTGTTTTATTTATTGGTTATTTTAGTCAAATTGGGGGTTATTCTGACTCGCAATAATACTACTTCGGTTCTTACTTTAAGTAAATTGTAATACAAATACTTTTTTTTTTCTTAATTATTAACAGAAATTGACACATCTGCGAGATAATCGAAATTTGTACAATGTTAATATAATTTTGTTTGTTCTGTGAGAATAAGTTCACCGTTTTGAAAAAGTAATTAACGATAGCAATTAAATTTACTTTTACTTTTACTACGTGACTTTGTTTGGTGAGTTTTCTTCCTCCTTTTTCTCTTCCTTAGTTCCTTACCCATCCACTGTACCACCGTGTATCCAGGAGTCGGGATAACGGTGTGGCTAGCGTAGAGGGGCGATTCCTGGCGCCCAAAAATTACTGCAAACTTATTCCCCTACGCACGATCCGTTCTGAGCAAGCGGTAGTTAAAGACCTACGGCTGGGTAGTGAACTCTTTCTCTGTCTCCTTTGATAATAGACACACCCACGCATCCAGTGCCTCCGACGAACTGAGCTCCGGCATTCTGTAATCTGTTGCCTCTGCCTTATTGGTACGTAATAAAACATTTATTAAAAACAAAATTAAATTACAATGGCGTAACACTTGGGAGAAGAGAAATGTTGCAATAAACCAACAGAGGCCGCGACTACCTACCTGGCACAATCAATTTAACCTAACTAGAAGAGAAGAGGTTATTATGACTAGACTTCGAATTGGGCACACCAATATTACACACTTACACCTACTAGGAAAATCCCCACAAGAAATATGTAGACATTGTAAGAAAAAAGTAACACTAGAACATATATTTATAGACTGCCCACTATATCATGAAAATAGAGAACGTTTACTACCTAATCACCAATTAGAACATATAATAATCAATAACCAAGAAAGTATTAAGAAGGTCCTACGGTTTTTGAAAGAAACGAGACTGTATAACAGCATTTAGTTACTAAACAAACGAATACAGGCACAAAAACCATAGCAGTTGATGCCTTAAAGATTAAAAAAAAAATAAATAAAAATAATTTAATTATGTTATTATACAAGCTGTACTTACATACGCCAATAAGTTAGTAAAATTACCATTAAAGTGTACAAGGAGGAAACAATTAAAACAACCATAGTTTAAGGATTCATCAAAAGTATGGAACGCATGAGAGATTAAATATTACTTCTGCAATATGTTATAAGGGCCTTTAGCTTAATTGATCAATTAAAAAATTATTATTGTCTCTAGTTTCGTAATGGTGTAAATTTTTATGTTTAATATACTGCGTTAGATTTCTTTTAATATGTAAGAAGCAATCACCACTGGCGAGATAATGTCAAGATTCCAAATTTCGTAAAACTGTTTTTACAGTCGTCACAATACCCAACGTTTACTATTACTCGTACAACTTTTCTCCGTAACAGGAAAATTCTATGCCTCTCAGATGAATGGCTCCCAAGTTAGAATTGCATACTTATGACATTATTAAGTGAAAAGTGGAAAAGTATACGGTGCGTAAAACATTAGGTGAAATGGAATGTTTTGGGTTCCTTAACATAAAAATGTTTTTTGTTAGTTTTGATGGCAAATGATTTGAATGCTCGGTTTATTTCAGCTTTCTATCCAGACAGAGTCCTAGGAAAATGACGTGGCATTATCATGTTATGAAGCGTATTTTAACGAGAACATGCTTTGAGTTTTCTTCATGTTTAAACATACTTGATTTTCTGCAAACCACTCGAAGGCCTTGAAATGTAGCGCTTCACTATGTTGTTTTAAGTCATTTAAGTTTTTCCCGTTCACTGTTAACGTAGTGTCGTCGGCATAATGTATAAATTGTACGTTATCATTTAAATTTAAACAGTTAGAAAAGTTATTCATATAGATTACAAATAGTAGTGGCCCCAGTATGTTGCCCTGGGGAATACCGACTTGAATTGGCTTTTTTTTAGAAAGTCCATTAACATTCTCTATTTGATATCTGTCCTTCAGATATGAGTGTATTAAATTTAGACTATTTGATTCGAAGTATGCAAGTATGTAGAGTAGAATAGCGTGTGACGCACAGTCAAAAGCCTTCGAAGGTCTAGGAAGATTGATAATGAACAGTTCTTATTTTCAAACGCGTCTAACGTTTGCTGAATGAAATTACAGATTGCTGTTGTGCTCATGTTCTTTTCTGAAGCCGAATTGATGTTTATTAAAAAGCTCATTGCCTTCGAAGTATTCTATTACCAGTAGAGCAAGAGCTTTTTCGAATATATTCGAGAGAATTGGCAATAAATCTATGGGCCTGTAGTTGGACTGGATGTCAGGATCACCTTTTTTATAAAGAGGATTACTAAAGATAACTTAAGTTTATATGGAAAAAGGTATGCTGTAATGCACAAATTAATCAGTTTTGTTAACGGTAATACCAAGTGGGAGATATTTTTTTTCATGATATATGAACAAAGACCATGAAAGTCTTTTGTTTTTGAAGACTTTAAGGATATAATGATATTACGAAGTTGATTGGGCGATAGTGTTTTAAATTTGAAATATAAATTTTAGTGGGCAGTATACGTCGTTATTAATTACGTTTGTATTAACAATAGGTAATTGAGCAATAATCTCATTGGCGACATTAACAAAGTAATCATTGAATTCATTTGGAGATATCTTGCAATTCTTATTAAAATTTTGAGTTTTGCGAGTGCAATTACTATTTATAATTTTCCATAAGGCTTTATTCGAGTTTGCTGAGTTTGAGATTACCTTATCAGTAGCATTGATTTCACATGTTCTAAGTTCTGAATTATGAGTATGGTAGATTATGGAAGCCGTTGTTGATGGACGAATGCTACTCATATTACTTTAACTTTTATTTTTAAAATACTTGTCAGTTTGGTTAGTGTTTTTAGTAACTACAATGCAATTTTCTAATCTAGAAACGCATGGTATGGTTGAACTTTATGTTTTATGTCAAAAAAAATGAAGTGAGAACTGTACAGCAATATTTTGACCTCTACTTTGTACGCCGTTAACCTTCTCGGCACACATTTAAATTATTATGTGATGCTTTGGGTGAATATGGATTTTTACTGTAAACCCAGAAATGAAACAAGGGCACATTAATGAAACTGCCGAAGTGGACACATTAGCGTCTGTTACGCAGATCAACGAAAAAATAAGTATGCAAGCGGGAATTTCACATCGTACTGTAGTAAAAAAGCACAAATTACACTCCTTTAAGTTATTAACAGTACAAGCACTACACCCTGGTGATAATGTTCGGCGTGTGAATTTTTGTACGTGGTTTAGAAACAAGTGTGCAGTCGATCCACAGTTTAAATTTAACGTAACTTGGATTTACAACAATGTAACACTAATAAAAACGATCTCAGATGCCAAGTTATTTTTTAATTATGCTCGGAATAACTAAACCGAGTTTTACAATAAACATTTACCAAAATGTAAAAAATAAAAAATATCAAACTATGTTTATTAACAGTTAAGTTTAGGGTTATATAAAATATATCTTAAAAACTAGTTATAGCCTTAAATTACTAAATAATGGTTATAAATAACATTTTGTACACAAACTTTTTAATAACGTCTGGTATCTCAACGAGTACGGAAATGTAAACCAAAGGTGATGTCATCTTTGCACCAATATTGCGCAATATATTGCAATAACGATGCTTTACGTTGTAAACCTCACCAAAATGAAATTTTTCTTATAAATTGCTCTTCAAGAAATTTGGGGTAATCCCAGGTTTATTGCATTTTCTCGAAAGTTCAAATAAAAAATTGTGATCAAAATTTAGATCTGTATTGAAGGCAAAATTGCAATCATAAAATGAAAGCGTACGTACAACTACAATTAAAAGGTAATTAAAATAGAATTAAATGCGCAAAAGATAATAAAATAAAAGTGTCCGAAAAGAGCAAATGCTTCAATTTTTAGTATTACGAGTTAAATATATCTTACCATTAAATCAATGGCACTTTTCACAAAATTTAGGTGGAAACCCAAAAATGGCTTCCTGCATCTGACAGTGTACCTCAAGAAATGAAAAAAATGGACGCTTTGGATATCCGATGATAACGCGTTGCGCGAAAATATGAGCAGAAAAAAAATAATTTAAAAAAGTGGGAGTATAAACCATTAAGAAGTATATACACCTTGGTTACACCAAAATGCAAATTAATATACCTATATTTCAATAATAATTAAAATTTTTTCTTATATTTACAACTAAATGAACGAAGAACATAAATTACGGTATATTTTAATGCAACTCAAAATGGGTTGTTACAAGTTATTTAAGAAAACAGAGTTAGCCACATAAAACTGCAAATCTTTCCCCATTCTATCTGCTCTAGTTTCCGAAATCGCCATAACAGAAATGAAACTAAGAGTCGTAAAAAAACTCACCTTGCATAAATAATTTTGCAACTACTTTGATGGTAGAATACAGTGCTTGCCGCTCACGTGAGCAGCGCGCTTTCAAACATGGCCGAAGTAATCATTTTTCTAAAACGGAAAAATACCAAAACACTCCTCGAATAGAAAGTGAAACAACAGATTTCGAGGTAGTACGATGTTTGACACGTTAAAGGTCCCCTACTGAAGATGGGATTTTTTTAGTATTCTTGCCCGTCTCACTCCTATTCAGCTTTAGTCATTCCGTACATATCTATACTGATGTGTCTTAGGTTTTCTAATTTTTTTTCTGTCAGAAAGTGTCTGCCATCGTAATACCTTATACAAAATAGTGATTTATGCGATACTATATCAAGTACCCTCGACGATGCTCCGACACACACCTTTAATGTGTCTCGATGGCGGTTATTTTATTACCATATTCATCGATCTATTTAAATCTTTAGCTGCGTTTTACTAAATTACTTAAATAATACCTCGTATGAGTAAATAAATAAAAATAGTATAGTATTTCATAGATGCAAGATTGTTTATGAAACTATTAATCAAAAATACTTTCAGTTCTCTTCATTGGTGGAATAAATGGATTTGGTATTACAGGAGGAGTTCACAGATTTTGGTCTCATCGTTCTTTCAAAGCAAAATTACCACTACGTATAATTTTAATGTTGTGCTTTTCCATGGCTGGTCAAGTAAGTAATTTAAATTAATGCACCGTTTGCTTATACTATAATGTGTAGAACTCTATATACGATTGGGTCAGAGACCACAGAGTGCACCATAAATTTACCGAAACGTCAGCCGATCCACACAACGCAAAGCGAGGTTTTTGGTTTGCACATGTTGGATGGTTAATGATGAAGAAAGATCCTGAAGTTATACGTAGAGGAAAAGAAATTGACATGAGTGATGTTTTGGCCGATCCTGTTGTACGATTCCATCAAAAGTGAGTAACTACTGTGTTAATTTTATCTTAAAATTATTTTTTAGGCATTTTGGTTTGTTAAAGATTCTGGTTGCTTTTGTTATTCCAACCATAATACCTCCTCTATGGTGGGGGGAAACTTGGTTTTGGTCCATTATGACAATAAGCGTATGTCGGTACGTCCTCAGTTTAAATTTCACTTGGCTTGTTAACAGTGCAGCTCATCTTTGGGGGAATAAACCTTACGACCGGTATATTACTATGCTTTTAGTAACAAAAAATGATAATTTTATTTTAGAAGAATTAATCCATCTGAAAATTTAGCGGTGTCAATAGTATCAATGGGTGAAGGATGGCATAATTATCACCATACATTTCCATGGGATTATAAAACAGCCGAGCTCGGCCGATATTCCGTAAATTTAACAACATTTTGGATTGACGTTTTTTCCAAGATTGGATGGGCATATGATTTAAAAACGCCGTCTCCAGAATTAGTTGAAAGAGTTATAAAAAAAACAGGGGATGGATCACATCCAATTTCTCGACAACAAAATCTCTAGTGGATGATGTAAAATAGTAATTTATTGTTAATTTTACTAATTTATGAACAATAACAAAAAAAATTACAATCATCTGTTGTGTCCTAAATTTTTGAATTATTTTATTTAAAATTTACCAAACTAAGTTATCGGTTTTTTAATACACTTTGTTAAAATGAATACTATTGCATTTTGTATTTTACCTAAAAATTTACCGGACAAATTTCAGCTTTCTTTATTATTCAAAATACTTGTAGTAGGTGAAGCAATAAATTCGTCCTATAAATAATTCTGTCTGCTTCACTAAGACGGGGAGGATGTTCTTTCTTGTTAAATAAGGCGCTGCGACGTAAATATCAAAAGACGCAACAGTTGTACTGTTAATATCTCGCAATCGTCAATGTTTCTCTTTTTTATCATTCTATCTTGCTTTCCTTATCGGTGGAAAGGGCAACCCCCAAATTTATGATAAGGGTTAGGAGTTATGCAACACTTCATTTACATACCTGATTTCAACTAGTGGAGTAGGCCACACAACTTACACATATGAATAGACAGACACAATCGCTGTTTTCATATAGCTGGGTTGGTTCATCTGTTAATAACATATATTTTGATTTTTGTTAAACAAAACAGTAAATTCGTCCTGGTAGGACTCTTTTATGTTACAGATGTTATAAAAATCCCTCTTCATTCTTATTATTAAAAAATAAATCCTAAACGTAAGGGAATCACACTGAAATCTTGAATATAACGTGGTTATATCGTGCACAAAACATTTATAGTTAAATGAAAGTCATTGTCGCTGTAAGGTACTTTATGATCGCATAACGTAAGTTCTTTGCAATGTATCTCTTAATTATATTTAAATAAAGAAATTCTAACACGCTTAGCTTAAATGTATTCCATACTGGAATATCGGCTTCAATGCAGTATCAAATAATCCTTACTTGCAATATCAATAAACAGCAGGTTAACAAGTACCCTATAGCGTGAACAAAATTATTATTCATCAAATTAATACCGGTTTTTACTGTACCCTGACTTAATTAGGTTATACAAAAAGAAAATGGTAGGAAATATAATGGACGAAATACATCTAAAGATATTGTGATTCGAAGCCGCTTTGCCAATTATATTTAATCACCAGTTATTAAGTATTGTTTTCTAACTGATGGCAAGCCCAAAAGGAGGGTAGAATTCAGTGATGTTTTTAGATAAAAAAAAGCATGACATACATGCTTGAATAAAAAATGTATCCTTCAAATCGTGTTAACAAAAGAGAAATCCCCATAAGTTAACCCAAATCCAAGATAAACAATAAAACTCGCTTTATTTACGAGCAAGAAGAAAGAGAAAGTGACTAAGCGTGGAGCCACACAGACATATTTAGCACAATTTCACTCCAAGGCAAAATAACCGGTAGAAAAAAAAATTAAAATAAACACAGAGCACATTCTATCTAAAAAACACCTATTTATAATGTGGTATAGCACAAACCCTAGAGATATTCAAAGTAAAGTTAGAGAGGAAAATATTAATAAAACCCAACCCCAGCATAATAAGCCTACACTTACCCGAACTTAAGGGTGGGCGATCTAAAAACCTAAACCCTGAAGAAAACGTATGCCAACCTACAAGAAAATAAAACACAGGGTTTTGACCTCGTTACTCAAAAAGTGTAAAAAATATCCCATTATAGACCCAAACTCAACCCAATGACACCATAAACTAGCACAGATAAAATGGCGTAGGTTCTATTAAGAAAACTCATTTGCGGCAAAATGTAACCCTATTGACTCTGAGTCCCGTGATCCCATGATTACCGAAACTCGCACAGGACAGGCAAAGCCATCCCTTTCCTCTTAGGTTCAGTCATCCAATCATTCATCCAGTAAAAGGAAAGAGAAAGCTAAAGTAGATTTAGATCAAGGACAGCAGATAGGAAAGTTAAATTAAATCGGCAGTTCCCAAAGATCCTCCTAAAAACAATTAGAAGGAGTATTAAGAGAACCGCAGATAGGAGGAGTGAAGGTATCAGGTATACAGTTGATAGATGATGAAAAAAGACTCCGTAGTTCCTTTTCTACAATGCTCAACTAAACATTCTAAAAGGAGAATTAATAAAATAATAAAACAAAGACCTTTTCCAAGCGGAGTTGCCGACTTTACAGCGTACATGCCTGCGACGAAAATTGTAACGATTGTGCATACACATAAGAGCAAAACGAGTTATACAATTTAGTGGTACGAGTAGGAGGTTTATCACGGTTAGAATTTAGAAAAGGAGAGGTAGGATTCCAGGATCAAGGAAACGACCGCCATGTAGGATATGTTCATGTTCGCAAAAAAGCAAAGTACACGGAATACTTAGTAACATTGTGCTTAGAAGTTCGAATGGCACATCTTATTTTCGGTAAGTTTACATCCTAAGCACGTTAGTTAGACTTAACATACGATGCCTGTATAGTTTTGAGGACACGGTTTATCCATTCCGCCAGGTTAAAGCTAGGATGATACTCTGCTAAGAAAATTTGTTAGAGGCCGAGACAGCAGTGGCCATAGTCGCACGTAGAGAAAAAAGCATGGAAATTTGGTAAAATAACCTACCTCAACATGAATGACTCTTTGACGATCGGGATAGGGGACATACCAAATCAGCACAAGGAACCTGCCAAGGTTCAAAAAGGGTCAAGTTTTGGTACGCAGCGAGAAAAGGTGTCCGGTACAGCATGCTCCTTACTGTTCCTGTGAAACTCATACGCTTGGAGACGAATTGCCCAACGTGCAATTCCTGAAGAATTCTGTAACCGACTTAGCCAGATTAGTATTTGATAGTCAGTTACAACTGAGAAGTGCGTACCTGTAATGTAAGGCGCTTTTAACAAAGAACGGCTTATATAGCTAATGACCTATTCACCCTCAAAAGTATGTTGATTCAACACCGCATCCAAACCGAAATCAAAGATACGTTTAAATAAAAAACAAGAGAAGTCTGGGCAGGTGAGAATAGGAACATTTCTACAGAGTTGAACCGTTTTGGAATTTAGAAGACCACACTAGAGCGCGTAATTAGCGGAGCAATAAAAGACATAATATTTGAAATGAAACATCTAACCAGCTCGTCATCCCTAGAACTTGGCGAACATTTGTAACACACTTAGGAACCGGTATAAAAAGAATAACAGCATACTTGTCTGAGTCTACTAACACATACTAACAAATCTAAGAATTAAATCGAACATTACGCAACCGATCGAGAACTGAACAATTGGGCAATAAAGGGAAGGGGGTAAGCATCCTTCTGAGTAACTGCGTTAACTTTCCTGAAGTCGATACAAAAACGATAAGATTGGTCCTTTTTAACTAAGACTACAGGACTAGACCAGTACCGGTTCAATTGGTCAACCACCGCTAAAGCTAATGTTTTCCAGCTCTTCGTTTACAGTCACTGGTAAAGCGGAGACAGCATATAGTTTCGTTGTTTTGTTGCCCCAGAATCCGCGTATGCTTTGTGTTCTACTAGAGCAGTACATCCAAGCGAATCAGACAGTAAAAAAAACGCTGTTTTAAGAATCGAAATTCTAGTGTGTGTGGTCAGCAGACACATGTCGTTAACTGAAAGGGCCAAGGTCAAAAACGGGGAACCAAATTTATGACGTGCCAGAAAAAAATGTGTGCCTAGAATCAGTGATTGAGATACTTCCGGTATCACAAGTACATCAATCACCATCATTTTATCTTAAAGTTAGCGGAAGTGAGAGATGCCCTAAGATTTCACATTTCATACCATTTGCTAAAGCGCAAAAATTAGAAGAAGTATAAAATATTCTCTGCAAACCAAAGATCCTATGAGAAGGCCCATTATTGAAAAGACCGTTAAAAACTTGTCTGCAAAATAAAACCTTGAGACCTTCGTTGTTACGCACATTCGTAATGATAGAGCCTAGAATGTAACGTTGCTAATCCATTAGCTCTGAAAAAGGTATATCCGAGATTAAAGATAGAGTTGAGCCTTACACTCGGTGATTATAGAAGTTATTCTAAAGGGTTTTTCATTTTTGGGCGCCACGGCTTTTTAGATCTATTTGTCGGACACGGGTTTAGGTTCTTTGGATGCCTGTTATCACGCTGATACCTATTCTATGTACTTCTAAATAGTTCTTAATTTAATATTAGCTTACAATCTAATGTAAATAAAACAAAGTGTAGCCGCATAATACATGCTCGCCCTAATTTGCGCATCATAAATCGGAAAAACCGGGACCCTGGTACTGTCTACGTTGGGAAAAGTGATCCGTAGTAAGATCGCTCGTGCTAGTTAATAAGAAAACGATTACTAGTAGGACTATTAGGAACGGCAAATAATGACTTGGAAAAGTTTTAACGCGAAGTACGGTAATTTGTAAAATTTATACATTTTTACTAAATACGTCTCTGTGTTTTAAAGTAGCAGGTAACGGTTTACTATGTGAGAATATGTAAATGAAAAGGAATTTATTCTTTCCCTTAAACTGGAGTATCTACGCTTTACGTTAGGTTTCAGGAAATTTCTAACGTAATTTGCGGTAAGAGTAATTACACTGTTACATACATCCTTATATTATGAATTATATTGCGTTTAGAATTAATAGAATAATCACTGTGTTGAGCAAGAGAATATTTTAAGTTCAGTACAGGTATTTTGGGACACCGTTTTTAGTGACGTAATATATTCAGAATAGCTTTTATTAGTCTTAGAATACTGGCAAATCAACGATTATTTACAGGGCTCAGGAACAGATTTAATATGTTATGTCTTTCCACAAAGATAACGGGAGAATTTAATTTACTTAAATAAATTCTTACTAGAAACTTACAGATAACAAATACAGGGTTTAATCATTCATTATTAATTACGTGATATACTTAACAAGGATATTTTAATTAAAACACTACAGGATTTATTTGCATTATTTGCAATTAGTAATGACATGTTCATTTAAAGTATTAACACTTCCATGGCTTAGAAATATACTCACAATGAACTGGAGCTCTCTGAAAGTGAAACGAGATTAGTTTCGTTTTCTTAGGTTTCTTAAGAAAATCATTTAATCTTTAATTGTAAATGACTGGGACTTTCTTTTAACAAGACGCCGATCAGGATAACTCTTACTAAGCGTTTGGCTGACGGAAACCCATTCAGACTAGTTCTTTACAGTTTATGGATGACTTCACAGCTGGGTTTTGGGATAACAAGAACTCGGAGTACGTATTACGTGGGCAGCAGCTTACACTTAGTTAAGTAAATTCTAATAGGCCGGTATTAAACCTTAAGAATGCAGCAAAAATTTAAGCGATTCTCTAAGATTAACTTCCGTTTGGAGTATTACTGTAAATAGGTTCAGGCAAAAAAAATAAGCAGGTGCGTGCAACATTTAATTTTGGGAGAGCGGTTAAGATAAACCGGGTTGTTTTATCTGGACAGTGCAATACCGGTAATTATTTTAAAGCAGGGACAATTGCCTTAAATGAATATGAATACTATTCACGTCTGTAACAGGATTTAATAACTGGATTTTTGTAACAGAGTAACTCGTAATTTGAACCTGGTTTTCGTTTGGAACACAAACATTTTCGTACTTACCTTTCATTACCGGTGAAAGGTAAGTACGAAAATGGTGGTGAAAGGTAACTGGGTATAGGTGTGTAGTTTATGGTGCCATGGCTCTAGCTCATGACCCATGCCTATTTGGGATGCAAGAAGTTTAAAGAAGGCGGCTAAGGGCTACACCATACGCTACGCTTTCGTCGAGGTGGAAAAAAACACAGAGAGCGAGACCCTACGTTGCGCTTTTCGTCCAGTGCATTTGCGTATTTGTAGACGATCCAAAAGCGACGAAAACTTCCAATAGCCCGGAAAAATGCCCGAGACTGTCAAGAGCCCAAGACAAACTCCAACTCTGTAAGTTCGTATCACGGGCGGCTATGGCTTCTGGTACAAAGTCAGCGTCGCTTATTGGTTTATTGTAGGCCAAGGATAAACAGTGGAGCTCTGGCATAAAAAATCTGTCAACCGTTTTTGTAACAACACCAATAGAGATAACATTTATTGCACTAATATTTTACAACAATTATGACAATACACAAGGAACAGCGACTTTATTTGACGAACATCATCTAAGAAAAAAATTGGTAAGAAAATTTAACGGTACTGGATCAGTAAAAAATAAAAAGGAAAGTTGAGAAGAACAAATGTCTTGTTATGGATTCTACTACTAGCAAACTGTACAATTTGGAGAATTCTGATATAAAAAAAGATTTGATCCTCAAAATATATTTGGTTCAAAAACTTAATAATGATTATTCCGATCGTCGACTCAGATTCTAAGAAGTGATAGTGAAAACAAAAACAATGAGGTTTTATAACTATTTTTCTAACTAGTATTCATTTTACGTTAAGTGTTGTTCATAAGCCAATATTGGATAGACGAAAATCAAAATCTATTTCATGATATATACATACATATATATATATATATATATATATATATATATATATATATATATATATATATATATATATATATATATATAACATACCGACCAATTAAATGTTTGAGCGGACATTTACGAAATCATTTCATCGGTGCCGTTTTGTCCGGAAACCTTAACGGTAAAATGACTTTCAAAATGTCGTTCATTTAACCCTCGTACAAATAGTTAAAAACGGAAAGAGCTTGAATCAATAATTTTTCAGCGAGACGTTGCGACGCTTCATTTGTACCAACCAGAGCGTCAATTTTAAATAGACTTTTCCGAAAGAAAGAATCCTGTAGAGTGGCTCTCCGGGTCACCTAATTTAAGGCCATTAGATTTTTACTATAGTCATTTTTAGCACTTTCGGCTCAAGCATGTAAATAGCAATAATGTATAATAAAAACTAGTTAATTTGAGATTAGTATTTTTCCAATTCTCTCGTTTATTAATTGAACTGTTACTTCTTTGTAGATGAAAATAGTGGCGCTCAATGTTAGAATAATAGAGTGCTACATGTGGCCTTAAGAAGAGGTATTGCACGACTACTCCCATTACTGCAGTTCGGGTGTTGTTCTTTCCACCGTTAAAAATTGTTGTAAGTACGTATAATTTAACAGCTAGCGAAGCAATTATAGCACTTGGATTACATGGTCAGAATATTTACTATTTGCACTGGACACGTATAAATGTTGATAACAATAAGTGTCTTGAATAGTAATTGGACGCCAGAACTTTTTGAAATAAAACCTGAAAGGATAAGGAAAAAGGAAAACTGAAAGAAAAAGATTTATTAAGCATGTACAGAAGTAAACAAAATTAAGTACTCATTAAATACGAGGAACAAGCCATTATTGAGAATAAAAGAACCAGTGTAACTTTTTCAAAATTTTATTTTGGATATGTTCTTAGTAGTTGCCTTCTGCGATAATGTACTTAACCATTCTTTCCTTCCACTGCTTGAATGCGCCAAGCCAAGCGGCTTTAGGAATGTTATTAAAATAACACCGAATAGCAGTATAGACCTCTTCCTCTGAAAAAAACATTCTTCCTCGTAAGTTCTTTTTTAGCCCAAAAACAGCCAACAGTCGCTCATTAACAGATTAGGTGAGTAGGGAGGGTATTAGATTACATTAATCTTGTTTGTAGCCAAACACTGCCTAGTTAGCTCTGCAGTGTGGGAAGAAGCATTATCGTAAAATAATTCCCTTCATTGGCACCTTATTAAACACTTCCGGCAAACAGTTTTTGACGTACCATTTAGGTGTGACAGTATTCTGCTCCTCTAGCTTAATAGCGCTTACTAAACCTATACTTCAAAAGAACACATCGTACATTACTTTCTTCATTGCTCGCTGATTTCTGATTATTATTGGTGTAGCTTCGTTTTCAAGGATCTATACGCGGCTCTCTTGTCGAGTTGGCATGTCGAAAAATGGATGTAAGTTTCATAGCCTGTTACAATTTTCGACAAAAATTTGTTGTCTACAATTCTTAAGCAGTGTTAGAATTTCGTGACAGATTCGTACTCGTTCTGCTTTTTGAAAATCTACAAGATGATAGGGTACAAAACGACTTACGACTTTCTTAAGATGAAGGTGGGCGTGTATTTTCACAGATGAGGATCCAAACCACAATTAAATCTCGATTACGGTGTAACTAGCTCAGTTATCTGCTTCCATAATCTTCTTCACTATAGCAAGTTTTCCTCTATCACGGAAGTAATGGAAGGGCCTGCGCCTTTCTGGTGGTCAACTGTAGTTCTTTCACGTTCGGATTCCTTGTACCATCTGTTAATTGTTGCCAAGGAAGGTGCTTGATCGCCAAATGTTGATTTTCGTAATCATACGCACGTAAGCCTTTCTTAAAGTCATAATAAATCATTATCCGAAAATGTTCTCGTATTAATTCTATTTTTTCGCTACAGTTAATTTAAAACTGTCTTTTTCTAATACTATTTTAGATCAATTAGCAATTGAAGCGGCAAATATCAGATACTGAGGCTACATTTTTTGTTTTCTTCATTCTCAATAATTACGGCTTATCCCTCGTCACTCATTTATTCGATAAACAAAACAGAAATAACTTTTGTTGAATAAAACCCAAACAATTAATTCGTGATTGAAATACTTATCTTTTGGGTATTTTTGAGTATCTTTATTCATTTTTTATACAAATTTAAACGTTTTGATAATAATTTTAGTCGTTCTCAAGAAATGATAGAACTTTTAAAAAATCAACTAAGATGTCAAATAAATATATTCATACTTCATACATTTACTTGACGTCGTAATTAATGTATTAATACTTATCATTTTTTGAGGACAATGAATATTTGGTGTGAAATTTAAAACGTTTCAGTTATCTTCTTCAGTGAACAATAATAATTTTTGATTGTTAATGGAGGAGGCTGTAATTGTTATCGAAGCCTTTAGATGTGTATAAAAAATTAGTCAATATACATACCCAAAACATAAGAACTAATACTAAATAAATATAGAGCAGGTAAGTGTGAGCCGCAAGAGATCTCTTAAAGTTCCCGGCCAGTTCTCAAAGAGCTCTATGCAGTATAACAAATTGAAAAAAGTTAAAATTTATACTTCCTCTAGACAGGTAATTGGAACAAAGAGAATTTTTGGCTTAAATAAATAGGTAAGTTTGCACCATGGTCTAGCTCAGCAAGGAACATTACTTATAAAACTTATTGTAGATTGAGAGCTTTCTTCTTTATCAGGTCGTAAGGAAGGGAGAGATATATCCATAGCTATACTCAGTTAAGCATATCGTTGGGCACCACTCAATGTTTATGGGTTAAATAATTAAAATACAACAAAAATTGAGAGAGTGTACTTTAATACCACATGTAACCTTAATAAACAATAAAACAGCTGTATTTATTTGTATATTTAATAAAACAAAATTACATCTGCTGATTAATTTCAGCATAAAAGCAAATAAACTAGTACGTGATTGTCCGCAAAGCTTTACGATAGTAAACTAGTTCTTCATTGACACATAAACTATACATAACATATAACCTACCTTTACGTATAATTATTTCAAAATGAAAGATGTTTGAAACTGTATAAGCTCAATGTAATAATAACAAAGTTTAGTTTTACCTACGTCAACAAATATAACTAAAGTAAGGTTATGCACTCAAATGCTTTTATCTTAAAAAACATTAACGGGAATCAGCTGTTCTCTTTTCATTACAACGATATTAACGCTTCCGAAACAATATTATACTAGTTTTTTTTTTTAATGAACGGATAAGTTCAAAGGTAAATATATAATTAAAAATTATTATCAGTTCTACACACATAAAGACAAAATTTACATCGATTGGGGCTTGAACCTTGATGGCGCAGTTGGTTAGCGCGGTACTCTAGCAAAGTACAGGTCGTAGGTTCAAATCCTACTCGAGGTAAACTTTTTATTTATGTATTTAATAAAATTAATAATAATTTTTAATTACATATTTAACTTTGAACTTATTCGTTCGCCTTGCGACATTGTAGGCTCACATTCCATTAATATAAGTAATCTCATTATATTTAGAATTTACATCAGTTCTACATACATAAAGACAAAATTTACATCAATTGGGGCTTGAACCTTGATGGTGCAGTTGGTTAGCGCGGTACTCTAGCAAAGTACAGGTCGTAGGTTCAAATCCTACTCGAGGTAAACTTTTTATTTATGTATTTAATAAAATTAATAATAATTTTTAATTACATATTTAACTTTGAACTTATTCGTTCGCCTTGCGACATTGTAGGCTCACATTCCATTAATATAAGTAATCTCATTATATTTAGAATTTACATCAGTTCTACATACATAAAGACAAAATTTACATCAATTGGGGCTTGAACCTTGATGGTGCAGTTGGTTAGCGCGGTACTCTAGCAAAGTACAGGTCGTAGGTTCAAATCCTACTCGAGGTAAACTTTTATTTATGCATTTAATAAAATTAATAATAATTTTTAATATTATACTAGCTTTACTCTAATGTTCCGAAATCAATTCATCTAATTTGTCTACTAAATAAAACGTAATTTTCATTAAAAAGGATAAGAACTTACTTGTTAAACACTCAAAATGAAGTTTATACATTATATTGAAATGGGTTGCGCTCGAAAGCTTCATTTCTTGATTACACGATAAGATAAAGCACCAGGTAAGATAAGCTCTTTTCAATAATGTACAGGTAAACGTAAGTGTACTAAAACCAGTGCAATCACCACATATGTTGTGGCTACTAAAGCAGTACTAGCACAATGCGTAACTAAAAGCCGGTCTAACATTGCCTCTTTCCATAGTTAATAGATATGAATAAAAACAAAAGTTATCCCAGACGCCATTTTTTTACTTGGTTACGTCATCCAACACGCTTTCTCCAATATCATCAATTACAAACGATACGAACTTTCTTAATCTACCAGATACAAAAAAAAATAATAAAAAAATGTAATTAACAGCAATTGCATACCTTGTGCCTGGAAGTAACTTAAGATACGACATGCATTGGAACCCAGAAGGAACGGAAATAAACTCAGATTCGACTTGCGCATAAACCAAAATGGATGTGGCTAAATACCCATTATGGACGATAAAAATATATACACGGATATTCGTAATTATACAACTAAGGAGAACATATCGACATATACACCAAAATTTAATTATTGAAAGAAAAATAATGCCGAAATATGGGGAAGTAATGTAATAGTATGTTACATAACGAGCTACGAAAGTGGTATAGTGCACAAGCGGGAGTTTACACACTAAGGCCCAAGTCCTAGTGTGAAAATCCCGCGGGTGCAGGATATACACTTTCGTGCGAGCTTAATGTACACTATTTTTCCTACGACTTTGAAAAAAAACAGTCTCCTTAATGTTTTACTGATCACAAATTGAACAACTACAAAATATACTTTAATTTATTATTTCAAGTAAAATAAAGTAAAAATCTTAATCATGCCCTAACAAATAGTGTAGTTCGTAATTATTATGAATTTAAAGACGAATATTTAAACTTGTCAAGTCATAAAAGTCAAATAAATAATTTGAAGTCACTGCGATACTGTCATCAGCTTGCTCATGATATTTATGTGAATTGCAGTAAGCGTGGCGACTTTGGTCGCGACCGAACTCCCTAGTGGTGCGAAACTCTTATTTTCTGTACGGTTAATTGTGTGATATGAATCACTTTCGTACATGGTCGTAGAAAAATATATTTTTGTACTCATAGCTTTAAAATAGGTAGTTCCCGGTTACTCCCGATGCACCGAAAATTTGTTTTCCCGCACAGCGGTGTTTTTTACTTTCCAACAGAAACTAGGGTAATTACGTTGTATGGTTGGTAGCAGAATTGAAATGCTGCTGGTATAATAGCAACAATGCAACATTACAATACCGGCTATGCTACCAATCCATTTAGAATGAAAACCATACAATGTCAAATTATTTCTTTTTAAATTTTATTAATTTATTCGTTACAAAAAACTTTGTACCTAACTTGTTCGGAATATATTTTCCCGAATTCACACTAAATACAGCACTCTCTGTGGTCGTGCTGCAAACAAAGTGCTCATTAGGTAGGATCGAAAAAAACTTTTTTTCGAATTTGCCCGGGTGGCAAAAGTTGCCATTCACAAAAGTTTTTTTGCCAAAAAATTTTTTTTTTAAATCAACCCCTTCAGGTGCCCCCATACCCTCAAAAAAAAATTTTTTTTGGAAAAAAATTCCGATACGGCACTATGTGTAAACTCTTCTTGAATGTTTAAAAAGTGTGTGTTCAAAAATTGGAACAGTTTTGGAGGTGCCCCAAAGACCTAACAGAAAAAGATGAAATCCTATTTCATGTAGATTGTAGATAATATACTTTTAGCTGAAATCTAAACAAATTAACGAAATAATAGATTTATTGACGGTAGTATGACACGTGACATATGTATAAAGTAGAACCAAATAAAAAAATCCGAAAAGAAATATTAAAAGTAAGTGTAGGAACAATAATATAGGTAAGAAAAATAAAACTAAAAATTTAACAAAACTGAAGCTGCCAAAACGTATTGAGCTTAAAAGGAACATGTACCGATATACAAAAAATATATTCTTATTAACAAATATTTAACTTAGAACGTATATTATTATTAAAAGAAACTAAAAGTTATCTAAGCTTAAATTCTGACTTAGAATTAAATGATTTCATAAGCTTCCTAGACTCGATTAGAGATTTTATGAAACCATCTCGTTTTTCCTCTCCACAAACTTTAGATGACGTCTCTGTAACTAGATGTACACATCTTTCAGTGGCCTGAGTGCGACAGGGGAACTTGGGCAAATCTAAAAAGGGTGCTGCAGTTTCTTGACCAGATACAAAACCTTCCAGGTCCTCGTCAGAGACCTGCTTTAATATTGGTGGTTCTGCCTATCTGTGTTATATCAATAAATGATTTCTGTATAATCATCTGCCTGCATGTTTAAAGGAGGTACGCGAAACTGTCTGACAGATGTTGAATTTTTGTTCTCTTATCTAAAAGCAATTATTCTGCGGCATGCTAACTTGCGGATGTGCTCTCTGTTATCTGCCAGCATCGCTAGAATCAGGTTCTCTGAGTGGCCAAAGAAGCCATTCCTCTGTATTACCACATCTACTATTTTCCTTAAATCAGTCGGCATGTATCTTGAACATGCAATCAATATCCACGTGGACCTTCAGTACACAATGGCTTACATTTGATATTAAACCATAATGGACCATGTACTTTCATGATAAATGTAGCTAAGTGTACCAGGTTTTCCGTGGGATGCTCCGATGCGACATATAACCGAAGGATTCTACTCGCCGTTGTCGCCCATCTTGAATGTACGACTGATCCTGGTTTAATCCTCGCAAGGTCTTCGCTGCATTCTCCAGATGATACAGCATGCAACATATACAAATATTGCTGGTCTGTACTAAAAATATTTCTATCTAAATCAGGAATGGTGTTACTCCCAATTTTCGAGAATCTGACTAGAGGGAGGGTTTCACAAGCTTGTATTGATTTTCCAATGGCATCAGAGAAAGCTTTCGGACCTTGAGTAACACCATCAAGTTGGATTAAAAGGTGGCGTAAGTGAAGTTCGTTTAGATGTAACATGCAAATGAACCATTGAAGAGGGCGATTTAGGGCAATTTCTGGGAGTCTTATTATTCCTGCGTTTGTTCCTGTGTTGACGTGAGTGTCATCACATCCAACTGCTATTAAAGATTCAATCGATACTTCTTTTCTATTAAAGAAATCCAATATGGCATCTTTGATGACGACAGCTGATCCAGACCATACGGCTAAATGACCGAGGTAAATAGAACCTGGCTCTTTTACCAAGGATATATGCTCCTCAGTGATGGTCCTATAGTAATACTTATCGCCTTTCTTAGTTTGTGTCAGGGATTTATCCTTCCGCCCATCAAAATATAACGCTTTTACTACCTCCATGTTCTTATTTTGCAATTCTTTCCTGTGCTTTTCGCTTTCCCGACGAACTTTATTTCGATCTATTATTTTAGAAGTGTCTTGTTCATCAATGATGCCCAAATCTTGTAACAGAGCGGAAGAAAGTGATGCAGCGCTTCTGTCTGAAACACCGTAAAGATCGCACTCCCTAGCAAAAGCTGTGAGATTTACCCTTATTTGCGATTTTGAAAAGTTTGTCTTCTGTTGTGGAAGAACACGAGGGCTGGGGATCAGAGTCAGGCAACTTTCCAGGATCATTCCTAGTCTCATTTTCAGAGTCTCCTGGTCCAGATGCAATATCTTTAGACTTTAATTTTAGGCGTTTTACAAATTGTTCTTCAAGTTCTTGGGATCGTTCCATCTTTCTTTGGTTTCTTTTTGCTATTTTCCTGGAGAATGCTACATCACTTGATCCTATGACTAGATTTCTGATAGTTCGCTGGAATGTTCTTCTCTTTGGAACAATGGCAATCGTTGAGGTCTTTACATTTACAACTAGCAATATTAAAGAGAGTTTCCTCCCAGCTAAATTTTACATCTCTAACCTTATTTGTGTAGCTTTCAGATTGCTATCTGCCTTTATATGGTCTGAGTAGAGTCCTATAGTCAGTGTTCAATTTTTTTATTTTCTCAGTAATTTTTTTAAATGTAATTGTTGGAACCGATGACTTCTTCCAGATGTCCACTATGGTGTTTGCAGTTTCTGTTGCTATTATTGAAGCTGGTGGATCTTGGCCTTTTTTCTCATTTCTCACAAACAAGTAGTGTCGAATTATATCCGCATTCGTGGGAAGTCTTAGCTGGGACATCTCGGCAAGGGTTTGAAAGATAGGACAAAGTGTGGCATTCCTGGTAGGAGTTATTGCGCTCATTTTACTTTGTTTGGTATCTGAAACAAAAGAAACAATAGTTATTATAACATTTTTAGCTACAGAAATTTAATTAACTTGAATAAAACGAAATAACGTGAAAAGTAACCAAAGTCGGAATAAATAAAAACACATATTTCTTTACTTAACTGGGGCACCTCCAAAAATGTTCCGAGAGCCTCCAATTTTTGAACACATACTTTTTAAATATTCAAGAAGAGTTTACACATAGGGCCGTATCGTATTTTTTTTCCAAAAAAAAATTTTTTTTAGCAAAAAACATACTTTTATGAATGGCAACTTTTGCCACCCGGGCCATTATCAAATTCGATTTTTCGATCCTACCTAGTGCTCAAGCACTAGTTACGTAAATAACTATTACAAATAATAACACGAATGCAAAACTTGCATTAAGGTAACTTTAGCCAAAAATTGGCACGTTACAGTAGAACGGAAACAATATGAGTTTATCTTAAATAAGGCTATTTGATATTAGTTCAAAGGAAACCTATGTATGAAATTCTTCTCTACAAATTCAGTAATGTTAACCCTACGACACTTGATCAATATAATATCGGTATTTACATAATCCGGGCTTCTGAGAGATGAATAGCCAAGATGTTGGGGTAAACAACTTCCATGCAAATAATTAAAATTTTAAGGCAATTAGAAACGTCGTCTAGAGAAGTCTTCAAAAAAAATGTTTTTCTCAAAAATGCATCATAGGATGTTAATGCCGTTTTGGCTATGAGTAGTTAAGATGTTGGTGTAAATAAAGACCATAGGTACAACTCACGCAAACTCTGCCCTTTCTTGCAAATAATTAAAATTTTAAGGCAATTTTATCTAAACATTAGTTATTTTCAAAAATTGGCGGTGTTTGCGAGAATTGTACCTATGGTCTTTGTTTATATCAACATCTTCACTACTCATAGCCAAAATGGCATTAGCTTCCTATGGTGCATTTTTGAGAAAATGCTTTTTCTTTGAAACACTTCTGTTGACAAGATTTCGAATTTTATCTAAATATTAATTATTTGCAAAAAAGAACAGAGTTGTACCTATCGTCGTTGTTTACATCAATATCTTGACTACTCATAGCCAAAATGGTATTAACATCCTATGATGCATTTTTGAGAAAAACATTTTTTTAGGACTTCTCTTGGCGACGTTTTGAATTGCCTTAAAATTTTAATTATTTGCAAGGAAGGGCAGAGTTTGTGCCTATGGTCGTTGTTTACCCCTACATCTTGACTATTCATAGACAAAATGGAGTAGCATCTTATGGTGCGTTTTTGAGAAAATATTTTCTATTATTTGCAAATTGTTTTAAATTCAATTATCTAATTGTTTCATGTTCGCAGTTTTGAAATTTATGAATTCAATTAATTGAGAGAACATCGGAATCAAGGTCTTCGCGTTCACTGTGTTACTCAACGATCCAGCGGTACTGTACGTCTGTGAATGCGTCGAGCGCTCGGGTACCTTCGGCGGGCTGGCTTGCTATCTTAGCTCGCTAATTTCACGCGGGTTTAGAAACGTGAGATTAAATATGAAAGTGAACATTATTGTTTAAAATTTTGTTGGGGATTAGAGAAGCATTTAGTGCACATTCTAATCCTATGGTCATTACAGGTATTATTTTTACCACTAATACATATTGTGATTTTACGATCAATATTTGTTGCAATAATTGTTGCACTTGTTTGAGTGGCTGGCTGGCCAAAGATATCAATAAATTTGCTGAGACACTCCCGAACATTACGTCGTAGGTTAGGGTCAGTGGATCTTCTCTGCATATGTGGCATCACCAGTTCCTACGCTAAATTTTTCAAAAACAATCTGCGTTTGTGAGTCACTACTATGTTGTAGTTTGGATGTTCCTTCGTAAAGACTATAATGCGTTGAGTGCTGCGACATCAATGATGTTAAAGGAAAATGTCATGGGCCATCGTTTACTTTGCCTCTTGCACGTGGATGTCGACACTATTTGATCCATGACGTCAACACCGCCCTTTGTTTTATTATAATGAGTGATAGTTTAAGGCTTCCTCTTAGCATCATCATTGATAGATGCGTCGTGGTGCATGGTGCTTAGCAAAATTACGAATTTGTTCTTTTTACGTACGTAACTTACCATGGATACGTCATTTCGAAAGCAAAACAATGAAGAGCAGACTTCACGATATTTTGAGGCTTGCATTTCTTTCGGGATGTCACGCTTATTCTGACGTAGTGTACCCACAACAGTAATATTTTTATTATAAATTGCTAACGGAACACTACTGAAGAAGATAAATATCGTGAGATTAAGACCATAATTATGAATGCCACGTACAAGAGTTTGTCCTACTTCAAACCCCAGGTTTTTATGTGGAGGTTCTCTGGGCTGGCGACCAACATAAGCTAAACCATCCAGAGCCTAACCAGACTTAGATTCACACATCAAAAATGTTTTAAGTCCATATTTTTCCGGTTTACTTGTCATATATTCATTCCGGGTTCTCTTGTCGTCAAATCTGACGAACCTTCGTATTTATTCAAAGCGAAACATAGACATTATGGCTCGGTATATAGAATTGGCAAATGCACTACAAAATAGTTCTCTCGCAGGAATATTTCAGCTTCTGTCAACTCCCGCATGAATAATTAAACCACAGAATGCAAGAAATTCATCAACAGTCACATCTTTCCACGGTGTTCCTTTTACTCGGTAAACACGTCTCCCCTCTAAATTAGTACAGTTCACAATTTCTTGTACAATAACGGGAGTACAAATAACTGAAACGCTTCGTTTGGTATTGCAGCCATATGTTTTCTTCCTAGTTCTGGCGCATGCCGAATATTGTTGTGTGATTGAATTTTATTTTTTTGTTGAAGGTTCCAAATTCCAATCCAGACCACTTGGAGCAATGTAACCACTCGTTGAAGAATTTACCAATATCATCCGCATCGTCCTCTGAATTATCATCAGAACTGGATGCAGAAACCAATTTGAAATGTATATATTCTGTGTCATCATTTTCTACTTCTGACATCACTTTCTTTAGAAGGCAGATCATCACTCTCAGCTGCCCACTGCGAGACTATTTCTTCATAGACACTGTCACGCTTTTCACATTCTTTTTTGACGCCATTATCATATGTGTTTCACTCAATGCAACTTTTATTACTATGAAAATCAGCTGGGCCTACTTTTATACATCCAGCAGTAATGCAGGTTTCAACTTACACAGACACGTACAACTCCGAACAGCCATGCTTGACAAATTATAATAACTATCAGCCGTGAAATTGGATTTACAGGAACTTGAAGACCCGGTTTATGTAAATACGGGGTACTAATGGAAACTGTTTATTTTTTGATTGAATATTTTTTAAATCAAGTGTGTGTTGAATGAAGATGTATTTAGAGCATATCTGAATGCTTCAACCGATTGAAATTATTTTGAGCAAATTATGAGAAAATAAAGTCTCTCCGGGCCTGAGAGGCCCGGTTATGCATCCTAGGGTTAAGCAAGAAAAATGATTAAATTATCGTGGCACCAAGCTTCTACTTAAATGAAAGTTAATATCAAAATATTCAGCTACATCTACGTGTACTTTGTACAGAACATAGAAATACGATGACACAAAACAATTAACGATACATAAAACAACTGATATAACTGCCAATTTTATCAAAACAAGTACATTATGGATTCCAATTATTAAATATGTTAAACGCATAATATATGAATATAAAATACGTAGGTACGTATGTAAACTGAGAATGTTTAAAACCAAATTTCAAGATTTTAGATAACATGCAACCGATAAGAGCAATACACAGTTTAGACTATATGCAGTATACATATGATTTCACTTGTTAAAGGGCATTTGATGGTGTATAATTGACTAACACAGTCTAACGAACTTAATGACTAGCTGTTAGAGTAAAAACTTTACTGATTTTTTCGATTTAACATATACCTCTGAAGAAGTTAGCGATTGCTGTGTAAATCAGCAAAATCTGTAACTAGACGATATGCTCGTAAATACCATTAAGTGGAAGTGCTCTTAAAATCAAACATATGATTTTAGTTAAAGCTGTAGGTTAACTGTTTCATGGAAGATATCGCATGACTATCGGTAGAGATTAATTATATTCAGTACGAAACAGTTTTATATCCTAGCTAAGCTCGTTGAAAAAAATTTGCAAAATACCTTTGTGCAATAAATGGTGTCTTACATTACATACGAAACAGTTAGTTACTTTTAATTAATTAAACAAAGAAAGTTATTTTAGGCACCCAGTTAGGACATATGTGCTACAAAAGCAGTTTGAAATGTTATGACAATTGTTTCCCTTTCTATTTTCTTATGATTTATTGCTTTCGTGAAATCAAAAAGATTGTGAAATAATTGCTTATGCCCGAAATCACAATCAAATACAGTTGTAAGTGTTGTCAAAGTTATATACAAACAACACACAACATATTAAACTGTGATAAGTGCTTAAAAGATTAGGTTACCAGCTTCAGATAAATGCCAGTGAAACGCTACGAGACTTTCACAAGTGAATGAGGGCTCAAGCTATAAGGTTAAAATTACAGGTTAATTTAAGCAATGTTATGACTAAAATCAAATTGTAATTTGTTGAGATGTAAGGGTGTCGAGTATGAAACATTTTCTTAGTGACAACAGCAAGATTTACGAATACAAATTTGGAAACTCTGGAATTTAATCAATTTCTGGTTGGTTTAGAAGCTTTCAGATCGTTCGCTTGAGTAACTAAATGGATGTTTCATTAAGTGGAAGATACTTAGATAATATTATTCCGTAATTGAGCAGATAATGCAGATAAAGTTTCGTAATCGTGTTTTTTTGTGGGAACCTTTAAGAGTATAGTTAGAGCTTAACTTTGGAGATTAATCCTAATTACATTTTAATACATGCATGGAAGTAGAACACTAACACCTTGGCCGCCATTTTGTTTTTTTGTGACGTCACAATCCCCGCTCACTGGGACACCTCCTTCACTTTTTGTACAAGCCCACGTGGGGGGCGTATTTTGGCTTTGAGATTGACCTCGGGTCTGGCATTGGAGTTGGTCTTGGTGTTGACTTTAGAGTTAGGTGATGGGCGTGGCTAGGAGTGGTGGCCATCTTGACAGTTATCTTGCCGGCCATCTTGTCGGCCATTTTGTCACCCATTTTGTTTTTCTCAACATTAAAGTTCCTATATCCATCTTAAATCTATAAATTGCATATGATAACTAGCACAGACGGAGACGGAGACGGCGACGGCGACGGAGACGGAGACTGAGACGGAGACGGAGACGGTGACGGAGACGGAGACGGAGACGGAGACGGAGACGGAGACGGAGACGCAGACGCAGACGTAGACGTAGACGCAGACGCAGACGCAGACGCAGGCGCAGACGCGGACGCGGACGGGGACGCGGACGCGGACGCGGACGCAGACGCGGACGCGGACGCCGACGCGGACGCAGGCTCAGGCGCAGACAGATTTTGTATCAATTCGAATGAGGTTGGGAGAAACTGATTTCAAAGCAACATCCTAGACTTTGCATTGTTTTTCTTTTTTGTGTTAAATCGAGTAAGGTTGGCAGAAGCAATAATCAAAATATTAAATGAAAGTTGACATGTCTGACTTCTATGTAATTTTATTGTCTGATTGACTTTCAAGTAATTAGCTAATTACCAGGTTTTACAAGTACATCCGAGGCATTTGTATAGTGAGAGAATATTACCGTTATATAACTGGGGATATCTAGAAAATACTTACTTTGTATTAATGATTTGGGAAAGTACTTTATCTTTAATTTATTTCGATGTTAATTTAGGACTTAAAATTGAGTTGTAATTTAAAATCTGTTCGCACGATAAATCAGGTAGTCCTCCAGGGTTGGACTACAAAAAATGCCCTTAATACTGCCAAAAGGGGCCTAATTACCGGTGAAGATCATAAATACGTCACTAAGAGGTTGAAATTGGCGACTGAAAAGGGTAAGATACGTGTCCAGGGTTGCATACCTTTTAAGTGCTGGTATTAAACAATATACTGGAGCAACCTGCGCTGAGGCTAGACTATTCTGGCCATTTACTACTAAAGGTTTTTAAAAATTGTATGGCCATACATACAGAATGTTAATATAAATTTTCAAAATCAATTTATTATTCATTCCTTAGGATTCTTATTACATTGAAATTGTAAACATAAACTCGGAGTAGTGTCGTGCACTATGTAACGAAGTTAAATGTAAAATGTGTTTCCATTGACGTACCTATAGGGTAGGGTTAAAGTATTTTATCATCAATTTTGTGTAACACCCTGTACATGTATTTTGATTATTAGGAGACATCGTTTTCGAGAAAAAACAGGAACTATGCAGAGTACTCTTGTAACACCAGCGTCATATATTATTTCAGTTATTGTTCCAAAGTTGCTCACAAATTATTGATTTATTTTTAACTAAAAAATTTACTTTACTGATTTACTCAACGCATACAATTTGATAGTGTTTTTACATAGCAACACAATGAATCATAGTAACGGCACAATACTTAAAACAAGGATTTATAAATAATGATGTAATGGTATAAAGTATAAAAAGTGTTTTAATAATATAATGCAGAAATAAGTGTAAAAATGTTCTCATAAACAAATCGTTAAACTAACTCGAGATACAAACCATTCACTAAAAATAATGCCTTTGACTCAGTCGGTAAATTAAAGTAGGGTGGTTCAATCTTTTGATTTGCTTAATTACCACAAGTTTATGCTGTGTTATTTTCGCTTAACATAAATAATAAAAATGCAATGTAACACTAATAAAAATGATCTCGGACACCAAGTTATTTTTTAGTTATGCTCGGAATAACTAAACCGAGGTTGTTTACAATAAAAATTCTACCAAAATGTAAAAAAATAAAAAATATACAAACTATGTTTATTAACAGTTAAAATGATAGGGTTAAATAAAATATATCTTAAAACTAGTTATAGCCTTAAATTACTAATTAATTGTTATAAATATAAATACCTGTTTATAAAATTTTTGTACACACGATTACGGAAATGTAAACCAAAGGAGATGTCATCTTTGCACCAATATTGCGCAACATCTTGAAATAATGCTTTACGTTGTAAACCACCAAAATGGAATTTTATTCTTATAAATTTGTCTTCTTGAAATTGAATAAACCAATATTTATTGCATTCTTTTGAAGGTTCAAAATAAATAATGGAATCCACAGTACGTAACAGTAGAATTAATTGTGCAATCAAAAGCTGTAAAATTAAAAGTGTAAAAGTAAAAAGAGACAGTACCTGAAAAGAGCAAATGTTTTAATTTTTAGTATAATGCGTTAAAATGTATCCTACCATTAAATCAATGGCACTTCACAAAATTTAGCTGGAAGCCCAAAAAATGCTTCCTAAACAACACATGATTCATCAAGAAGTGAAAAATGGACGCTTTGGAAGTTGGATGATAACGCCTGCGTGAAAATATAGGCAGAACAAAACAATTTAAAGTGGGAGTATAAACCATTAAGAAGTATATACACTTAAGTTACACCAAAATGCAAATTAAGTTGCCTACCTCATACTTACAAATCATTAATAAATAAACTTTTTCTTACATTTACAACTAAATGAATGAAGACACGAATTACGGTATATTTTAATACAACTCAAAATGGGTTGTTACAGATTGTAACAGAATTTGCTATACCCTTACGTAAGGTACACTACAACAACTGTTAATAATGGCCACCTTCCTAGTTTATGTCAAAAAGTATGCATGTTCGGACCTGTGTTTACAGGCACGTTTCTTCAAATTGTATGATGAGAAATCACCCACCTTGCATTATGTTATGCTACTAAAATTAAAACGCGTTGATCTTGTGTTGAATCCAGATTGTAGCGGAGACGTTAACCCAGGATGTGCAATCTGGAAGTGGATTATTTAATATGGATAATGATTCAATTTAATTTGTTTATACAATTTAGGCATCCTGCTTGTTGTAGGCTGTGGCTTTAAACCACTCCACAATTATTTTAACTTCTCTCAACGTAGTTCATACATGAACCGCCTTTAGCACAAGTTCAAAATTTCAGCACCAGACGGCGAGAGACCTAGATCCGGTCCAAAACTAGCCCTACCACATTACTACAAGACATTATTTATTGTGTCAAGGAATAAAAATCACTCAAACAATGCACATTTTGCTATACATTATACACAATGTAATTAATGACCTACATACATTTCAATGGCGATACTTGAACAATATTTGGTTATTTGCGATGTAATAGTAATACAAAAGACAAATTAAACTGAAGGACATTATTTGACTAATAAAAATTAATAAATTACCACTTCTCAGAGAACGTTATGACTTTGATGTATTGAATTTTAAACCAATATCGATTGTATTATTCAAATAATAAATTTACACACAATGCAGCTTTACCTACATAAATTGTACTTATTTACATTTATAAAATTATTTCAGTCTGGCACATACTTTGTTTTTAAACAATTCATTACCACGGAAGTGTAAAAAAAAAACATCCGCATTTATTACTTATAGGTACATTAAATCCTTCTTACAAATAAAGCAGAAGGGCACCAGAAACCGTTTTAGTTTGCTAATAGTTATTTTCGCAACTAGTGCGGTGTCTACATATTTCTTGGTGCGACGCCGCTCTTTTTTAACCCGAGGCGCAGCCCAGGGATAAACTGTGAGGTCGGGTACCTAAAATGTGACAGCGCACGTGTTGCGAACAAAATTTTTTGTAATCGTTTACATGAAATTAGAAAAAAGATTAAATTTTGAAATATTAGCTGACAAATGTCAAATTAAATACATAACTAGGAAAGTTTATATATTCTCAACCTTCGTTTAAATTATCATAAACTCCGCTGGTTCTGAACAATGTTAACACCCTATCAGATTTTTACATACGTTTCCTTCTGGAATTTAAATATTTTCTCACGTGCCCAGAACTATGACACGGCTAAGCTTAGTTTTCTCCTCAGCTAACCTCCAATACTGGTTTGTATCTAAGACGAAGATAGAGATATAATCTGTATCTATGCCAAGAAGTAAGTGAGGGTATGGCTCGTATGTAGACCAACATGCTGATAAGAGATATTTCGTATCTAGGTATTGGGACTTGCGACTATTCTAAGGCAGAAAGGAGGGATAATAAGGTACACTTCTCGGCTAGCATGACAGTTTGTTTCTGAACTAACGGTCAGCAGATTATACGGGTGTAGCTTATGTATACATGTATATACTACTACTTAGTATATTTAACAAAACGACATACTCTCTTTTCCAACAGGTAACATAAGCTATGCCGAACATATAAATACAGTATAATTGCATGTATATGTGTAAATGTGTGTTTGCGTGTGGTGTGTGTGTGTGTGTGTGTGTGTGTGTGTGTGTGTGTGTGTGCGTGCGTGCGTGCGTGCGTGCGTGCGTGCGTGCGTGCGTGCGTGCGTGCGTGCGTGCGTGCGTGCGTGCGTGCGTGCGTGCGTGCGTGCGTGCGTGCGTGCGTGCGTGCGTGCGTGCGTGCGTGCGTGCGTGCGTGCGTGCGTGCGTGCGTGCGTGCGTGCGTGCGTGCGTGCGTGCGTGCGTGCGTGCGTGCGTGCGTGCGTGCGTGCGTGCGTGCGTGCGTGCGTGCGTGCGTGCGTGCGTGCGGGCGTGCGTGCGTGCGTGCGTGCGTGCGTGCGTGCGTGCGTGCGTGCGTGCGTGCGTGCGTGCGTGCGTGCGTGCGTGCGTGCGGTGCGTGCGTGCGTGCGTGCGTGCGGTGCGTGCGTGCGTGCGTGCGTGCGTGCGTGCGTGCGTGCGTGCGTGCGGGCGTGCGTGCGTGCGTGCGTGCGTGCGTGCGTGCGTGCGTGCGTGCGTGCGTGCGTGCGTGCGTGCGTGTGTGTGTGTGTGTCTGTGTGTTTCTCTCTGTGTCTGAGTGTCTGTGTGTCTGTTTGTCTGTGTATCTGTGTGTCTGTGTGTCTGTGTGTCTGTGTGACTGTTAGTCTGTGTGACTGTTAGTCTGTGTGTCAGTGTGCCTGTGTGTCTGTCTGTCTGTGTGATAGAAGTAACTTCTACTGTCCCTAATTCCTCTGTGGTACACAACACTGATAGGACCTTGCCGTGTTTTAAGTCAGCCAAATGTAGTTATTTTCGGAATATCTTTGCACACTTCTCATTCCGGGAATATTGTTTGAAACCGTCCTCGTTTTAGCACTTCTCTAGCATCTATTTTTCAGTATTGTTGTCATCCTCATGGGCATGTTGCTTTAATTTCTCCAAAGTCAAAATCGAATATGTCATTCTCGTTCCCAACCCTGGTTCACTAGGACTTGCTTTGTGAAATAAATTATATATCAAATAGAAATCTAGCAAAACGCTGCGCAGTCATGCTGACTACGTTGATGCTAGAAATGCCACACTAACGTTTGTGTTTGGACAACGAAAATGCAATAAACTACCTACACCTCGTTTGGACAGTCGTAAATTGTTGTCTTTAGCTAAACCCATCAGTGAAAACGTTGGTACATCTTTACCCCCCGCTATAATACCTTTTGACGGATCTGTAGTGGCTAATTCAGTAGCCAAAGTGGATCCCGTTTGGATTTACTTGCATCAAACTTGTATTTTAATGATTCTGGAAAGGATGTGTTTGTAGTCATCTCTTCTTCGTACACTATGAAATTAATTGATTTCTGATACAAGCTTTTAGAATCGACTATCATTAGAATTGAACCCTATAAGGCAACTGGGCCAGACGGAATACCAGCATTTGTCTTAAAGGAATGTTCCCCAAACTACTACGTCAACCTACTCCCAAAATAGATGGCAAGACCTATTCTTCAAACGACCGATCAATTGTCACCATTTCCAATTTGTATAAAGGGCATGGAAAAAGTTATAAATCAGCAACTACTATTTTCTTCGAATCTAACAAAATGGACATATGGACTTAAGCAGGTGATCTTCTGTATATTTTGACCTAAGTTTGGAACAATAAATTAGAACAATCCGGTGAAGAAAACCTCATTTGGGTTAACTGATGCGCTCATCAACTCGGTTTCCACTTTCCTTGATACAAGACAAATAAATGACGTAGTTGATGGCTTTCTTTTAAAAGAAGTCGACTTATACGTAGGCGTACCACAGAGATTAGTAATATCTCCAACACTTTTTTGTTATGCATTAATCATCTTATTTCTATGACTAACCCGATCCATTGTAGTTAATCTCAGTCGTCACAAAATATAAATCCACATTCTATCTCAAATCAAGACATTAAAGGAATAAAATTTGCAGTGAGAAATAATATTTTAGAAAAGCCCCTATTAAAACGATAATAATTGCCACTGTGTGGCTTCTGTATTTCCAGGAATGGAAGTTTGAATTGCTTTGAATGGGTAGCGCAAGTGAATTAATGAGTTAGTATTTAACAATAAAAAATAATATGTATGATTCAAGCGCAAATAGCATTGAAATTTACCGAACATTGCGTAAAAAATAGAATTTGGTTCTAGATGTTGTGTTGAATGAACATGAATGTCGAATTTAGACCGTTTAGTAAGTTAGTACGTTTTTCTTAAAAATTTCAAGATGGCGTAGATGGATAGACCAGTATTAGCTTTAGGCCCGTTTCAAATATTGTGCTCAGCAAAAGCAGGTGACATTTAAACCCTTCGAGAGTGGTTGACCTTAATTTCACAGGTAAATCTTTGATGACGTTGCAAGATGGATGTGAGTACCTATAAATGGAGGAAGGGTAGTAGGATGAAATGGATTTTGTTAGCAAACCCTTAGATAGAACGGCCATGCGCGTTTTTTTATTAATATTTTTATTTGACGATCTGTATCTTATGTCGTAAATAGTCAGTGCTGCAGACAAAGCATTGGGTTGTATTCTGGTAGAACCCATTGTTGATGGTAGAATATTAAATTAATGTGTTGATAAAAATTATATATGAATAGTAAGTAGTTATAAAATTTTAAAATTTAAGTAAAGTGTTTAAAATGATTTGTAGTAAACAACAATCGTGATGCCAAAAAAAGTATTGTGTATACAACCCGTGCGCTGGAAAAGAATCTTTTAAAGTGATCCTTTCTAAGTAAAGAGTTTTTTTAATATTATGGGCGTTTGATAGTCCTTTAGGAATGTCATTGTTCTAATTGTAAATTTTACTTAGGCATTAAGGTTAATCAATCCCTTCCACTACTTTCTGTATATGTTTAGATATACTAAAGCACTGAGGATTGAGATTCGTCTGAGAATTGTTTATTTTGGGACAGACATTTAATTGCTTATGTTTTACTAATTTCATTGAACATAAGGTATCGTGCTAAGTTGCAGATACTGTTATCACAATACTTTTCAGATTTGAATCAGAGTTTCAAAACAGTTAAAAATACTGTAATAATTTAAATTACGACCAGTATTTGAGAGAATACATAATTCATAGAGGATACACTGATCGTCACATTTGTTGTTATTTTAAAATATGGGTTAATAATTTCATGTGGTCAAAAATATTTTATTTATTCCAGAATATTGATCACAATTATAAATATTAGTTCATATTTATACAAGTTCGAAAGTATACAGGGTGTGACCGATAATTTTCTGGTAATTTGTATGCATCAAAATGTTCTTAAGCTTTGGGATATTTTGTTTTTAATTGTACTTAAGGATTCTTAAGATTATAGTGACGCTCGTGTTTGTTGTTTTGGATTAAGACGGATCTACTAAGATTACCGAGACAAAATCTAACGCACTCTTTTGAAGTGAACGGGTGCAGTATGTGTGGCATGCTCGAAATTGAACTGTTTTTGATATTATCGAGTAGGCCAGCATTCTATCTTCCACAGTCAAATAGACTTTATTTAAGAACTCGCTTATGACTATTTACTTCAGATAGGTTTTAGATGTGTATATACACAGCATGTGCGGCTGCTTCAGCAAATGCTGGAATAATAGCTTCTCCCTCAAAACCCAAAATTCGTTCCTTTCAATCGTATCCTCACCACAACGATTCTAAATGACTGTTTATGTATGCTTATTGGAAATCTAATATTGTGGTTAAAGGGGCTTGGAGAGCACAAGCAGCCCTTCCCTTGATTAGAGAATGGAACAAGTTGATTTTTCCTTTCTTTCTCCTATACAGCGGCATCTTAAGATCATTTAAGATAAAACTTATATTTTTAATTCCATAAATTAATGTTTTATTTCAGCTGTCTAAATAACAAATCAATCAATCTATAAGAATAATTAATTCCTAACTGTGCCACACTGTCATATATGGGCGTGTGTTTCAAACCCTCAAACAACAATGTCAATAGGATTTTTATATTTATAAACGTAAATTTTATATTCGTCCTTGATTATTAAATGAACAATATAAATTTGTAAAGAATAGGTAGAGACCGAAATAAACTACCGAACCCCTTAAACCCTAAACATACAAACAAGCATACAAGTAAACTACTAATCAAACGTACTATCTAACAAAAAACATGGAAGTCCGCAAACATATCAAACACACAAACAAAGAAATAAATTACTTAAAGCCTAAAATACGGACAAACACGCAAACGCACGACCCACAGCTAGCGAACAAGCGGTCGAACAATCAACAAGCATACCAAACAAACTAAAACATGCATAAAAATCTAGTAACCGACAAATACATACGCAAACAAATAAATACTTAAAATGTGAGAATTATACAAGCACAAGCACGTAAACAAAAATACTAGTCATCAACTAAGCGCCTAAGCCCACATAAACACGTAAATATACAATCACACTAACAAGCAAACGTGCAAAAGCACATATTACCCATAGCAATGAAACAAAGAGATATACGCAAACAATGAACCTAGTAAAAATGTTGCTCAACAATTACACAAACGTACAATTCCCAAATATATAAAAAGCAACAAAATAACTAAATCGTTATAAATCTAGTAACAAACAAGCACATGGAACTATCAAACACCAAAACACATAAACATATAATATACAATTATTAATATAATAATTTTTAATATAATATACAAGTTCCCAAAACAAATAAAGTAGCCTTCAAACACCTTCAAACGCACAAGTAAGCACGTAACAAGTAAATATACTATCCAAAGAAAAACTAGTAGCCGACAGTACCCTAGGCAAACAAAGTAAACAACCAAAACAAAGGTACTCGCAAATGAGTAAACTCACAAACATGCAGGCAGGCAACCTCAAAACAGAAAAACACACCAAACGCGCGAAATATTCAAAACAAATAACCAGCATACATATCTTCAAACAAACACGTACACGTAATAAATACTTCAACATACACCTACAAACAGCGCGCGTGAACTACATAAGAAAGAAATCGTAGCAAACCAGGAAAATCATTTAAAAATGTGATAGCAAACAAACATGACCTTGTTTGCAAACAAAGAAACTACCAAACAAGTAGGCAAATAAACCAAACCTCAGACATTTAAACACTCATACACGTGAACTACTAATCAAACATACTATCAAACACAAAAATGAAAGTCCGAAAACATATAAAGACACAACCAAAGAAATAAGTTACGCAACGTCCAAACAAACACAGCAGCTCGCCGACAAACACTCTACACAATCAAGAAACTAAAACTAAACTAAAACATGCATAAAAACCTAGTAACCAACAAACAGATACGCAAACAAATAAACACCTAAAACAAGAAAACTATTCACATGCAAACCCGTAATCGAAACACTAGTAATCAAGTAAGCGCCCAAGCCTACATAAACCCGCAAATATACAAACACACAAACAAGTAGGCGTGCAAGCACGCATTCCTCAAAACAAGGAAACTGGCCTACAAACACACAAAAATACCAAACTTGCACAAAAGATGCAAGTAAACACGTACCCAACTAACTCTTAAATATACAAGAAAACGCTAAATAGCTAAGATATACAAAATCTAGTAGCAAACAAGTACAAGAAACTAGGAAACAAGTAAACGCCACGACACGTAAACCCCTAGACATAACTAAGATAAATACAATTATAAAAATTGCAACTCCAAAGCAAAAGAAAGTATCCAACCCCATAACCCAGCAAATACATGAAACGTGCAAAAAACAAAAAATCAGCATACTCATCTTCAAACTAAAAGGTATACTGGAGAAAGTAAACACATAAACTCGTGAATACACCAAACACACAAACAAACAAACGACTTCTCAAGTAAGCACCCAAAACAAGTAAACAAACAAGTTCTCGCAAAGAGAAGGACAAACATGCAAACGCGCAACCTACAAAACAACGAAACCAACTGAAAAACACCCAGTCATGAAAACCAGCTAACACACTCAAACAATGAGAATACGCAAACAAAGAAACTAGTACCCAAGTAAATAAACAATAAACAAACGATCGCACACACAAGCTGCAAACATTATCCACACAAGATCGGGACGTCTTAAATTGTTCACATAAACTAACGTCCAAATCTGTTGTTCAGTTTCTCATAGAAGATGATGTCAATTGTAAGTAATCAAGTAAGGTGAACGTTTCACTGCGTACCTCTATATTATTTTAAATAATAATAAGAATAATGTCTATTTACTCTACAGATTAGTGCATCCAGTTACAGAGTAAAATAATAGTAGGTATCACATAAAATAATGGAGGAGAAACAATAAAACTTACTTATGAGTAAATTACACATTGTAACAAACAACACTCAAAAATTATAACAAACGCCACATTAAATAACAAAGTATTGTGTAAGAAGGTATCACATTAAAGTAACATTATTAAACTTTGATAAATAAAAAAAAAACAAAATATCACAATAACGCCATCTACTATTAAGTAGGAAAATTTTTACCGATATTACAGTTTACCTGAATTTATCGTAGTGTCACACGTGCATTTGTTTATGTTGTTTAGTGAATGGTAACATTGTTAATTTTATAAACTATAGTGATTAGTGGTAAGTAAAGCAATTATACTTCATACCTAAATATAAAACTTTCCGGTTTATTATCGTATAGAGGAGAAATAAGGACCCTAATTTAATGTCCCTTGAACGGGACAAACGTACTGCGTGGACCTGAATTCCATGTTTTACGAATTGCAAAGGGTTGCATCCGTTTTGCAACTTTTTTTACGTGCATAACGTAGATATATGGCTTACTCTACAGATCAGGCCGCGAAGATTTCTAACAGATGAAGAACTGTTTGAAATTTTAGAAAATGATGATGACTCGGACGTTCCTTTCTTATCTGATGATGAAGACGATGGATGGAACGAAGAATCGCTGCAAGCTGCTAAAGATGAGGAAGCCATTTATTTAAATAATACTTCAACTGATGAAGATGTCGAGGAAGCCGAAGAACCGCATATACAACATGACGAGGACAATAATGATAGTATGCAAAATTTAGAAGAAGATACGTCGAATGATAACAATAAAGCAGATAATCAATTGAAAGAAGAAAAAAAAATTTTCTCAAGACCACGAATTAACCGTGAAAAATAAAGAAAAATGGATGGATGGCATCCAGTATGAAACGAAACCAATTGTTTGGCACTACCAACACCCTTCAAATGTGATAGATTTACCACCACCAATAGAATTTTTTAAAAAAATACATTCCTGATCAAATTTTTAAAGAAATGGCAGAAATGACAAATTTATATGCCACTCAAAAGACAGTGACTAGATTCGCTCCAACAACGGACCGAGAAATAAAAAAATGTTTCGGTATCTACATTATAATGGAAAATTTACAATTTTCTCGTGTAACTATGTACTGGAATTCATCCATTAGAATTTCTTTGGTGAAAGATAACATAGCTTTTAATAGATTCAGCAAATTGCGCCAAACCATTCATTTAGTTGACGTTACTTCACGTGAAGACGAAAATAAATACCGTTTATGGAAGCTACGTAGGTTGTATGACTCAATAAGACAACGATGTTTTGAATTACCTTCAGAAACATACCTTTGTGTTGATGAGCAAATGGTACCTTTAAAAGGCCGCCTGAACATAAAGCAATATGTCAGTAACAAACCCAAGAAATGGGGCGTAAAGATTTTCGTGTTAGCGGGACAAAGTGTTCTCATTTATGACTTTATGATATATCGGGGATCCACTACGGAAATAAATCCAATATATAGCAATTTTGGTTTAGGAGCTGGAGTAGTCATGCAACTTTCTGACAGAATACGAGAAAGCAATCATGGATTATTTTTTGATAATTATCATCTTTTTTAATTTCTGCAACTCTCGGGGGAGCCTGCAACCCCTAGAGAGCGCGTCCCCGGGTGGCGGATAGGGGAACGCCTCCCAGATATGGGAGGTAGGAGAGAATCTCCCGCGGACCAACAGGCACCGACAGCGTCTGACCCAGAGTGGGCGGCTGGCAACAGCGTCTGTTCCGAAGCGGGCGGCTGAGCTTAAGGTCCTCCTTAGGGGGTTTTGGCGCCAGGATTTAGCACCCTGACACATGTAAAAACAAAGGGCGAAAACATGGGCAGAATGAAAAATCAAAATAAATTTCCCCGGGTGGAAATCCACACCTCTAATAGAGGGAGCCCCAACGGATACGGGGGGGGGCAGTTCTGCTTTTAAATGTATGAACCCGGTCTTGAACATCAACCAGGATGATAAGAAGAAGAGTAAAAGGACGAGGAGTATAGTGTGTGGGACATGGAACACTCAAGGATGGCGAAACAAAAGCGTAGAGGTCATACAGGAATTTAAAAGAATGGATATAGACATACTAGTTACCACCGAAACTAAAAAAAATGGAAAGGGAACAGAAATGATAGAAGATATCTTACACTGTTGGAGCGGAGTAAATAAAGAAGATAGAGCAAAAGCCGGAGTAGGAATACTGATTAAGAAGAAATGGAGAAACAAAATTAAAACATGGGAGCCTATTACAGAGAGAATACTTAAAATAAGTCTCGACATATTTGGAAGAGATACAATGATCATCGGTGTATATGGACCAACAGAGGACAGCCCAATAATAGAAAAGGAAAGTTTTATGGAAACATTACAAGAAGAGATTGGGAAAGCGAGACAGAATCAAGAAATAATATTAATGGGCGACCTGAACGGAAGAGTAGGGAGGAAGGAAAATGATAATACAGTCGGACGATTTGGGGAAGATACCGTTAATACAAATGGAGAAAGACTAATCGAAGTGTGCGAACTAAATAACTTAAAAATTCTAAACGGTTTCTACAGACACAAAGACATCCACAAATATACATGGATACAAGAAACTAGAGGACTCCAATCAATAATAGATTACATAATAGTAAGAAGCAATACAACAATAAAGGTAAAAGACACCAGAGTTAAAAGAGGAGCGGAGTGCGGAACTGATCACAGACTATTAATAGCAAAAATGGAACTACCAGGATATGGGAGAAAGAACATAAATAAAGACAATACAGGAAAATAAACGAAACTATTAAAGAAGAAAATTTAAAATACATCTTCTCCAAGACGAGTCCATAAGGGAGCTATATAAAAGACGTTTGGATCAGAAACTAAATGAATTTACATACGGAAATACTGAAGAAATGTACCAAGAACTAAAAATAATATTAAAAAAGCGGCCGGGGAGGCACTAGGAATAAAGAAGGATAATACAAACAAATACAAAATAGAACTGACCGAAGGTACAATAGAAAAGATAAAAAAGAAAAAAGAAATATACCAGAAATGGCTAAGCACAAAGGCAGACGAAGATAGACAAAACTATAAAGAGAAAAACAGGGAAGTAAAAGTCTAATCAATAAAGAAAAAACGAAAGTTGGGAAAGAGCGTGCATGGACGTTGAACAATACCTAGGGGTACTAGAAGTTCCGAAGCATGGAAAAAGATCAAAGCCTTAAAACAAATACAAGAGAAAAGCACATATACCTATAATACACGAACAACAGTGGGAAATATACTATAAAGAACTCTTAACAGAAAAAAGACCTGAATATAAAACAGAGGAAACAACAACAGATAGAATCAACAATAAAGATAAAATAACCGTGAGCATAGAAGAAGTTAAGAATGCAATAAAATCAACAAAAAACAATAGAGCCGCAGGACCGGGAGGAATAGCACCCGAGCTGATAAAATACGGAACCGAAAAGTTATTTAAAATAATCAGAAACATGTTCCATAAAGCCATAAATGGAGAAGGTAGACCAAGTGAATGGACCGAGGCCTACATAACTTCTATCTACAAGAAAGGAGACAGAAAAAAGTGCGAGAATTATAGAGGCATAAGTGTGATAGCAACCTTTGGAAGAATATATGGGAGAGTAGTTAGAAATAAATTAGAGGAACAAATACAGGATAAAATTGGGGAAGACCAGGCTGGGTTTACAGCAGGCAGATCATGTATATTTACACAATTCAACAACTTATTGAAAAGAAAAAGGCAAAAAATAGAGATATACGCATGGCTTTTATAGATATCAAAAAAGCATACGACTCAGTACCAAGATCAGAACTCTGGAAGGCACTAGAACAAATAGGGATAAATAGGAATCTTGTGGAAGCAATAAAAGATCTATATAGACAAAATTCAATAACAATAAAAACTGGAAAAAGATTAAGCACTAGCTTTAAGACAACAAAAGGACTGCTACAGGGATGCCCCATATCACCAACACTTTTCAAAATATACCTAGAAAACACATTAAAAACCTGGAAGAGAAGATGTGAAGGGATGGGAGTACCGGTAAGAAATGAACATTTATACACATTAAGCTTTGCGGACGACCAGGTGGTCATAGCCCAAGACGAAGAAGACTTAAGCTTTATGATAAGAAAACTACAGGAGACATACACAAAGGCAGGACTGGAAATTAATTTTAAAAAGACAGAGTATTTAACCACGAAAGAAGAAGAAGTGAAAGAACTAGAAATAGATGAAAATCAAAGCATACAAGGGACAATTAAATTCAAGTACCTAGGTTTTGTTATATCAAAAACGCAACAACGGAAGAGGAAATAAAAAGCAAAATGGGACAAACAAGAACCTGTATTAGGCAGTTAAATTCACTACTCTGGGATAGACACATCACAAAACTACAAAAAAAGAATATATTACTCCATGGTACAAAGTATAATGACATATGGCGCCGAAAACTGGGTGATAAACAAAAGAAATAACGGAAGAATAAAAGCAACAGAAATGCAGTACTGGAGGAGATGGTGCGGAGTCACGATAATGGACAGAATAACCAACGAAGAGATCAGAAGAAGGATGGATATTGAAAAGATGCAATACAACATATAGAAGAAAAAGACTAGTATGGTATGGGCACGTCAGAAGAACAGGAAGAGATAGATGGATTGGAAAGATCACGGATTGGAGCCCAGTGGGAAGGAGAAAGAGAGGGAGACCTAGAAGATCATGGAGAGATGAGGTGGATCAAGCGATGGAAACCAGAGGACTGGAGGAGGGAGAGTGGGAAGATAGGGAGAGATGGAGAACCTGGTTGAGGGAAGGGAGGCAGCGCCAGCTGTAGCAACCTATATATATATATATATATATATATATATATATATATATATATATATTAATTTCTGCAATCAAAACTCATATATGCAGTTGGGACAGCCAGACTGAATCGCTTTTTTCAACCAAAATTACCTACAGATAAGGAAATGAAGAAATCAGGGCGGGGGTCTTCAGCGATCTCTCTCAGCAAAGATGGAATAGTTGTAACTAAATGGTGCGATAACAAGGCGGTAACGGCAGCCTCCAACTTCCTAGATATCGGTACAACTGATAATTGTAGACGACGGGATAAGAAAAAAAAATGTTACATGGACGTCACAAGACCAGAAGCAATTAAATACTACAACAGTAACATGAACGGCGTTAGATTTCCTGTTGAGTATCTATCGTTCTTATGTCAGTTAGAATGGTCACGCATGCGATTGACCTTGCATTAGTAAATTCTTGGATTGAATATAAAAACAGGGCTATAACACTTGGGGTTCAAAAGAAAAATATATTGGATTTGCTCGCTTTTCGACAAGAAGTTGCTGAACATCTTATTCTATACAAAGCTCCTCCTAAACGAGGCCGACCATCAAGCGATAATTCGCAAACTGTTTCGCCCGAAAAGAAGTTCCACGAGATAACACCACATACAATATCTAGGTATGATGGTTACAATCCTTTTCCAGAATATGATAATAAAACAGATAATTCCCGCTGCAAGGTGGAGAACTGTAAGCTGAAGACTCACATTTTCTGCTCTAAATGTAAGGTGCATTTGTGCGTTATGAAGAACAGAAATGGTTTTCTGAAATTTCGTTCCATTATTACTTAATAAATTGTTCTTTGGTGTATAAAAGTATTTTATTCCACCTAGTCACCTTGTCCCTCTCAAGGGACATGCTGCAAAAAATAAAGGGGAGGAGTTACCAATTTAATTCAACTTTTGAAATGTTACTAAGGTGCCAATTAACCATTGCACACATTTTTAGAATTTTTTTTCAACAACAAGTATAAGTGTGACTAAAAGGGATAATTTGGGACTAATTGATTTACCTTACATTACGGTTACAGATGTGTTCTCTAACAACCTTTCTAAAGTACTTTGACTGAGCGTAAAAACATCCACATCATTGATGTATTTGTTGTGCGAATATATTGAGGACATTTTAAAATGCGTGGTTCTTGGTATTTTTGGGAAGAATGTAGCATGAAGACGAGTTCCAACCGCAGATACCTTAAATGTAATTAATTATATCAAATTAGAATGATTAATTAGTCCATTCAGTAGTTTATGTAGAAACAACTGCCCAATGCACTTTCTACTATCAGATAGAGCTGTAAAATTAAATTCGGTGTAAGAGATGAATTTAGGATACTGTTTTTCTTTGATTTAAAATAAAAGTTGAATGAATTTAATCTGAGCCCGCTTAACAACTAACTTGTACTTTGTGCAATACGGTGACCAAATACACGAACAATTTTCCAATTTAGTACGAATTAATGATTTGTAAAGGGTTTGAAATGGAGTAGATGTCTTAAAATGCGTACAATTACGATATATGAATCCTAATAACTGCATTGATTCTTTACAAACCTTGTTAATGTGATAAGTATACAACTTAGAGTTAAATGTAACACCCAGATCTTTAGTTACATACTCCCTCTCTAAGATACATCCATTTAGTGTGTAGTTAAATACGATTAGGTTAGATTTCCTAGTAAAAGGTAGTACTTTACATTTGGCAGTATTAAAGTATAATTTGTTTACTTCTGTCCAGTTAGTCAGCTCGTCAATGTCATACTGTAAGTTGATACAATCACTGCTACTTTGTATAACGGTAAAAAATTTTAAATCATCCACATAAACTAAGAATTTACTAGTTCGTATACAATTAGTAATTTCATTAATAAATAACAAAAAAGAAGAGGTCCCAAGTTGCTGCCTTGAGGTACTCCAAAGGGTGTGGCAAAATTGTAAGACTGATGGTTGTTACAGCAAACACACATATTTCTGTTTCTTAGATAATCTTTTAATAACGTTAACAAGGGTTCATGAAAACCGAAACTCTTTAATTTAAATATAAGTATTTCATGGTTTATCTTATCAAAACCTTTGGAGAAGTCAGTATATCAACCGGTGATTTATTCTCCACAGCGTTTGCTACATAATTACTTAAATTAAGAAGGTTTGTGCTTGTGGACCTTTTTGGCATAAATCCATGTTCATTTGGAGAAATTCTGTCATGAGCATTTGAAAAGATTTGGTAAAAAACAATAGACTCGAGTATTTTAGCGGGACTACATAAAATAGAAATAAGTCTGTAATTTGAGATCAAGTCTTTGGGACCATGTTTGTGTACTGGTACTACTCTGGTAGTTTTCCATAAAGGAGTTAATTAATAATTATAATTACATTTCCTGAAGTTCCTGGATTCGCAATAATCGATTCCCTAAATTAAGTCACTCATTATTTATTCATTACCCATTGACAAAACTGTATAATCATTTTGTTAGTACAGCTTTGAAGAAAGCAAGCATAATATTAAATACACTTGTTTATTTAAAACTATTGTAATGAGTTAAAAAATTCGGTAGAATTATTAGGTAAAATGTGTAACAAAAATGTTATTGTTTAAATCTTTATTTCAGTCATGGCACCGTATATACCGTGTGCAACGAATCTAATTAATAATGAAAACGTTAAAAAACCGGAGATTAAGGAAACTCTGAAAAATTACATTTCTGATATTGGAACATTTGGAGCAGAACTTAAATGGTTTAATATCATTCTTTTATCAATCATACATATTACCTTCTTTTACAATCTCAACAAGTTTCCTTGGTTATCCAAGGGGAAACTTGTATTGTTCCGTAAGAGAAATGTATAAATATCGCTTATCGTTAAATATTATCTACTAATATATTTTAGAAACCATTGTGGGTGCCACCGGCGCACTTGGAGTAACAGCAGGAGCTCATAGATTATGGTGTCACCGCGCGTACAAGGCTAAAACGCAATTAAGAATATTATTAATGATATGTTATTGCTTAATGGGTCACGTAGGTACTAAATTTATAGTTACATTAATTTAAACAAGTGATTTCAGAATCCATTATTTAACTGGGTAAGAGATCATCGAGTTCACCATAAATATACGGACACTGATGCAGATCCTCACAATTCAAAACGTGGATTTTTCTTTGCCCACATGGGTTGGTTGTTTATGAAAAAGCATCCAGATGTTATAAGTAAAGGAAAAGAAGTTGATATGAGCGATTTATGGGAGGATCCCGTTATACGTTTTCATCAAAAGTAAAACACAACACTCTTTCGCACTTACCAAATAATTGTAACTTGCAGGTATTATATAATACTAGTATTATTATTTGGGTTTATAATTCCAAGCATGATACCTCCACTTTGTTGGGAAGATGACTGGTATTGGTCAATTATGGCTACATGGATTGGAAGGTATTGCATACAATTGCACTGCACTTGGCTAGTAAACAGTGCGGCTCACATTTTCGGTACGAAACCATTCGACAGGTAAAATTACAAACTCAATTTCCATTCACTTAAATAATATTTTTGACAGAACTATCAGTCCAACCGAAAATTTGACCGTATCAATAATTACATGTGGGGAAGGTTGGCATAATTACCATCATGTTTTCCCATGGGATTATAAAGCCGCTGAACTTGGAAAGTATAGTGTAAATGTGACTACATTTTGGATAGACCTTTTTGCAAAACTAGGATGGGCATACGATTTGAGAACACCAACACCTGCGTTGGTCAAAATGGCAATATTAAGAAATGGTGATGGTACTCATCCAGTTTATGGATACAAAGAGATTCCAGAAAGTTTTGAAAAGAAATTTGATTATCAAAAAAATTAGAATATAAGGCAAATAAATTAGTCTAGGTTTTAAGTATAAGTATTATGGTTACTTCTACATCTCTGATGTTTAGTTTAAAGCATTACAGCACAAAATCCAAAATGGAGGAGGAAACGTGTTAATATTTTAGTAATTGTCTTGTAAATAAATGTTTCCTTTTTACTTGAAAAAGATTGGATGGAATTTGTTATTTACTCGTGTATAAGCAAAACGCCTACATGTTATGCAACCCAAAACAGTTCCTATTTATATAACATTGTCAGTACAAGTTTAATTTTAAATAGCAAAAAATGACAGTGACAACGTGTTAATATTATAGTAACTGTCTTGTAGATAAATGTTTTCTTTTTACTTAAAAAAGCATGGATGGAATTATCCGTATATAAGCAAAACGCCTACAAGTTATGCAACCTAAATTGATCCTGCTTAGTAAATGTTTACTTTTATATAACAGAAAATCAAAAGTGGAAGAAACAACGTATTAATATGTTAGTAATTACGTTGTAGATAAATGTTTCCATTTTACTAGAAAAGGTTCGGATGGAATTTATTACTTACTCGTGTACCAGAAAAACTCCTGCGCGTTATACAACCAAACCTGATCCAGTTGTGTGTAACATTGCCTAATATACGATTAGTTTTATTATAGTGTATTAAATGTATTTAGTTATTACTATCTTTGTACAATATTGTCATCACTTGTATTGATAAAAGTAAGAGAAAATTATATTTAAGAGTAATGATTCTTTAGAATTTCTTCTGAAGATTGATTAAAATCTCATTAAAATAAAGGCTCTCAAACCTAAAAAATACAAGATTGCACAATCGTTGCAAGTGTACTTTATAGTATATTGAGTATCAAGAACAGTAAGGGATGTAAGGGGTATCTTAATATTAATTGTATTAAATTTACCACAATTGAAATTATTTAATTTCTACTAAATAAACGAAAAGTCAAAAGTGACGTTTTAAATAGAAATGTCCAAATTTCTTGTTCTTATTGTTGTGAAATATATAGATTTTACTTACCGCGCTACATGCACGGTAAGTAATTACTTACCCGACTTCTGATCTCGCAACAAACCCGGTAACTAACTAAAATCGTCCTACCGTGCAAAAATGTTATTAATGCATTACTAATAGATATAAGCAATGGTTAGGTATTATAGGTATATCTTCTACGAGTAAGGTAGTTATGATTTTCTGTCGCTTTATATTTGCTGTCTTCAATGTAGTGTATTAAGTAGGGGAGAATGGGGAACATTCGGCAGTTTTTAAAAAATGTCACTATATTTTCGGAATTAGCTAAATTTAAATGAATAAGAAATGAAGTGAAACTCCACTATTTTTTTTTAATATATATTTTTTTATTTTTTCCAAAAATTTCCTGTAATGTGATGATACTACCCCACCAGTGGGGTAGTTTCGTCATAGGCAAGGGGTACTCAGTATATATAATAACCTAAAAATATGATAGAATATTTTTTATTAGAAACAATAAATGATAAAATATTTTTTATTAGAAAAAATACACATGAAATGTTTATTTTACAATAATATCCCTGAAATTATAGTTGAATACGTATATTGAGGCGGATCTTGCAGTACCAATTTGCGAAGGAGTATCTAATTTTGCAACAACGTCCGAAAAATCAATATCTGAGATATCCTCAACATCGGGATAAACAAAATTGTTGCTGCTTCCCTTTCTCCTTAGGAACTTAATTGTAAGAGAATTGCAAGGTATTTCTTGTACACAACCTATGTAGTGAACAACTGCTATTTTTCCTGGAAATTTGATCACAACAAAACTAGAAATTTCAAATTCATGGCTAGATGTCGTTTCAAATTCTTCGAAGTCATTACGCCTGTTGGAGTTTACATCAGCCAAAGAAATATCAGATTCACTACTTGAACTGCTTATCCATTTTTTCATTGTTTTGGTTGTCACTGGCTTTGAATAAATTTTTTTTTGTTCCTTTTTTTGTAACTGTTTGTTTCCTTTTTTTTTCTAATTCTAGATTTTCTCGGATCAATAATTCAGGAGTTTCTGTATAAACAGTGCATTTTGATTTTCTTTTGGTGTTTCCTTTCTTTGTGAAATTTGCTTTAGGATAGGGACAAAGTTCTTCCAAAGTGGGTATTGAAGAATTATTAATAATGTTTTGACCAGAAGTAGATGGTGCATCTGGATTGAAGTACAGTGTTGACAAATTTGATTCGTTTCGACTTCTAGACACATTCGACAACTGCTCATTATCTTTAGGAGTTTGAGGTAATACTGTTCTACTCGCTGTGCTGTCTTCCGAAAACATTCTGTTGTTAACATCCTGAGAAGTTGTTGGAGTCACCTTATCTTGACTGCTCATAGGTCTGTCAGTAACATAGCTCGCCATAAAATCAGACTCAGTAAATACAAGCCGATTAAGTGGCTGTAGGCCTGAAAAGCATTTTTGATATTTTTAATGGAAAATGCATTTTCATACGCTTTGTTGCATAAATGACTTATATTTCTAATTGTTATTGGTTGGTCAGGGTGTGCTAGCATCCAATCATTAAAAGCTACAGCGGCAAAAGTTTTAAAAGGACCATAAATTCCCACATCCAAGGGCTGGAGCCTGTGGGTGGTATGTGGAGGAAAAGATAGAAGAATGATCCCATTTTGTTTGCAGTAACGAATTGCTTCAACAGAAACATGCGATTCGTGGTAGTTGATTAACAAAAGAATTTTGCGTTCAACAGAGCAATTTGTGTGACTCACAATGTGCTTTAAAACGTCAGGAAATATATCTGCAGTCATCCATCCTGCCTTATTACCAAGTGCAATAGAGCCTGTTGGTGACCCTTCTGTTAAATATTCTGTTGGATTGCGTGTTCTAGGATAAACAAGTACAGGTGGAAGAGAAGTACCAATAGCATTAACTATACCAACAAGAGTGACCAATGTTCCCCTTTCTGCTGAGGCAATTTGCCCCACTTACTTTTTCCCTTTTTGTGGAAATAGGCTTCATAACTGTAGTGACACCAGTCTCATCCAAATTCCACATTCTTTCAGGGGTCAGTTGATATTTCTCCAAGACACAGACATATTTGTCAAAAAAGTCGTCTACTACAGGTTTATTGAATGCCATCGAACGACTTAAACTTGTACTTTCCGGCTTTCGCAGTGACAGATCACTATGCCTCTTCATAAATCCCAGCAGCCAATCTTTACCTAAAATGTAAAATGTGTAACTCTTAATTTTTTATGCTACCTGAATTTGCTTCGTTTCATAAATGGAGATATCTGTCTAAAACATGCGGGGTAAAAAGATCCATCATGGACATGCTTAGGTGTGAATTAGGTTAACCTTGAATTCTATGCGAACATACCTGCCATTTTATTGGTGTCCCAGTTAACAGGAATTCTACTGCAGAGACACGATTTCGCAAATTGGAATGCAATTGTCCTGATCTGTAAATGTGTTAATCCATAATAAAAATCAGAAGATTTTTTGATGTAGTCTCGTAATTGGTTTTCTTGATCAACTGTAAATACTTGTTTAACAGTATATTTACTACTAAATTGTATTTCTTCTGATGACTCGTTTCCAGAATCAATATTGATAATATCATTTAAAGGTTTCTTCTTCAACAGAGATCTAATTCTAAACTGCAGTGTAGTTCTTTTGATGCCATATTGCCTGGCTGCCCCAGTGACTTTCATTTTATTTTTAAGGCATTCATTTATAGCCCTTTTCATACTATTTTCATCGATATTAGCTATGTCTGTCTTTTGAGTGTACTTTCCAGGCATCTAGAAAGTTTGAAAAACATAAATATCCAATAATTTACAATATTTTCGAAACTTGCTACAGCATCAATGCAGATGCAATTGTGTGTGGGGTAGATTCGTCTGCCCCACCTGCAGTTCTATTACATTTGGGCTACTTAAATCTATGCCCAAGATATTTTAGGTTAGAACGCATTTCAAAACAAATTTATAACAATAATTAACTTGTATAACGTCATTACTTTGAAGAAATGTATTAATTTTACATAAAAAATATTTAAACCAATATCTATAAAATATTTACCTTAATGTCGCCTATAAATACTCTTCAAAATATTTTTTTTCACTGACCCGGTACCACCGACACAACAACAAAACACAAAGTGGTAGGTAAGGGAAAACATTATAAGAGCCAACTCTACCGCGAAATTAAAAAATTTATGAAGATTTTAAAGCTTGACGAATCTACCCCACCACCGAAATTACCCCACTCTCCCCTACTAGTATTTACAGAAACGTACAACAGGTTTACTTAGGATAAAATAAGGTTTTTTACTTAGGTAAAATAAGGTAAAAATAAGGTTGGCTGAAACTCGTATCTCACATTTTGCACCTATAACGCCGTATTACGTTTATAATAATGGCCGTGTCTTCTACCACGCGAAAATTATAACCTCAATCAATCTGAAGATGGAAATAAAAAGGAAAATTAAAATCTAGGGTAAACTAGGATGTTTTCAATGGATTGAGTACCGTAGCTTGCATCCTAGGTTACTGTAGATTTTAATTTTTCTTTTTATTTCCATTTTTTAGATAGATTGGGGTTATAATTTCTCAAATTTCGCATGGTAGAAGACACGGCGTATAATAATACTATATGTACGGTACGAGAGACACAATTTCTAACCTCAAAATTAATAAAAATATTTGCAATGCAATAGAAACTTAGATAATTCTGCCATGTAATTATGAATATACCGATAAAGACTAGGCTTAATCCATACAAATCGAATCTTTGAACTGTATTTTTTTAGAAAAACAAGATAGGCATATGTACACAGTATATTACATGGCAATATGATGGGTTACCCTGTACATGGCATAGTGAATTTTGTTAAAGTTTGATTATAGCTGCCTCATCTATTTCCATTGTAATATAATATAGGAAGTATGACTATTAAATAACGAGACTGATGCTGTAAAACATTTTATTTTGATATAATATAGAAAGTGTAGCTATTAAATAACGAGACACACTGTAAAACGTTTTATTTTGATTTAATAGCCACAACTCATATTTTAGTAAATTCTTTTGTTTTTCAGTGTAGTTTAATCGCTCAAACCGATTTCTAGGTCTTCAGATGGTGATTCTGTAACGTTGATTATAAACTCAGCAATATCATCCTGAAGGTTATCAGCTACCCACACCTAACCTTCAACGATGTCTACATGACTTATATAATATTGCGAATTTTCAATCGTCACTTTTTCGTAACCAAATTTTATTAATTCCTTCATGTCTTTAATTTTAAAAGTCTTGTTATTCATTTTAATGAGATGTTGGGTTTAATTTGTAGCGGTAAGGAGGCAAACGAAGACTCTCATGACCTCTTCCTTGTGCCATAACATCATGTTTATTCTTGTCATATAGCCTCCACTTCTGCTACAGTAACCAATCGGTTTCGCTTCAACATGTTATCTTTAATAGGCATTTCTTTCTTGCTAAGCCAATCTACAACTTGTTCTTTTCGTCACACCATTGTTGGAATCTTCTCTACCTTTCTGCTGTGATAAGAAGTATTGTCAATAACGATAATTGAATTTGGTGGTATATTTAGAATGAGTTGATTGATAAAACACTTCTGCATCCATTTCTTTGTGCACATGGGCTGTGTTCTTTTTACAGAGAAAAGTAAGTTCCGCACCAGGAATAAAACCATTATCGCCACCAGCATGAACTAAGGGGTCCAAGACCACTCGGTGATTTTAAACCTGTACTGAGTCCTTGAACGATTGCCTGCCGACCACTTTCAATAGTGGTGTCACACCATGCCTTACTAGCTGTGTGTCCCACGTTACCCACGATTCAACGGTGTACATAATATATTTAGGTACCTAAAAAATGAACATTGTTAATTATGCAAAATTCGACATTATTTAAAAACATGTAATTAGAAATCAAATAAAAAGACAAAGCTCCTCCTTCTCAGAAGTTTCTGATGCATCTTAAGTATTTATGTCTCCATCTTCTAATGTGATCACATTCAACAAGCATACTCTTGTGTCGCCTCTTTGGAAACTCATAACCCATACCTTTCAAGAGGTTGAATAGTGTACTGCGTTTAAAATTTGGTAGATCATCATCCACCTAAAAAATAGTCTTGAAAGCATAACACCTAATAGAGTACGTCTGTGATGTTTGCAGGTTCTGTATAGGGAACACTATTAGCTTCCTAGGTTGTCTATAAATAGTATTCCAAAGGAATGTAAATAAAATCGATCAAAAAATGGCTAGTTTGAAGGTAAAATGATAGCTTTGCCTTATTTTCACAAAACAGGTCCTCACCATGTGAAGCTTCCAAAAATTTTACTGAAAGTAATAACAGCACGAGAAGAAAATAATGCAAGCTTTGTGTTCTTTCCGCCGAACAGTATACAGCCCCTTGACGTTTCATTTTTAGACCCCTGAAACGTTGCTGGAGACTTTAACTTTTAGAAACAAATTTCCAAAACTTTAGGGACAAATATCCAAGACTGTTGAAGCCGACATTAGATGGGATGTCTGTAGAAAACATGACAGATAGTCTCGCTCACCCAATCACGTTAGAACGAGGACTATATAGGCGGAACCAAGACGCGAGATTAATACATCCCAAAGTTGGGATCCAATCGAGTAACATCGATAATTTAGCATAAGGTAATTTTAAATTTTACAAAAAAGAACAACCTCACCGCGTCGTTATCACGATGACGCGCAGATTGTATGAAAAGTTTGACGACTCGGTCTGGCACGACCACTGAGACATCGGAGGGATATCGAGTACCGACGGTCCGATATGGTACGGTTTCAAGCCAAACATCCTACAACCACCACCACGACAGCATCAACAGAAGAGGAGACGACGTAGAAAGACGTCGTACCGTTAGTGGAGGCTCCAGTAGCGCCTCCGTCGACGTCCGTGACTCCACCGCACCGATCCAGCGAGAAGGACCCAACCAGGAATTCACCCACCAAGACTTCAGGACGCAGAAAAAGAAGTCGAGGAAGACACCGGAGGTTCGCCCACCTACACCGCCCCCATTGACAACGGGTTCCTTACCCCAGAAGAATTCATGGATAGCCCTGGCGCCATGGAGAAGACGTCATGAGAGGACACCAGGGAGAAACTGCCGCCGATAATCCTCGCCAGAAGGAGAACGCGATCGAGTTTTCCCGAGAACTAGACCGACAACGGATCGTCTTCATGAGAACCAAGGCCTTTACCGAGGCAATCGGGATCCAGACTGCCTCATTGCAGGACAGAAACAGGCTGATGAGGTACATGGATAGGTGTAGTACTCCGTATCATACATATCAGGCAAAGAGCGAATGATTGGCTAAGGTAGTGATACGTGGCGTATCCGTAGAACTATCGAAGGTCGACGTTAGCTCAGAGCTAAAAATACAAAACGTTAAAATACTCTTTGTTTTCAGAATGAGGCAGCGACGACGCCTGATCCCCCTCATGATGGTAGAGCTGTCGACTGAGGAAGAGAATAAAAGGATCCGGAAGGTAGAGTACGTCGCCCGCCTCCGCGTGACTGTAGAGGATTTGCGGCGGAAATCCGACATTGGGCAGTCACCGGTGTCAAGGTTTCCGTCACGCACAGCGTTGCTGCAAACGATACGTTAGTAAGCGTTTATCGAAACAATTGTAATACTGAGGATAATAAAAGTTTGGTGGCACGTCGCATGTGTTTTAACTGCTGAAGAACGTAATCGAATGACATAAAATAATTTATTACATACAATACATAGCAAAAAATATTAATAGTCCGCAACAGACTTCGTCACACAGGTAACACGAGTCATTGTCATATAAGCTGGTTAAGGGTGCTCTACATGATGAGCAGCAGTATCCATCATGTGATATGTGATAAAAATTGCCCATCGCTCCATATGGGTGTGGTGGTCAACAACGCGGTTATCTCGTGGTTGCAACGTGGAGCAGCATGCATGGCATAAATGCATACCACCAACCAGATGGTAGCGAATGTACAGGGCGATTATGTGAGAGTAATATTTCAAACTACTTCCCGAGACGTGTTCGTAGACTCGCTTGCCCAAGATGTCAAACCATTCCGAATCCCACTTTACATATTCATATTGCTTTCGAAGCACTATTGTTGTAGTAGGTGGTAGTAATTCTTTTTTTTTCCATACATGCTCGTTTTACATACTCGTCGCGCACTATGATTAAGTAGTGATAATGGTTGGTAGACCTCAGGGGTAGCTGACATGCTGAATATCGTGAAAACTGTACAATAATATACGTGTTATCCCTCCTTTTTAAATCAAAAAGGACCTTGTGAAGGCGTAGGTAACTTTGTGTAAGAAGGAGGTGACTTCGGTTTTGTATTGAAGACAAAGGAAAGGTAACCATGACCAAATTATTGACAGAACACATTGAAGCAGTGGACTCTCCAGTATAGACAGCTAGCCTTGGAACAGTATAGCTGTCAAGGTCGTTGTAGTAATACGTGTTAGTAATGTCGAGGTCACGTCACTGGCCCTGTAGGTACAAAAAGAGAGGGGAAGGTGGGATATAAATACAGAGGGAGTGCATGTGAAGCCAGTATCGTACATAATGGAGAACATCTTGCGTCAAGCGGTATGCTTATTAGAAATGTAATATTGTGGTGAAAGGGGCTTGGAAAACTGTAGCAGCCCTCTTTTTGGGAAGAGAATGAAACACATTGATTTTTCCTATACAGCGGCATCTTAAGATTATTTAAGATAAAATATATTTTTAATTCAATAGATTAATGTTTTATTTAAACTGTCTAAATAACAGATCAATCAATCTATAAGAATAATTAATTCCTAACTGTGCCACTCTGTCATATATGGGTGTGGGTTTATACCCTCAAACAACAACTTCAGCAGGATTTTTATACTTATAAGTGTAAATTTTTTATTTGTCCTTGATTATTAAGCGAACAAGTAAGCACGTAACAAGTAAAAAAACTTTCCAAAGAAAAACTAGTAGCCGACAAACACATAGGCAAAAAAGGAGGCAACCAAAACAAAGGAGCTACCAAATAAGTAAACTCACAAACATGCAAGAAGGCAACCTCAAAACAGGAAAACTAAGCGACAGTCAAACACACCAAACGCGCGAAGCATGTAAAAATAAATAACTAGCATACATATATTCAAACAAACAAGTACACGTAATAAATACTTCGACGTATACATACAAGCAGCACTCGTGAACTACATAAGAAAGAAATCGTACCAAACCAAGTAAACCTTTCAAAAATTTTCTAGCAAACAAACATGTACTTGTTTGCAAACAAAGGAACTGCCAAACAAGTAAACCAAACCTAAAACATTTAACCACGCATACAAGTGAACTACTGATCAAACATACTATCAAACACAAAAATAAATTATTGTAAAAAAAAACCTAGTAACCAACAAACAGATACGCAAACAAATAAACACCTAAAACAAGAAAACTATTCTCATGCAAACCCGTAATCAAAACACTAGTAATCAAGTAAGCGTCCAAGCCTACACAAACCCGTAAATATACAAACTCACAAACAAGTAGACGTGCAAAATCTAGTAGCAAACAAACACAAGAAACTAATAAACGCCACGACACGTAAACCTCTAGACATAACTGAGATAAATCAATTATAAAAAATGCAACTCCAGAACAAATGAAAGTAGCCAACTCCATAAACCAGCAAACACATGAAACGTGCAAAAAACAAATAAGCAGCATACTCATCTTCAAACTAAAAAGTATACTGGAGCAAGTAAACACATAAACTCGTGAATACACCAAACACACAAACAAACAAACGACTTCTCATGTAAGCACCCAAAATAAGTAAACAAACAAGTTCTCGCAAAGAGAAGGACAAACATGCAAACCCGCAATCTCCAAAAGAACAAAACCAACTAAAAAACACCCAGTCACGAAAACCAGTTAACACACTCAAACAACGAGAATACGCAAACAAAGAAACTAGTATGCAAGTAAATAGCTATACAAACATCGCACATACAAGCTGCAAACATTATTCACACAAGACCGGGACGTCTTAAATTGTTCACATAAGCTAACGTCCAAATTTGTTGTTCAGTTTCTCATACAAGATGTTGTCAATTGTTAGTAATCAAGTAATGTTGTAACAACCCATTAAGTTGTATTAAAATATACCGTAATTTACGTTCTTCGTTCATTTAGTTGTAAATATAAGAAAAAAATTTAATTATTAAGGAGTTTGTGGTAGGCAACTTAATTTGCATTTTGTTGTAACTTAGGTGCATATCTTCTTAAGAGTTTATACTCCCACTTCTTTAAATTATTTTTTTTTCTGCTAATATTTTCGCGCAACGCGTCATCATCCGACTTCCTAAGCGTCCATTTTTCATTTCTGGTGGTACGCTGTTCGATGCAGGAAGCCATTTGTGGGGTTTCCACCTAAATTTTGTGAAAAGTGCCATTGATTTAATGGTAAGATATATTTAACGCATTATATTAAAATCTAAAACATTTGCTTTTTGCAGGCACTTTCATTTTTTACTTTGACACATTAATTTTACCACCATTAATTGCGCAAATAATTCTACTTTTACGTACGCTTTCATTTTATGATTGCAATTTTGCATTCAATGCAGATCTAACATTAGATCCCATTTCTTTATTTGAGCTTTCGAGAGAATGCAATAAACATTGGATTCAAAATGTCATGAAGAGAAATTTATAAGAAATAAAATTCCATTTTGGTGAGGTTTACAATGTAAAGCATTGGTATTTCGAGATATTGCGCAATATTGGTGCAAAGATGACATCACCTTTGGTTTACATTTCCGTAATCGTTTAGATACCAGAGGTGATTAAAAAGTTTGTGTACAAAAATGTAGGAACAGGTATTTATATCCATTATTTAGTAATTTAAGGTTATTACAATTAGTTTATAAGATATATTTTATATAATTCTAAATTTAACTGTTAATAAACATAGTTTGTATATTTTTTATTTTTCACATTTTGGAAAAATTTTTATTGTAAACCTCGGTTTAATTATTCCGAGCATAATTAAAAAAATAACTTGGCGTCCGAGATCATTTTATTAGTGTTACATTGCAGTTTTTTCTATTGATGTTAAGTGGAAATAACAGCATAAATTGCTGTAATTAAGCAAAACAAAAGCATGAACCGGCCTATTTAAGCTACGGACTGGGACAAAGGCATTATTTGTGGTGAACGGGTTGTATCTCGAGTTAGTTTAACGATCTGTTATGAGAACATTTTTACATTTATTTATACTTTATTAAATTATTTATAAAACTAATTATACTCGAGCAAGGGACTTGATTTGCATTCATTACCATTATTTATTTGTGTTGGTTATTTTCGCTCTTGTTTGTTTCAGTGTCGATTGTTAGAGTTGACCATTTTAAAGGTATTGTAACAATTTATTATTACAATTGGATATTTTTATTGTGTTTATAATTAGTGAAATTTTATTGTTTGTGTATTATTCGTTACCATGTCACATTTGAATTATTTAGGAGGTGTTCTACGTAGTGATGAGTTATTAATAGAGTTAAATTATAGAAATGTTAATGTTGCGGAAAGGTTAACTGTTGATGAGAAACGTAAATTACTAAGGCGTAAATTAAATTTAGAAAGGATTGATCCAAGTTTATTTGATTCATATAAGAAAGTTGAAATCAACCAAACCATGGAATTGGAATTATTAAAAGACAAACTTTATAACATACAATCTTTGATTAATTTATTTAAAATTAAGCCTTCTAGAGGAGAATACCTTAGACTTCATACTCGTTTATTGCATATTTTGAAACATTTGAATTATACCACTTTTGATAATGAATTTTTGTATTTACCCGATCAATTGTTAACTTTATGTAATGAGTCAATAGAATTAATTGAATCTATTAATGAAAACATTGAATTGAATAATGAGTTACCATATTTAGACAGTTCTAATATTTTTACGTCACCTAACGACAATGTTAATACTTCAGTTAGTATTCTTGCTGAAGATTTTTCCAAATTAATTCAAAATTTACAAGTTTCTAAATGTTCCTGTTTATAAATTAAATCTAAAATTTAATGGTAGTGAAAAAGAAGTTTTTACATTTATTCAAAGATGTGAGGAATTGATGGTAGCCCGAAACATTTCAAAGTCGGAGATGCTTTTATCTGGTATTGATTTATTTTAAGGAAAGGGTTTAATATGCTTCGGAGCTATTAAGCCCCAAATTCATTCGTGGGCGAACTTATTTTAAAATTAAAAAGCGACTTTTTACCCGAAGGACATGATGAAGTTTTGTTAAATGAAATTAAGAATAGAAAACAGACTTTTGATGAAATTCCAACCCTCTTTATTTCCGAAATGGTTAACTTACTTTCACAATTAGACGTTCCTCCTTTCGAGTGTGAACAATTAGCAATTAACAATTAACAATTAACAGTTAGCTCTTGTTAATGTTACTGATATTTTCCATCTGGTTGAGTTATGTCAAAAATTGCAGCAAGTGAAAGCTCAGAACTCTAAATTCAAATTTAATTCTAGTTCAGATTTTCAGAGACAATCTGAATACAAACCTAAATCTTCTACATTGAGTCAAAATATTAAACCTAAAGTCAATTTTACAGGTGCTAAGCCAAAAAATACAAATTCAACTTTTAATAATTCAAAAATTAATACAGCTAAATCTTCAACAACATGTTTTAAGTGTAAACAATTGGGTCATACCTATCACACTTGTGACAAAGATGATGATAAAATATTTTGCTTTAAATGTGGTTATTCCGATGTTCCTTTTACTAATTGCCCAAGTGCAAATTTTCAAAAAACTTGTAAATGGGAAGTGTTCTGTTAGTCGACACATTCCTTATGATTTTTCGGAGGCTGACAAGCACGTTTTTAAAGAATGGTTAATTACAGTTAATAAATTTTATGGAACTCCAAAAATTTGTACCAAATTTGTTGAAAAAAATTATATTAGACCTTTTAGGTCAATTCTAGGTAAGCCTGCTTTGTATTTAATTGATAAATATGATATAAAATTAAATAGGAATTCACCTTTTTCATCATTGATTATTGCTGATGGTTCTTTACAACCCTGAGAGTTGTGAAATAACTGCTTTTACTGTTCCACGTAGAGGATTATTTTAGTATACTGTTATGCCATTGGGACTTACCAACGCACCCAGTACTTTACAACGATTTATGGATTCAATTTTGGGTCATTATTTATCCCAATCGGTTTTTGTTTATTTGGATAATTATATTTTCAAGTACATTTAAGGAACATATTGCTATTTTAAGAGAAGTTTTTAAAAGGCTTAATGGTGCCAAATTAAGTATTAATTTAGATAAATGTGAATTTTGTAAACTGATCCTTCAAAGGTAGAAGCTATTACTAAATTTCCTCAACCGCATACTTTTACAGAAGTTAACGTTTTATTGGAATGTGTTCTTGGTATAGACGTTTCATTCATGATTTTTCCACAATTTTAGCTCCAATTAATAATTTATTGAAAGGTAAGACGAAATCTCAGAAAGTTTTATGGAATACCGAAGCGAGCGATCCATTTTTGAAAATTAAATCTAGTTGATGCCCCTATCTTTGCGAGTCCTGATTTTTCTAAAACATTTTATTTACAATGTTATGCTTCAAATTGTGGTGTTGGATGTGTTTTAACTCAAGGTGAAAGAGAGAATGACGTTGTTATTGCTTATGGTTCTTGTACTTTAAATAAAGCCGAGCAAAATTATTCAATTACCGAACGTGAGTTACTTGCAGTTATTTTTGGTATTTTGGAATTCAAAAGTTTAGACCTTATATTGAAGGTACCCATTTCAAAGTTATTACTGATCATGATTCATTTATTTGGCTCAATAATTTAAAAGATCCTTCAGGTTGATTAGCCCGATGGAGTGTGAAACTTCAACAATTTGATTTTGAAGTTATTCATGGAAGAGGTAAATTAAATGTTGTTCCTGATGCACTTTCTAGAGCCCCTTTGGAAGTTAGTTCTTTAGAATTTTCTGCAGTAGATTTAGACGATTGGTATAAGAAAATATTAGCCAACGTTTCTGAGAATCCTGAATTATTTCCTGATTGGAGAGTTAAAGATAATAAACTTGACAAATTTATTTCAAATGATTTAAACATTGAATCGAATTTAGTGGAATGGAAATTAGTTGTTCCTAAATCTTTAAGGAAAGATATTTTACAGATATTTCCTGATGAACCTACATCATCACATTTTTATGTTTTTAAAACTTTTCAAGAATTAAAGAATTTTATTATTGGCCAAAAATGAAGTCCGACATTTCCAAATACATTGTAAATTGCAATATTTGTAACCGAAGCAAGTCTTCACAGTTTAATCATTATGGCTTTATGGGTAAAGAGAAAAATGTTTCTTATCCTTTTCTATTGGTTTCTATTGGTTTATGGGTCCTTTTCCAAGATCGAAGAGTGATAATGCAGTTTTATTAGTTATTTGTGATTGGTTTACTAAATTTAGTTTGATTCACCCAATGCGCAGTGCTACTGCAAAAAGCATTTGTCAGTATATTGAAAATTATGTATTTCTAGTTTATGGTGTTCCTCAAATTTGTATGGTGGACAACGGTCCTCAATTTAAAAATTTAATGAGTTCTTACAAAGTAAATTCCATTTGGTTTAATGCAAGTTATCATCCCCAAGTAAATTTTGTTGAGAGAGTTAATAAAGTGGTAGGTACTGCAATTAGATCTTATATTAAAGATGATCACAAGGAATGGGATGTTGAAATTCACAAAATTTTCCATGCTATTCGTAACGCTGTACATGAGTCTACTAAAGATTTAAAACCCCATTAATTCTTGATTATTTTTCTATTCCTAGTATTTTTGAGACTCTTACATTCTGGTTTTCTATTGTTGCAATAGTAAAATTTAAGATAACCATTTTGAGTTTACCTCTGATCATTATTTACCGTGAAATTTTCAAACTCTTAACCATTGATAAGAAAACTAGTAATGCTTGTATACATTTTATTTTTTATTTGGTTTAGTTATTCTGGTTTTCCTGAAATTGTTTTTGAAATTCTAGCTTTTGACGATTCCTAATTTGTCTAGTGTACTATTCTTGGACGGTGTTTAAGGACTTCGGTTCACCTCGTGTCAACCTCGATTAGTTCGCTTCCTGATTATGACATTTTGGTGGTTTTAGGGGGAGGGGGTTATGTTGTGTTCGTAAGAGTGCATCATCCTATTTACGAAACGTACATTTTAGTTAGGGGCATGTTTAGTCTTGGACAACGACTGTGGAACAACATGAAACCTGAATCTCGTGAAGGGTAGAGTGGCCTCTCTTGTTCTCCACGACGGAACATCCTGGGCTAATTTGCATTGGAAATAGTCGTATCTTGGATTTACCGATTTTGACTTACCGAACGTGACTGTAATGGTTGTGTAGTGATGTACCTAGGAGGCTTGGTTTGAGACCACCGGGATAGGGTAATGGAACCGATCCCTCTCGCCTCAAGTCTCGCGATTTTTATGGTTTGTCCGGAAGGATTTTAACTCTCGAGCGGAGTGGCATTTTGCCATGATTTTTTATCGTTGCACCTGAAAACTGTCCCCGGATTCCCCGCCCGCTAACCCTTCAGGTCATGGTTGGTTTCCGTTCTCTTTTGCCTTAGCTTTAATTTTTTGTTACCGGTTTTCTAATTTTGCTCCTCTGATGGTGGTGTGCTTCACCAACCCCACCAACTAAAGTTTTTTACTTTATTTAAGGCTTCGGGTCCTTTATTCTTGACTAGTGACGTGTACAGGTGGTAGCGCGTCATTAGCTTTTATCGTGTTGCGAGGGGTCTTTCCTGACCAACATTCCGTACTTCTACGTACACTTAGGGTAGGATTTTGTTCTATTTAATCTTTATTTAGCATTTTGATTTTTTCCCTTTTATTTGATTTGCATTTTATTTAGATTTTAGGTATTACTGTTTACATTTTGCTTGAATTTTAATTAGCTTAAGATTTTTTATTTCCTTAGATTTTAATAAATTCATTTATTAGCTTAGTGTTTGGAATCTCCGAGTCCAAATTTTAGGAGGGAGTGTGTAACAACCCATTTTGAGTTGTATTAAAATATACCGTAATTTACGTTCTTCGTTCATTTAGTTGTAAATTAAGAAAAAATTTTAATTATTAAAGAATTATAGGTATGTGGTAGGCAACTTAATTTGCATTTTGGTGTAACTTAAGTGCATATCTTCTTAAGAGTTTATACTCCCACTTCTTTAAATTGTTTTTTTTCTACACATATTTTTCATGAAGAGAAATTTTTAAGAAATAAAATTCCATTTTGGTGTGGTTTACAACGTAAAGCATTGTTATTTCGAGATATTCCAATATTGGTGCAAAGATTGTAACACCCTAAGTGGGATACAATAATTACAGTTTTTAATCGCCCTGTTTGCTAGCTCTCGGATCTCAGGTGAGGTTCGGTTTGCAATTTTCAACACTATAGTGTATGTTGGGTTGCCTGGATGTAGAATCAAATAACGATATAGTAAGAATATATAATTTAAGAATTAATCAAAAATATAATACTTATAATTACAAAACATAACTAACGATTCTTTTAATTACAAAGCACCAATAATTTCTTGTATTAAACTTCAATTAATTTGTTCTGGGACTCGGTACCACTTTTTGATAGAGCTGTAACAAATGTTATTAATCTGTATCTTCCTAGGTTCGTTTTGTGTTCATTAATAATTAATTAACAAGAATGACTTGTGGTCAGGTTAATAGAGGGTGACGATAAATGGAGTGAGTGGTTTTGAAATGGAATAACCTCAGGTGAGATATGGATGTTATTTTAATTTTTCCTTTATGTTAATTAAATAGTCATTAAATGGGTAAGTCTAGTAAATTAAATCTATTGCCTATAACTGGTTGATGTAGATGAAAGTTGTGGTATTTAAACGGGTTAGGATAACCTTTGACCTACAATAGCATTTGTATTTATTGTAATCAGTTGTTTAGTGGTATTTTATAAAATTTGGATGTTTAATGAGAATTAATTCTAACGTGTATTATTGAAATAGATGGCACACAATTGTAATAAATGAACTATGTATAATAAAATGTGATTTAGTTAACTCAGTATTAGGATTAATCGGAGAATTACAGGAGAATTTTAATATCAAGTATAAATCGTGTATGGAAATGTAATACAAATTGTTTAATAATTAGTACTGGAGTTAGACTATGTAAAATTAGTCGGTTGTTTGTTCTTTTGGGTGTTTGAAATTACAGGACCATGTGAGTGGATAATTTGTTTCGAGATCAGGTGATAGGAATTTATACCAGGATTCAAGAGGTCGGAGGATAAATAAGTGGTATTCGGATAAGGGTCTGGTGATGGTATAAATTTTATTTTGAGAGTCTGGATTATCAGGGATATTAATGGTCTCTATACACCTTTCGTGGTAGTAACCCGAATAGATGTTGATATGGTTCAGGTGTTAAGAGGATAATAAATATTATAGGGATATGATTTATACTAAGATGATAACGATATGGGTATGAAATTGAGATTCTGGATTAAATGGATATTGAACGGTTTCTATACACCTTTCGTGGTAGTAACGAATAGATGTTAGATATGGTTCAAGTGTAAGGATAATAAATATTATAGGGATAATTATAAGATCACAGTATAGGATTACTACAATTGGGTGAAACCACCATTAATAAAGTAATTCTATTAACAATCTTTATCTATCCTTCGAGGTACGTACACCGATAGGGCAGATCTGAGATTGTTTCTCGGATATTAGGAATTAAACAGGAAAGGTCTTCGTAAAGTAGCCTTACTTCGCCGCAGCCACCAGTAGTAGAACCACGTTATATGTAAACTACTACTCCTCGTGGTACAAACACCGAGAAAGTGCAAATAGTTACTTATGGTTGTGGAGGATTGTTAGAACTGGTTAGGATATCGGAAATCAGGAAATGTGTCAGGCAGGTTAGAATGTAATTAACAGGCATTACTTTACACATTAGGGTAATTTTTTCTATTTAATCTTTATTTAGCATTTTGATTTTTTCCTTTTATTTTTTGTTTTATTTAGATTTTAGGTATTACTGTTTACATTTGCTAATTTTAATTAGCTTAAGATTTTTATTTCTTAGATTTTAATAAATTCATTTATTAGCTTAGTGTTTGGAATCTCCGAGTCCAAATTTTGGAGAGTGTGTAACAACCATTTTGAGTTGTATTAAAATACGTAATTTACGTTCTTCGTTCATTTAGTTGTAAATATAAGAAAAAATTTAATTATTAAAGAATTATAGGTATGTGGTAGGCAACTTAATTTGCATTTTGTAACTTAAGTGTATATCTTCTTAAGAGTTTATACTACTTCTTTAAATTGTTTTTTTTGCTCATATTTTTCATGAAGAGAAATTTTTGAAATAAAATTCCATTTTGGTGAGGTTTACAACGTAAAGCGTTGTTATTTCGAGATATTGCGCAATATTGGTGCAAAGATGACATCACCTTTGGTTTACATTTCCGTAATCGTTTAGATACCAGAGGTTATTAAAAGTTTGTGTACAAAAATTTTACGAACAGGTATTTGTAAAGAACCAACGTCCTTACGTATGCGTTTTAGAATAAATGATTTGCGGACCATCCTATTCTAAAATTTCAAAAGTTTAGCGATATTGCACAACGAATAATTTATTAATCACCTGACGTGTATTTCTAAAAACCAGTAAGTTTTGCACGTCAGAACGATTAAACCAATCGCATAACGGCATACGGTAGCCGCGAAACAGATGCACCTAAAGTTTAATCCTGTACTACCATTGATAGCACGTAAGTTGTAAAGTTATAAAATCTGACAATTTACAATCAAACACTACAGAACGTAAATAACGCCGGGCTGAGTCTCAGGAGTTATACCAAGTACACTAACATGAGTGCCACGCAAGATGACGTCACTAAATACAAGTACACGAACACCTAGAGTGCCAGAGTAGATGAAGTACTCAAATACAAAATACACTAACACCTAGAGTGCCACGCAGTAAGACGTACAAACCAGTGAACGTTGTTACAGGGCTGTAGATGCGACCTTTCTCTTAGTCTATCCGGTTAAGACAGGCCTTACGTCTTGTGGTATTACTGAGATGCTCGAAACTCATACATCATACAGACCAACACAATAACCGTACACGGTGTCTTTAATCGCAGGAGAGTACAGAAATAAATTAGATAGTACGTAAATTATCAATATTTACTTTAAACCTATTAAAGTTGTTTTAGAGTGTTTAATATCAAGTATTTTGTTCCCTTGATTGATTGTAGATAATTAGACTTTATAGAAATCCGTAATTAATTGTTAAATAAATAATCTAATTGCTAATCAAATCGGTTAGAATTAAAGAAAGATAGTCCAGATCTCGCATTTGCATACGCGCATTTCGCGTGTATTATTTCCTGGTACGACATACTCGCTTCAGCGCTCAGAGTTACTGAAGAATAAATGATTATGCCATGCGTATACCGAGAACGATATCGATTTTCTGTGAGGTCGTTACACTGACGCGTTGAACGAAACTAAAAGCAACGGTACCAGCTTCTGTAAATACAGGACCGTAACATAAATTTTACCTACTAGGTAGGAGTAGATTAAAATAATATCTCTGTTCAACGACTACGCACACAGTAAATAGCCGCCCACCAGGAGAACGAGTGTGAGCCGCCAGGAAAAAGCACAAGTACATTTTGAGTTGTTATTAATACCATTTTTTTATATTGTTAAATTTATTTAATATACGTTTTAAACGCCTTAAGATATTTATTTAAGGTGACAGTGTCAGACTAGTTAAAATAAACACAGTTTATAATAAATTATAAACACGATTGAGCAAACGAGGCAAAATAAAACCGCGTTGGGTTACCAAACCAGAAGCGTAAATAATAATCATTTAATTAAAAACGTAATAGGAATACATATTTATATCCATTATTTAGTAATTTAAGCTATTACAATTAGTTTTTAAGATATATTTTATATAATTCTAAATTTATCTGTTAATGAACATAGTTTGTATATTTTACATTTTGGTAAATTTTATTGTAAACCTCGGTTTAGTTATTGAGCATAATTAAAAATCACTTGTGTCCGAGATCATTTTATTAGTGTTACATTGCAGTTTTCTATATTGTGTTAAATGGAAATAACACAGCATAAATTTTGTAATTAACAAATCAAAGATTGAACTGGCCTATTTTAATTGACCGACTGGGACAAAGGCATTATTTTTGGTGAATGGGGTGTATCTCGAGTTAGTTTAACGATCTGTTATGAGAACATTTATTTACACCCATTTATTTAAACCAATTTATTTATTATTAAATTTTACACTAGTTACAACACTAATTTATAATGTGAACATTTCAAGTTAAAGGAATTTAAACTGAACCCGCTTAACAACTAACTGGTACTTTGTGCAATACGGTGATCAAATAAATGTAGAATATTCCAATTTAGTACGAATTAATGATTTGTGAAGGGTTTGAAATGGAGTAGATAACTGTATTGAGTCCTTACAAACATTGTTAATGTGATAAGTATAAGTTAACTTTGAGTCAAATGTAACACCAAAATCTTACTCGGGTTAGATTTCCTAGTAAAAGAAAAAGTACTTTTTCATTTACTTCAGTCCAGTTAGTCAGCTCGTCAATGTCATACTGTTAGTTGATACAATCACTGTTACTTTGTATAATCGTAAAAAATTTTAAATCATCCACATAAACTAACAATTTACTAATTCATATACAATTAGTAATGTTATTAATAAATAACAAAAAAGAAGAGGTCCCAAGTTGCTGCTTTGAGGACTCGAGTTTTAAATAGTAACACTGATGGTTGTTACAGAAACATACATATTTCTGTTTCTTAGATTGTAACTTGAATTTCTTGTTTGACGTTACCTAATTTAAATTAGAACTTTGCATTATTATCGATAAGTATATTTACATTATTAGTATTATTAAGCATTTCTTTTTTCGTTCAGTAATTAAATTTTATATCGCAATATTTTCTCTTCAGTCTACATAATTACGAGCGTCCCTGTGTATATTTTAGACATTCAGTTTTAGTTCTATGCGCAGTGTAAGTGAGCATACTCGATGCATTTCCGTATATTATGCTGTGAAGTTCAGACGTTATCTTTTTAAGTTTTGCTTCCCTTTTATAAGGTATGTACAGGCGTTTAATTACATTTTCTATATATTATATTTAATAGGAATCAGAATCAGAATAAGAATAGGGAAACAAGAAATAAGAATCAGAATACGGAATAATAATACAGTTTATCTTCAAGAAAAAGCTTTTATTTTGGTAAATTTACGTATCATTGAGTGGCGTGGTGAGGTCACCTTAACTTTGTTAAAATGGCAGGTTAATGCAATGTCATCTTTATGAACATAAATGGAACTTTGTTTTGCATCAATCACATATGCTGTTAGACATATTCTGCGTTCGTCGTTATAAACAGCTTTCGTCGTTCAGCCGTTATACGTTTATGTTTGTTTATTTGTACGTTAATTACAAATGGAAATTACCTTTATTATCGTATATTAGTCTTGTGAAATGAAAATTCTCAAGCTACAGTTCGTTTAAGACGAGATTAAAATATTTGTTTTGTACAAGTAAGTACTTATCCTTTAGTGCAGTTAAGTAAATAACAAATCAGTTAGTGTTATTTTGATACGGTTAAGAAAAACAGTTAGTCCTCAAATAAAACATTTGAGTTCATAATCTATCACAATGTAATTTGTTGACATTGGTCAATATACGTTTCATGATTGAATACCATGTTGAATAAATTACATTTTGAATTCTAAGTATACATTGAGTGTACCTTTATCTACTGTGTTTAATTTAGTGATTTTAAGATTGTAAGGTAGTACAAAAGTATGGTTTAGTTATTTTATTCTGATATTAATCAGACATTTTGCTTTATTAAATATACATATAACTACAGATGTTTAGTGCTTATTCAGATTACCTATTATGTTCTGAGATACAACCTTTCTCAATTTTTGTTGTATTTTATTAATTAAACCTAGAAATTGAGTGGTAATTAAACAAATGCTAATACTGATTATATCTATGAAAATATCTCTGCTTTCCTCACACCTGATGATCGAGTTCTCAATTTCAGTAAGTTTTATAAGTTTGTACCTCACTGGAGACCGTGGTACAATTTACCTTAATAATATAACACCATTTTATATTTTTTTTATTTATTTTATTTGTTATAAGATAATCTTTTAATAATTGTAACAAGCTTCATGAAAACCAAAATATTGCATGGTTTATCTTATCAAAACCTTTGGAGAAGTCAGTATTAAATATATATATATATATATATATATATATATATATATATATATATATATATATATATATTTTTAGGTGGTAGGCATGTATACTCCATGCCAGCCGGGAGGTACCACCACCCTTACCATGGGCTCCTTAATATTGGGTCTCCGATTTTCTGAGCTCGGTAAGGGCTGCCGTTACCTTTTCCATCATCCTTAATCTATTCTCATCCTTATTCTTCCTTCTCGCCCTCACTGTCTTCCTATCGGATTAAAAGTCCCAAATTAAAAATAAGATGGCTGTGGTTTCTAGGGTTATAAATTCCGGACGTAAAATCCTGCCCCATTCGGATGTCCGGGAGGCAGGGCCCAAGCGACCTCGGTCATCGAAAGTATCAACTTTCTGATTCACTACTGCAACATCCGCGGTATCAGGTCTAATCTTAATGCTATTCACCAACATCTTGAACAATTACAACCTGATATATTGTTTCTATCTGAAACACAAGTCTCCTCTGAAAGCTCCGAGTCACCCGACTTGCAATTTCCTCAATACCATCTTCACTCTAACTTTCGATATAAAGGAGGCGTATGTGCGTACATCAAGGACAGAATTGCTTGCAAGAGGGTTTCTTCCTTAGAAAATAAAAATTTTGACGTGATTTGGTTTAAACATTCTGGTCCTAATTTTGTGAAATTCTACTGTTGCATTTATAGGTCTCCTAATGACAGCAACTTTCAAGACTTCTTCGATTACCTTAGTATGAAAGTTGACTATCTCCTGTCTCAGTTTCCATCTTGCGATATCTCATTTGTAGGCGATTTCAATGTTCATAACTCTAATTGGCTTCAATTTTCATCTACTACAAATCCGCTGGTCATAGTGCAGAAACATTTGCTATTTCATGTGATCTCACACAAATGATTTCTGAACCCACAAGAATCCCTGATAACCCTAACCATACTCCACATCTTCTAGATCTCTTTCTTACATCAAACCCTCTTGTTTATAAAACTTCCGTTCTTTCGCCTTTAGGTCTTTCCGACCATTGTCTAATAAAAATCATTTCTACTGTACCTAATTCCACTGTTGTTCGCAAAACCGATAGAACCTTGTGGTGTTTTAAGTCAGCTCGATGGAGTGATTTACGGGATTTCTTTGCAACCTTTCCATGGCGTGAATATTGTTTTAAGTCGTCCTCTTCTTCGGACATCGCTCTTTCAGTATCTGAAGTCATCCTCATGGGAATGGAGTTATACATTCCGAAAAAACAGTACCGTGTAGGTCATTCACGTTCCCAACCCTGGTTCAATAAGGCTTGTTCTGATGCAATATCTTTAAAAATAAATGTTACATTAAATGGAAATCTAATAAATCGGTTGACAGTCATGTAGAATACGTTGGTGCTAGAAATATCTGCAAAAGTGTCATCACTAAAACTAAAAAGTTGTTCGAACAACGAAAATGCAGTTGTAAATTTTGGTCTTTAGCAAAAGCCATTAGTAAAAACTTTCGAACATCTTCATTTCCCCTGACATCTATTGACGGATCGGTAGTTGCTGATTCTGTAGACAAAGCCAACGTTTTTGTGGATTTGTTTGCATCAAACTCGTGTCTCAATGATTCTGGAAAAGATGTGCCCTAGTCAACTCTTCTTCATACGTTATGAAACCAATTCATTTTCGGTACAAGCTCTTGGAATCGATCATCAGTAGGCTTGATCTCAATAAGGCGACTGGCCCAGACGGTATCCCAGCTATTGTCTTAAAGAAATGTTCCCCGAACTAGTACCAGTCCTATCTAAGCTCTATACGATCTCTATATCTTCTGGGAATTCCCTTCATCATGGAAGTTAGCAAATGTTCAACCTATTCCCAAAAAGGTGATAAGACCGATCCCTCAAATTACAGACCAATTGCCATCACTTCCATTTTGTCTAAAATCATGGAAAAAGCCATCAATCAGCAACTGCTCACGTTCCTTGAAACTAACAAACTCCTTAGTGACCACCAATATGGGTTTAGGCAAAGTCGTTCAACAGGCGATCTTCTTTCATATGTGACCCAAGTTTGGAACAATACAGTAGAGCAGTCCGGTGAAACAGTTGTAGTCGCTTTAGATATCTCAAAGGCATTTGACCAAGTTTGGCATAAGTGTTTACTTGCCAAACTCACCTCGTTTGGGTTAAATGATACGCTCATCAACTGGGTTTCTAGTTTCCTTGATAAAAGACGAATACGTGTCGTAGTTGATGGCTTTTTTCAAAAGAAGTTAGCATTAACGCGGGCGTACCACAGGGATCCGTTATAGCGCCTACACTTTTTCTGCTGTACATAAACGACCTTATTTCTTCAACAACTAACCCCATCCATTGCTTTGCTGACGATAGCACTCTTCACTGTAGTTCATCTCAGTCTACTCATAGTGATAATCCACCTTCTATGTCAAATCAAGAAATTAAAGCTGAAATGGCAAATTCAATCAACAAAGACATTCAACGTATTCTCGAATGGGGAAGCAATAATCTAGTTAAATTTAATGCTAACAAAACTCAGTGTTGCCTTATGTCCGCCAAAAAAGATCGACCATTTCCTGTTGTAAGTATGAATGGCTCAGTTCTTAAGTTTTCAGACTCTATTACTCTGTTGGGTATGACTGTATCTTCAAATCTCTCATGGGTTGACCATCTTCTGTCAGCTACCAAAACAGCTGCTCGTAAAATAAGCTTTTTGTACAGATCTAAGCAGTACTTTACCTCTCGACAACTCGCCCAAATTCGGCCTCATCTAGAATATAATTCTCACCTCTGGGTTAGTGCTCCCCAATACGCTCTCGATATCGTTGATCGTATTCAAAAGAGAGCGATTAGGCTTATAAATGACCCGTCCTTAACTTCTCACATACAGTCCCTTGAGCATAGAAGGATGGTTTCAGTTCTTTCTTTGTATTATCGTTATTACAACGGCTATTGTGCTGGTGAATTAAATTCTTTGATACCATCTCCGGCTATCTTTGCGAGAAACACTCAGTTCGCTCATTCACATCATCAGTATGCAGTACAAATCTCCACTTGTCGTACCAAACGGGCGCAATCCACATTTTTACACGGCTTCTAAACTCTGGAATGATCTCCTAGTTCCTGTTTTCTCTCACTTATGATATGAGAAAATTTAAGGTAGCTGTTCATAGGCATCTATTGGCAATTCATTATCCCTCTATCCATCCTCCTAAGTGTTCCTGGAGTGCTTTAGCACGATAGGCCTTATTTAGCCTGTTCAGGTCCACAATCATAAAAAAAAATATATATATATATATATATATATATATATATATATATATATATATATATATATATATACATCACAATAGACTCAAATATTTTAGCAGGAGTACATAAAATAGATATGTCTGTAATTTGGGATCAAGTCTTTGGGACCATTTCTGTGCACTGGTACTACTCCGGCAGTTTTCTATATTGTAGGAAATTTTCGAATTTCGAAATGCACAAATTATACATATATGACGGAGGTTTGGCAAGTACGTACATGCAATCTTTGAATATGTAACCTGGAATACCATCTGCACCAGTCGAAAAACACTTTAATTTTTTTAAGTTACTTATAACATTACTATATATTGAAAACGAAGTATTTGTTCGCTTATATTCACAGTAAATTTTAATGTATTCTCACACAAACTTTATACTTTGCCACATTAACACCCTGTATAAACACAATTTGAACAATAGGCTTTTGAAAATTAAGTTTTGTCTGTTTTGGAAACGAAATCCTATCCATAAAGGAGTTAATAATTTTAATAACATTTCCTGGATTTGCAATAATCGATTCTCTTAATTAAATCACTCATTATTTATTCATTTTCCATTGACAAAAACTGTATAATCATTTTGTTAGTACAGTTTGATCACAGCTTTGAAGAAAGCAAGGATAATATTGAATACACTTGTTTATTTAAAACTATTTTAATGCGTTAAATAATTCGGTGGTGTTTAGTTTAAATAGTTGACTTTTATTGTTAAATTTTTATTTCAGTCATGGCGCCGTATACACCGTGCGAAACGAATCTAATTAATGAAAACGTGAAAAAACCGAGGATTAAGAAAACTCTGAAAAATTACAGTTCTAATATTGGAACATTTGGAGCGGAACTTAAATGGTTTAATATCATTCTTTTATCAATCATACATATTACATTCTTTTACAATCTCAACAAGTTTCCTTGGTTATCCAAAGGGAAACTTATATTGTTCCGTAAGAGAAATGTATAATGTTAAATACTATCTACTAATATATTTTAGATACCATTGTGGGTGTCACCGGTGCACTTGGAGTGACAGCAGGAGCTCATAGATTATGGTGTCACCGCGCGTATAAGGCCAAAGTGCAATTAAGAATATTATTAATGCTATTTTATTGCATAATGGGTCACGTAGGTACTAAATCTATAGTTACATTAAGTTAAACAAGTGATTTCAGAATCCATTATTTAACTGGATAAGAGATCATAGAGTTCACCATAAATATACGGACACTGATGCAGACCCTCACAATTCAAAGCGTGGATTTTTCTTTGCCCACATGGGATGGTTGTTTATGAAAAAGCATCCAGATGTTATAAGTAAAGGAAAAGAAGTGGATATGAGCGATTTATGGGAGGATCCTGTTATACGTTTTCATCAAAAGTAAAACAACACTTTTTTGTAGATACCAAATAATTGTTTCCTGCAGGTATTATGTAATACTGGTATTATTGTTAGGGTTTATAATTCCAAGCATGATACCTCCACTTTGTTGGGGAGATGACTGGTATTGGTCAATTATGACTACATGGTTTGGAAGGTATTGCTTACAATTGCACTGCACTTGGCTAGTAAACAGTGCGGCTCACATTTTCGGTACTAAACCTTTCGACAGGTAAAATTACGAACTCCATTTCCATCCACTTAAATAACACTGTTGACAGAAGTATCAGTCCAACTGAAAATTTGACCGTATCAATAATTACATGTGGGGAAGGTTGGCATAATTACCATCATGTTTTCCCTTGGGACTATAAGGCCGCTGAACTTGGAAAGTATAGCGTAAATGTGACTACATTTTGGATAGACTTTTTTGCAAAACTAGGATGGGCATACAATCTTAGAACACCATCACCTGCGTTGGTAAAAATGGCAATATTAAAAAATGGTGATGGTACTCATCCAGTTTATGGATACAAAGAGATTCCAGAAAGTTTTGAAAAGAAATTTGATTATCAAAAAAATTAGAATGTAAGGGAAATAAATTAGTCTAGGTTTTAAGTGTTAAGCATTATGGTTACTTCTATACTCTGATGTGTAGTTTAAAGCATTATAGCACAAAATCCAAAATGGAGGAGGCAACGTGTTAATATTTTAGTAATTGTCTTGCAGATAAATGTTTCCTTTTTACTTGAAAAAGATTGGATGGAATTTGTTATTTACTCGTGTATAAGCAAAACGCCTACATGTTATGCAACCCAAAATAGTTCCTATTTATTTAACATTGTCAGTACAAGTTTAATTTTAAATAGCAAAAAATGACAGTGACAACGTGTTAATATTATAGTAATTGTCTTGTAGATAAATGTTTTCTTTTTACTTGAAAAAGCATGGATTGCGTTTATAAAAATAAGGGAAAATTATATTTAAAAGGATTGATTTATTATTCTTTACAATTTCTTCTGATTTGAGTAAAACCTCATTAAAATAAAAGCTCTCAAACCTAGAAAATACATGATCGTTGCAAGTGTACTTTAATGTTATTAATACATTGCTATTAAGTATAGCCAATGGTTAGGTATTGTATATCTTCTGCACGTAAGGTAGTTATGATTTTCCGTCGCTTTATATTTGCTGTCTTCATTGTATTGTATTAAGTGCCAGTATGTGCAGAACCGTAAAACGGGTTTACTTGGGGCAAAATAAGGTGTCTTACTTTTGTAACGTTGGCTGAAACTCGTATCTCACATTTTACAGCTGATTTTTGCTGGAGTTGTTGACACATAATATAGCGCTAATAGATTACTGCACCTATAATACCGTATTACGGTTATAATAATGGCCGTGTCTTCTACCATGCGAAAATTATAACCTCGATCAATCTAAAGATGGAAATAAAAAGGAAGATTATAAACTCCGCAATATCATCTTGAAGGTTATCAGCTACCCACATCTTACCTTCAACGATCTTTACATAACTTATATAATGTTGATAATTTTCAATCGTCATTAATTCCTCCATGTCTTTAACTTTAAAAATCTTGTTATTCATTTTAATATGATGTTTGACTTGTGCCCACACCATTTCTATTGGGTTTAATTTGCAGCGATAAGGAGGCAAACGAAGAACCTCATGACCTCTTCGTCGTACCATAACATCAAGTTTATTCTTGTCAATGGGAATTTATTTCTTACTAAGCCAATCTACAAATTGTTCTTTTCGTCACGCCATTATTGGAATCTTCTCTACCTTCCTGTTGTGATAAAAAGCATTGTCAATAACGATAATTGAATTTGGAATGAGTTGATTGATAAACCACTTCTGCATCCATTTCATTATGCACATGGGTTGTGCTCTTTTTACAGAGGAAAGTAAGTTCCGCACCAGGAATAAAATCATTATCGCGACCAGCATGAACTAAGGCAAATCGGGGTTCAAGACCACTTGGTGATTTTAAACCTATACTGAGCCCATGAACGAATGCATGCCTTACTAACTGTGTACTCCACGTTAACCCACGATTTATCGGTGTATATAGCATATTTACCTAAAAAGTGAACATTGTTAATTATGAAAAATTACGACATTATTTCATAAACATATAATTAGAGGTCCAATAAAATGACTAAGTTTCATCTTCTCGGAAGTTTCTGATGATCTTAAGTATTTATGTCTCCATCTTCTAATGTGATCACATTCAACAAGCATACTCTTGTGTCGCATCTTTTGAAACTCATAACCCATATCTTTCAAGAGGTTGAACAGTGTACTGCGTTTAAAATTTGGTAGATTATCATCTACCTGTGTTGAACACTTATTTTGCAAACCTAAAAAATAGTCTTGAAGGCATAACACCTAATAGAGTACGTCTGTGATGTTTGCAGGTTCTGCATCGAGAACACTATTAGTTTCCTACGTTCTCTATAAATAGTATTACAAAGGGATGTAAATAAAATCGATAAAAAATGGCTAGTTTGGAGGTAAAATAATAGATTTCCTTATTTTCACAAAACAGATCCTCACCATGTGAAACTTCCAAAAATTTTACTGGGTGACAATCCAGCTAGTCATCTTTCCCTGAAAGTAATAACAGCACGAAAAGAAAATAATATAAGCTTTGCGTGCTTTCCATCGAATAGTACACATTTATGCCAGTTTCCTTTTTTATACTTCTGACACGTTGCTGGAGATCTTAACTTTTAGAGGAAAATTTCCAAAACTTTAAAGACTGTTGAACCCGACATCAGATGGGACGTCTGTGGCAAACGTGAAAGATAGTCTCACCCACTCAATCACGTTAGAACGCGGACTATATAAGCGGAACCGCGACTCAAGATTAATACATCCCAAAGTTGGGATCCAATCAAGGAACATCAATAATTTAGCATACGCTAATTTTAAATTTTACAAAAAAGAACAATCTTCCTGAGTCGTTATCACGATGACGTGCAGATTGTATGGAGAGTTTGACGACTCGGTCTGTACGAGCAAGGAGACATCGGAGGGAGTACCGACGGTCCGATATGGTACGGTTTCAAGCTTAACGTCCTGCCCTGAAGTCATGGAGCAGACGTCACGAGAGGACACCAGGGAGAAAGTGCCGCCGATAATCCTCGTCAGAAGGAGAACGGGATCGCGTTCTCCCGAGAACTAGACCGACAACAGATCGCCTTCATGAGAACCAAGGCATTCGCCGAGTCAATCGGCATCCAGACTGCCTCACTCCAGGCCAGAGACAGGATGATGAGGTATATGGATAGGTGTAATACTCCGTACCACATCTATCAGACAAAGAGTGAACGATTGGCTAAGGTAGTGATACGTGGCGTGCCCGTAGAACTATCCGAGTTGGACGTTAGCTCAGAGCTAAAAATACAAAACGTTGAAGTACTCTATGTCTTCAGAATGAGGCAGCGAGGACGCCCGATCCCCCTCGTGATGGTAGAGCTGTCAACCAAGGAAGAGAACGATAGGATCCGGTAAACGTGCCAATTCTTGTCTATCGTTACCTTAATTTAAGTTTCGAAATTTGTATTATTATTGCTAAATATTTTTACATTACACTAGTATCTTTAAACATTTATTTTTTCGTTTAATCATTAAATTTTAGTATATGTCAATATTTTCAGTTTAGTGTATATATTATATCAATTCGCAGGATGAATTGAACACGCTTACGCATTTCCGTCGTCCTCTTCCTGCTTCAGTACCTTATCTTTTTTTTGCGTTTTACTCCCTTTCATAGGATATGTAAAGGCATCTAATTACATTTTCTATACAGGGTGTCTCAGAAACATGTTGCCAAACTTTAGGGGGTTATAAAGCCGATGAATTAAGTACTTTTGCCTTATAAACGTATGTCCGGAAATGAGTCGTTAAGGCACTAGATGAAGAAGTGTTAAAAAATTGCAGAATGTTCGCATTTACGACTTTTTGTATTTTTTAATATTTATTAAATCAGAAAAACAATAAAACATTATATTAGTTGTTCAAAATTGCGGCCATCGACTTGCTGACATGCGGTCGTACGTCGAACCATTGATTGGCGAACTCGATAAAGGATGTGCGGATCTTCCTGAACAACTTGACTCGCAGCCATTATCCTTCCAATCAATTCTTCTTCTGTAGTTACAGGTGTTTCATACACTAATGATTTGAGGTAACTCCAGAAGAAAAAATCGACAGGTGTCAGATCTGGGCTTCGGGCTGGCCAGTTAACAGGTCCACCTCGTCCAATCCACCTCTCAGGAAATTGTAAAGTTAGGTGGTCCCGCACGTTGCGAGTAAAATGCGCCGGAGCTCCGTCGTGCTGATACCACATTCTACGACGAATGTCCAATGGAACATTTTCAAGCAACTCAGGGAGAACTTCTTGTAGGAATGTTAGTTAGATTTGACCATTTAAACGTGGAGGTAATAGGTACGGTCCAATAATATGATCTCCTACTATACCAGCCCACACGTTAATAGAGAACTGATACTGGTTAGACTTCTGAAATGTTCCATGAGGATTTTGGTCGCTCCAAATGTGACTATTACGGCTATTGAAGTAACCTTCTCTAGTAAAGCAAGCTTCATCGCTAAATAGAATAACTGAGCTAAAATCGAACTGTCGAGCGCATTTTTCCAAATACCAGCGACAAAAGTTTACTCTTGGACCGTAATCCCGTTGGGTCAAACTGTGTACTTTTTGAAGATGATAAGGGTATAGCAATTGTTCATGAAGTACACGCCATACTGATGCCCTTGTATTTCCAGTTTGATTTGCTATTGCTCGCACACTAGTGGAGGGTTTTTCTTCCACTCGTCGCAATACTTCTTCTTCCATCTCCACCGAACGAGCCGTTCTTTGCAGACCCGTACCTCCATTTCGTTTAAAATTTCCTTTCTCTCTTAAACGAAGGTGTAATGAAACGAATAATCTGCGAGATGGATGGCGACGATTGGGAAACCGACCAGCGTAGATCCGTGCAGTTTCCCTGCTATTGCATCTTGCTTCTCCATAAATCAGATGCATATCAGCCATTTCCTCAAAACTAAAATGTTCCATAGTAAAAGAATTCTTCTTTACTTAAATTATCACTTTAAAATAAGAACTATTTGAAATTTACAAAATCAAAGTGACATTCAAAACGTCATTCAAAATTTGAACAATTTTTGATAATTGAAGAAAAAGTTCTTTTGCTATGAAACATTTCAGTTTTGAGGAAATGGAAAAAGGAAATTTTAAACCAAATGTAGGTACAAGTCAGCAAAGAACGGCTCGATCAGTGGAGATGGAAGAAAAAACAAAATTTAAAAAAGCTTATCAATGAAGCTTGTTTTACTAGAGACGGTTACTTCAAAGACCGCAATACTCATATTTGGAGCAACCAAAATCGTGTCGATGGCCGCAATTTTGAACAACTAATATAATGTTTTATTGTTTTTCTTATTTAATAAATATTAAAAAATACAAAAAGTCGTAAATGCGAACATTCTGCAATTTTTTAACACTTCTTCGTCTAGTGCCTTAACGACTCATTTCCGGACTTAATTCATCGGCCTTTATAACCCCCTAAAGTTTGGCAACATGTTTCTGAGACACCCTGTATATTACCTTTAATAGGGAAAAGAGTAGGAATAAGGAAACCGCTTATGTTAAGAAAAATCTTTGATTTTAGTAAATTTCCGTATCGTAAAAGCGTGGTTTGACGTCACGATCTTTACTTGCTTAAAATGGCGATGATAATACAATGTCATCTTTGTGAGTATAAATGAAATTGGAAATGAAAGTGCTCAAGATACAGTTCGTTTAAGACAAGATTAAAATATTTATTTTGTACAAGTAAGTACTTATCCTTTTAGTGCAGTTTAACTAAATAACAAATCAGCTTGTGTTATTTTGATACGGTTAAAAAAAATGAACAGCTGAGTCCTGCTCCTGAAATAGAAACATTTGAGTTCATAATCTATCACAACTGTAATTTATTGGCATAGGTTAATACACGTTTCATTATTGATTACAGTGTTGATTATAATGCATTTTGAATTTTAAGGTTGTATATTGTTTAATTTAGTAATTTTAGGATCGTAAGGCTGTACGAGAAGTATCGTTTTAGTTATTTTATGCTATTTTTGCTTCATTAAATATACATATAAATACAGTTGTTCAGTGCTTATTTAGATTACCTATTATGCTTTGAGATACAAACTTTCTCAATCTTTGTTGTATTTTAATTATTAAACCTAGAAATTGAGTGGTTCCCAAACTACACAAATGCTAATACTGATTACATCTACGGACAAATCTCTGCTTCCCTCACATCTGATGATTGAGTTCTCAATTACAGTAGGTTTCATAAGTTTGTACCTCACTGAATTGGACCGTGGTGCAATTTACCTTTGTAATATAACAACACGTTTGTTATACCGGAAGGTGGAGTACGTCGGCCGCATCCGTGTGGCTGTAGAGGATTTGCGGAGGAAATCCGGCATCGGTCAGTCACCGGTGTCACGGTTCACGTCCAGCGTTGCCTCAGGGCGGCAGCACACTGTGTAAAGAACGCTGGAGGTCCAATGAATGCACCAAACCTCTAACAGACCGGGCTAAGTGCGTTAACTGCGGTGGAGTCTACCCCGCTAGCTACATCAGCTTGTCCAGAGTTCCTTCGACCTCCACAGCGGAAGAAGACGGAAGAACTACTACAACCGAAAAGGACACTGCCGACTGTGGCGCCTTCTTCAACCCGGACCGGAGTCCGTTACTCCCGAGTCACGGCACGCAAAGTTGAGAAGCCAGAAATGCGCCGACGTCGTAACCCTATTTCTTTCGAGATCAAATTTTAACTGATCTGCGTACGAATTGTAATTAGCAAAATTATATGAAAAGAATTAGGAACCATTCTTGACGTATAGTGTCTTCCTAACCTGCTTTATTATAAATCTTCTGCCCGCTACAATGGTTCCCAGTCTATCCTGATAAGAGCCACCTGGGAGAATCCGTATTTTATGTACATAAATTAATTCTGTTTACTTGGTGTTGTATTATTAGATGTGAGCAAAGTATAAATAGGTTTAAGTAATACATCTAGAACTGTATCTTGTAGGAATAAAAAGTGTGTTTGTTACGATCTCGAAGTTGTCATGATTTCTTGCAAGCCTCCCCATCTCCGATCGAAGCTATGCGGCGCAAAGCAATAAAATTCAGTAAAAGTAGTTCTTACACACACACGCACGCAAACACAAGCACACACACACGCACACGCACACGCAAACGCACACGCAGACGCACACGCACACGCACACGCACATGCGCACACGTACACGCACACGCGCACACGCACACGCACACGCACATGCACACTCACACGCACACGCGTACGCGCACGTACACAAGCAAACAGCCACACATCTACACACTCCCATTCGCCCATACACCCGCACACTCACACTCACAAGCACACGGACACAAACGCTCACACGTACACTCAACACGAACACGCAAGCGCACATTCGTACACAAAAACAATCTGGCTCGCACCCACACTCATACTACACGCACACGCTCACGGACTTGGACACCAGCACGGACACGCACACACACGCAAGGACACACGCACACGCACAGAGCCACGTACGTACGTACTTCCTTAATCACACACGTATACACGCCCGCACACGCATACCCACACGCACAAGCACACACGTACACTTCACACGCACGCGCACACACATTCGCACACGCACATCCACACATACACGCACATGCACACCCACACACACACACACACACACACACACACACGTACAGACGCACACAGCCACGTAGTACGTACACCCATGCGCACACACGCATACACGCCCTCACACGTATACCCACACGCACACTCACACGTACACTTCACACGGACGCGCACACACATACGCACACACACACGCATACGTACACACATGCTAACCCACACACGCACACACACGCACGCATGCACTCACACGCGCACGAAACGCATACACGCACAGACGCACACAGACGGTCACACGCACACAAACGAACACACGCACACGTGCAGGCACTCACACACGCACACATGCACACACGTACACACACATGCGCACACGCACACGCGAACACGCACAAACGCAAACACGCACGCACACACGCACACACGAACACCACACACGACACAGCACACGACACACACGTACACACACACGCACACACGCACACGCACGACACACACGCACACGCACACGCACAGCACACACACACACCACACGCACACACACACGCACACACGCACACACCACACACGCACACACACGCACACACGACACACACAGCACACGCACACACGCACACACATCACAACGCACACACGCACACGCACACACGACACACGACACGCACACGCACACACGCACACACCACACACAACAACGACACGCACACACCACACACACACCACACGCACACACACACAAACACGCACGCGCACATGCGCACACCCACACACGCACACACGCACACACGCACACAACCACTCATACACGCACTCACACGCACGTATAATAGTTGGTAGCAAACGTTTATATAAAAAATTCGGCCTATGCCTGAAACAATGGTGTTATGTACGATTTTGAAGAAGAATGCAAAGTTAGGATTGCCTGACGGCAACCGTAAGCTTGCCGTTCTCTAGAGTATTTAAAAATAAAACAATCGAATGGTCTAGTTTGAAATTGTCACCTCCTTTAAAGCTTGAAAGATTAACCTTAGTACATTTCTTCGTGTTTGTTGATCTCTGTATACATCTACAATTCAGTCGTTTACCATCACCAATGTACTTTTTTATCGTTTTGAATCGCTGAGTTGTATTGCAGTTTATTTTAAGGCTTTGCACAATGATAATTTTATGGAATACTCCATTCAAAAAACACAAACCGTTTCTCCGTATGCCTAACTATTCGGTTATCGGAAGAAAAATTATTATTATACATGAGCCCTTTTGTCTTTCAGTCTTGTTGGATGGTTTTGATATCAATAATTACACGTTATATTTCAATTTGAAACTGTTTACACAGTATTAACTATAAGCTTATGAACTGTATTTGAATCAGTACCTAAACAATATAAAAATTTAAATTTTGTGTATATTAGTTCCGCCTATTATGAAAAATACTAGCATACGATTTTTTTCAGATTTATCACTTATGTCAACGAACTTTTAGTTACTCTACATACAATGCTTCATAATTAATTATGAAAGTCATCCTTTAAAACTGCAATTACTAGTTTTTTTTTTAACATGGGTATAATTTTATAAATTTTATTCTGTTGTCTTATTTCGTATACCCTTTTAAAACCAAACGATGGTGGAAAAGGTTCCCGTTTGGATCCTTCAGATAATATTCAAACTTGTAGGGGTTAGGTAAATAGTTAGAGCGAATGACCGAATCAGTTGATGCAAACACCAAGATCCGGTCCCAATTGCAATAAAAATTAGGCTGCAGAACGTTCTGACATAAACTGTACACGATTTTCTTATATTTGTATCATGTTGCATTATCAAATAAAAACAAAACGTAGTTTTAATTTGTTCAAATTTCCTTTTATATAAAATGTACAAAAAATTAAGTATGGAACAGCACACAATTTCCGTACCTACGAATTGAAAAAATACAAAACAAGTATAGACGAATATCGAATTCTATTTTAGTAATTATTTTCCTCCAAATTGCAAATTTTATGTTTTTGAAATATACTTCAAGTAAAATCCGCATCCTGCCACTGAATTTTTCCCAAAATCTAATCAGCTTCGGTAGCTTAATTACCAAATTTTTATAAGTTTTTATATCGCGTTGTCAATTAATTATCGTCGACATTAATCCGTACATATGGACCCACGTACGCACCCACGCATGCGCGCACAGACGCGCACACACACTCACACACGCACGCACGCACAACACACACACACACCCACTCACGCACGCACTCACGCACGCATGCATGCACCGACCCACCTACCCACCCCCCAACCCCCACCTACCCACACACGCACACACACCACGCACACGCGCACGCGCACGCGCACGCGCACGCGCGCGCGCACACGCACACGCACACGCACACGCACACCGACACCGACACCGACACCGACACCGACACCCACACCCACACCCACACACACACAGAAGGGCGGGTCTGTCGTGATAATAAAAAAATGTAAAATGCATCATCTTCCCCTACATAGGTATAGCAAGGAATGTAAAAAGTAAGACTCATTTTTTTAATTATATTCACTTAGTTAACCTAAAATGTATTAAATACCTTTTTTTGTTTTTTAAAGATGGCTGTGATTTCTAGGGTAAAAAATACCGGACGCAAAATCCTGTCCCGTTCATATGTCTGGGAGGTTAGTCCCCAAGCGACCTCATTAATCGAAAGTACTTACTTTCTGATCCATTATTCTAACATCCAAAGTATCAGCACAAGAAACTCTGATATCTCTAACCACATTCCACACATTCTAGACTTTTTTCATACATCAAACCCACTTGCATATAAAACTTCAGTGTTTCTCCACTAGGTCTGTCTCACCATTGTCTAATAGAAATAATTTCTACTGTCCCTAATTGCTCTGTTATTGACAACACTGATAGAACCTTGCGGTGGTATATACAGGATATCATTACACCTTCCTATGCCGTGAATATTGCTTTAGGTCATCCTCCTAATCGGACATTGCTCTTTCAGTTCCTGAAGCCATTCTCATGGGCATCGCGCTATAAATGTACAAAGTAACAAAATCGTTTCCTAACTGGGTTCATTAGTCATGCAGACTGCGTTGATGCTAGAAATATACACAAAATTGTTATCACTAACGCTTGCGTTTGAACAACGAAAATTTCGTTTGGGCAGTCATAAATTTTGGCCTTTAACTAAAGCAATCAGTCAAAACGTTGGTACATCTTCATTTCCCCTCCATGACACCTTCTGACGAATCTGTAGTGCAGGATTCTGTAGCACAGATTTATTTGCATAAGATTTGAATTTTAATGATTCGGAAAAGATGTGTTCCTAGTCAACTCCTTTTCATACACTACGAAATCAATTCATTTTCGATACAAACTTTTAGAATCGGTAGGTATCACAGCTTTTGTCTTCCCCAAACTAGTACTTCGACCTATCCCTAAAAAAGGTGAAAAGGACCATCCTTCTAACGACCGACCAACAAACTTATTAGGGATCACAAACAATGTGAACCTAGGCAGAGCCGTTCAAAAGGTGATCTTCTTTCATATGTGACCCTAGTTTGGAACAATAAATTAGAACAATCCAGTGAAACAGTCATAGTCACTTAGAATATCTCAAGAGCATAATCGTTTACTTTCCAAACTCACCCCGTTTGGGTTAATTGATACGCTCGACAACTGCGTTTCCCGTTTCTTTGACAAAAGACGAATAGTGTCGTAGTCGATAGCTTCCTATTAAAAGAATGATGACATTAACTCGGGGATACCACGGGGATCAGTGATAGCTCCAACATTTGTTTTGCTATACATTAATGATCTTATTGCTACACCAACCAACCCGATCCATCGTAGATCATCTCAAACCAAGGCATTAATAAAATAAGATTTGCGTAAGAAATACTATTTCAGTAAAACCCCTATTCAGACGATAATAACTGCCACTGTGCGTCTTTCGTATTTTAAGCAATGTTTGTTTGAATTGCTATACATGGATAACCTAAGGGAATTAATGATATGTTGGTATTGTATTGAAGTGTAGACGAAGAAGGTTTATGTATTTTTACTTGTATAAATGAGGTTTTCACAGTAGACAGTTTTAAGTGCGATTTAAGGGCAAATACCATTGAAATTTCCTAAATTTTGCGTAGATAGACCGGTATTGCCGTTTTAGATGTTGCGCTCGGCAAAGGCAACGTGACAGTTAAATCCTTAGAAAGTGCTTGTTTTAATTTAGCCGATAGATTTTTGATGACGTTGACAAGATGGACGTGAGCACCTATAAAAGGAGGAAGAGTGGTGGGATCAAAAGATCTTTAGATAGAACGGTCGCGCGCGTTGGTTTATTATTAATTATTTTCTTAAGAGAACAAACATGGCGATCTGTGCTAATTTATGTTGTAAAAAGTCAATGCTGAATTTGGTTGTATTCTGCTAGAACTCATTATTAGGGATAGAATAGTGAAACGTTTACAAGTAAAGAAAATGTATGTGAGTTGGTAGTAGTTATAAAGATTTTCCATAAACTTAAGTAAAGTGTTTAAACAGATTTGTACTAAACAGCAATTGTTACACGAAGGGAAGTATTGTTTGTCAGACCCTCGCGATAGAAAAGAAACTTTTAAAATGGTCCTTTCCAGTTAAGTAAAGATTTTTCTGTTAATATTGTTGTAGCCGTTTCATTGTTCTTTAGAAATGTCTATATTGGCATAAGTTGCAGAGGTTGTTATCACAATATGTCATTTTTTCATATGTAGATAAAAATAAAAGTTCCTGATTTGGATAAAGGCGATTCAAAGTGTTTAAATATATTTTAATAAAATATCTTGCAGACAGTGATTAAGAGAATTATTATTCATAAAAGGCCCACTGATCGTTACATTTGTTTTTATTTTAAGATGGCAGTTAATAATTGCGTGTGGTTAAAAATTAATAGACTTAATCATTATTTTTCCATATTGGATGATACTTATTTATTTCAAAATATTGATGACGATTATAAATGTTAGTTTATATTTATACAAGGATAAATTCGAAAGTAGACAGGATGTGGCCAATAATTTTCTAGCAACTTATATGCTTCAGAATTTTCTTAAGCTATGGGCTATTTTGATTTTAATTGTATTTAAAATCTTCTAAAATTGAAGTGATGTGTATACGCTTGTTGTTTCGGATTAAGATGAATTTATTAAGATTACTGCAACAAAATTTAATGCACTCTTTTGAAGTGAAATGGTATTGTACGTGTTGGATGTTTGAGATAAACTGTGTATGATATTATAGAGTAGGCTGCATTTCTTCCACAGTCAGATAGGATTTATTTAAGAACTCGCCTAGGACTTCTGAGAAATTTTAGGCGTGATCACATAATGTGCGACTATTTCGGCAAATGCTGGAAGTAGTAGCTTCCCCCTCAAAACCCCAAATCCGTTCCTTCCAATCGTATCCTGACCGCACCCATTCTCAATTCCTGTTTATGTATGCTTATTCGAAAACTACCATTGCGCTCGAAGGAACTTGGAGAGCTGAAGCAACTCTTTTCTCTCCTTGTGAAGGGAATAAAGCATATAGAATACAGCGGCCTCTTAAAATTATGTAGGATAAAATTTATATTTTTAATTCCACAAATTAATATTTTATTTAAACTACTTATATAATAAACAAATAAATCTCCAACAAGAATAATTTGTTCTTAACTGTCACACAACCACTGTTATCTGTTGTATGTCACATACGAGCGTGTGTTTTAAAAACTCCGACAACGACCTCAGCTGAATTTTTATATTTATAAACGTAAATCTATTATTCACCCTTCATTATTAAATGAACAATATAAATATGTAAAGTATATGTAAAGAAAGGCATTACTGAACAAGTAAACACACAAACCAAACACGCATTTACTTCCATAAGTAAACTACTAATCAAACATACCATCAAATGCAAAACATGAAAGTACGCAAACATACAAACACACAAACATAGAAATAAATGACTCAACGTCAGAACAAACACACAAACGCGCAAACCACAAAACAAAGAAGTTAGCCAACAAGCACTCCAAAACTGCAAAACATGTAGGAAAACCTAATAACCATCAACCTCATACGCAAAGAAATAAACACACAAAAGAAGAAAACTATACACATGCAGACATGTAAACAAAAAACTAGCAATCAAATAACCGCCGAAGCCTATATAAACCAGTAAATGTACAAATACACAAACAAACAGACGTGCAGCAACGCATTCACCAACGCATACACTTACAAACTCTCAAATAACCAACAAAACGATAAACAGCTAAAATACGGAAACTAGCCAAAACACTTAAACCTCTAAACATAACTAAGATAAAAACATTATACCTTTCAAGTAAACACACAATTATAAAATATGAAAGTTATCAAAACAAAAAAACAAAATGTAGCAGACCAACACGGGTCGAGTTAAGTTCACCGAAAACAATTCACCGAAACACAATTAAACGAATTAACAATTAATCAAAATACAATTCAACGAAAACCATTTTACCGAACGTTGTTGCATTACAAATACATTTAACATTATTTTGCAGTTGAGAATGTGGTTATTTTTTAATTTCGGCGACTATGTTCCTTCAACTGTAATTAATTGATTTTCATTATATCCTTACACTTGTCCACATATTTAAGCAAATTATTCAGTAATAAATTAATTAGGGGTTAAAAAGTATTATTAACTTTATTAAATATATAAATAAAAACCTTACCTCGAGCAGGATTTGAATCTACGACATCTATTTAGCTAGAGTAGGTTGAGATTACAGTGTGCGTGTGTGTGTGTGTGTGTGTGTGTGTGTGTGTGTGTGTGTGTGTGTGTGTGTGTGTGTGTGTGTGTGTGTGTGTGTGTGTGTGTGTGTGTGTGTGTGTGTGTGTGTGTGTGTGTGTGTGGATGGGTGCCACAGGTTTTAGTCAGGAAAGGGAGAAAAGGAAAGAAAAAGGAAAAAGAGGAGTAGAGTAGGGGCAGGCCCTGTAAAACCTGAAACAGGTAGTGCTCCAAAAAAAAAGGAGGAACAATTTATAAGAGAGACAAACTTTTACCCTAACAACCAAACAGTAACCGTTTATTTAATTTAATTTAAAACTCACATTAATGTCGAATAAATATCGAACGTAAACAATAATGACACTATGCTAGTTTTCCCCCAAAGTATTCATAACAATCTTAACTAACAAAATAATTATAATTCAGCCCTGACGATGGCAAGTGGTGAGCCGTCGCAGATGCCCACAAAGAATAAAAAAACTAAATGTATTTAGTTCGTTAATCGAACCCTAAACGTAAAAGAAAAGTTTCGTTAATTGTGCCGCTCCCGACGGTTGTAAGTACTTACAAATCGCAGCCGAAAGGGCGAAAGTAACCCATAAAGTGCGATCTAAAATAGATCCACAATGAAAATAGTAGTGCTTAATTTTTGAAACGGCTTGCCTACGTTTCACAAAATAGAATTTAAATCCCCAATGATTTTGATTTCGGTTTCTTGAATTTTATTAAAACCCTTAAGAAATGGTATTAAATAGAAATATCCGGATAGTCTGTTCAGTGCAAGGCATAGAATTGCAGCAAGACATTCAATAGTACAGACATTTTTATTACAGCAAAACCTGCTCTGAACAAAATTATCCGTAATGACAATTAATTAATATTAATGAAAGACAAAGTACAGAAAAGTTACAGAAATTCTAAATTTGAATATAAATATCTATACAGTTTCAAACAATGACTGTAATTCATACGACCTCGATATCTGTTCCACCCTGTATATAATGTATTTTAAAAACAGGAGCTTCAACGCGCAACTACCGTGTGAAGGTAGTGAACTAAGTAGGTCAACGTCCCAGTGAATAATAGGTGTGGTTTTTTTCTTCTTTTTGTATGCAGAAAGAAATTACAAATTGAACAAATCAAACTCTAAATTATTCAACCACTTTAGCCTCCAGTAAAAGCATGTTATAAATGATAAATTTTTGTTACACGTAAGTAAATAAGGTTAAACACCGAATGTAACCTAACTCTGTTGTACTGATTTTAGCAATACACTGTTCATTACACAAATCCTGTGTATATTGAATAATAAAGAATTCTGACCTTTGATGAAGAATTACCAAACTGTAAATGCCCTTCGTGTTTCGAAGGTGGTAGTTACTTTGTGGAACCAAGACAGCTAATCAGTAGCTAAGAGCCAGCATTCCAGTAGGAATAGGTACGGAGGTGATCGGTAGTGGATTCCAATTTGCTAGTTAGGTATATAAATAAAGAATAGCTGTTTATTTCGCCGGTATCAAGGCGCTGAAAGTGATACAAGTAAGTACGTTACTAATTACCTTATACAAGCATACCTCTTTTTAGATGTTTAGAGCCGATAGCGATGATTTCGTTTCAACAGACCTATGTTATAAATTTAATTAATCTTGCGAAAGTGCCTAAATGAAAGAATCGATTTACTAAAAGTTGTCGAACATGTGTTAAACTTACCCGAGGATATGAAGATTGAGAATTTCAATCAGATCCGCTTGTAAAGCGTCAGTAAGGTTTTATACCAAAAACCATTACCTTATATGAAAAATTTTCCAAAGAAACGATGCTTAAACATCTTATAAACGGAAGGAAAAATTTTTCTTGAAGATCAATCTCCCCATCGGAAAATGGCGTGTTAAGTAAAAGAAAGATCAGGAACAACGCCCTAACAAAAGCAATATTGCAAACCTGTCAAAACTATTCAAACTTGATAAGAATGTTAAAACCAAATTTTGATAAATAAATTTTACAGATATCCCATTGTTGTCTTTTAAAAACAAGATTCCTTTTCAAACTTTATTAAATGACCCTAAATCTTCGAGATGGCGCAACTTGTTTAAATACCAAATTTATATCTATAAAGGAATAAAAAGATGTGTACGTTAAATAAATTAGTTTAACTGTAAAGGTGCGAAAAATAATTTTTTAGGTACAAAATTAAAAACATTCCACCAACGAATACGGAAATATTTATTTAGATGTAACTAATTAGTTCATTCATTAAATAAAGTAACGGAAGTTATCGAAAATACACGTTATTCACGATAAACACGTAACAGTGTATGTGTGTGTGTGTATGTGAGTGTATGTGTGTGTGTGTGTGTGTGTGTGTGTGTGTGTGTGTGTGTGTGTGTGTTGTGAGTGTGTGTATGTGTGTGTGTGTGTGTGTGCGTAGAAGGGTGGCTGGGTGGGCGCGTTCGTGCGGACGTGCGTGCTTGAGTGCGTGCGTCCGTGCGTACGTCCGTGCGTCCGTGCGTGGGTGGTTGCGTGCGTGGGTGCGTGCGTGAGTGCGTGAGTGCCTGTGTGTGCATGTGTGAGTGTGTGCGTGTGTGCATATGTGCGTGTGTTCGTGTGTGTGTGTGTGTGTGTGTGTGTGTGTGTGTGTGTGTGTGTGTGTGTGTGTGTGTGTGTGTGTTGTGTGTGTGTGTGTGTGTGTGTGTGTGTGTGTGTGTGTGTGTGTGTGTGTGTGTGTGTGTGTGTGTGTGTGTGTGTGTGTGTGTGTGTGTGTGTGTGTGTGTGTGTGTGTGTGTGTGTGTGTGTGTGTGTGTGTGTGTGTGTTGTGTGTGTGTGTGTGTGTGTGTGTGTGTGTGTGTGTGTGTGTGTGTGTGTGTGTGTGTGTGTGTGTTGTGTGTGTGTGTGTGTGTGTGTGTGTGTGTGTGTGTGTGGTGTGTGCGTGGTTGAGTGTGTGTATGCTGTGTGTGTGTGTGTGTGTGTGTGTGTGTGTGTGTGTGTGTGTGTGTGTGTGTGTGTGTGCATTTGTGTGAATCCTTCCGCGATATTGCGGGCTCACATGCCATTAATATAAATAATTTGACTGTAATCTCAATATGTTTAGAATTCATATCATTTCTACATTTACATCGATTTGGGCTTGTGTCTTGATAGCTGAGCTTGTTAGCGCGCTACTCTAGCAAAGTAGATGTCGTAGCTTCAAATCCTACTCGAGGTAAACTTTTTATTTGTGTATTTAATAAAATGAATAATCATTTTTAATTACACATTTAGTTTCGTTCATAACAAAATCCGGGATTGTTCACTAATTACAATTTACTGCTACTTATCTTAATGACCATTAAAGGTATGCAGTATTATTTTTGGCAGGTTTTAATTCAAAACTAGTTGTGCTACAGTGAACGTTGAAATGGCTATTCAGTTAATTATTAGTGAAAAAGGAAAGCGCAAATGTGTGTTTGATGGCCATGTATGTTTTCAAGACAAAAAAGTTGAAACGCGAATATATTAATGCTGTGAACAGTACCAAAAGCTGAAATATCGGGCACGCTTGGCATCAGTGGATCATAACATCGTAAACAGGGATTACGCAGGCTGCAGCAACGAAGCTGTCAAAAGCAAGTGCAATTAAAAGAACAATTCGAAATATACGAACAAGGCACGAAGATATTCCACCGTTACCTATTCATCGGCGGGACATTGTTTTACTCGATAGGTTTACGTTAACACACAATAGGGACGAATTTTTATTGTGCGGCACGTTTAAAGCTGTCCCGCCTCTGTTTACGCAACTCTACACTGTGCAAGGTTTACATCCTAGCATCGCACTTCCCTTAGTAATCGCATTGCTGCCAAATAAAGCATAAGAGACTTACGTACGATTGCTTCAGAAACTTAAACAAATTCAACCAGGACTTTCACCCAATGTGTATTTCGCAAAATTCAGTCACTAGGTATTAAAGATACGAAACCGGTGCCGATTTTGCTCTAAAGCTTCGTTTATTACCTGCTGTAGCATTTCTTCCCACTGAAAGCGTGGTAGACGCATTTGAGAGACTATGTGACTAAACTGTACTACTTCCAAAAGCACAACGTATTGTTGATTATTTTAAAGATGTATGAATTGGGCGTCCCAACTGCAGTCAAGGTCGCCGTCTACCGCAATTTTCTCATGGAGTATGGAACTGCTTCGATGGAGTACAGCAAGGGCTACCGAAAACTAGTAGTTCCATTGAAGGATAGCATCGGAGATTTGAAACACAGATTAGAGCGGATTACCCGAAGCTATCGAAGCTATCCAGAGAGAACTAAGTTTAAATGAAGTTCAAATAGAACAGTACATTAGTGGTGAAGAAGGTCCACCCATGCGCGAAAAATACAGAGATTGTGCAATTAGAATAAATGACAACGAATATGATTACTTACGACGCATTGCACATACTTTAATATTTTAAATAAATGGGCACATGAGTAAAAAACGGTGTAGGGGATTGCAAAACCAAAAAAAAAAATTTAAAAACTAAAAGATACAAAAAAATGGCAAGGAAAGATCAACTTTCAACTTTTATACACGCCAGAATTTTTCTACCATTCCTAAGCGGGAACAAAGTGTGAAGGAAGGTTGGAAATATACACAATATTATAATTTAACAATTCGGTGAATTGTTGTTTCCGTTATTTGTATTTCGCTGAACTGTTTATTCGATGAATTGTTCGATCGGCGTATTGTTATTCGGTGAAAAGTATTCGGTGAATTGTGTTCGGTGAATTGTATTCGGTGAATTGTATTTGGGGAATTTTATTCGGTGAATTGTATTCGGTGAATTGTATTCGGTGAATTGTATTCGGTGAATTGTATTCGGTTAATGGTATTCGGTGAATTGTTTTCGGTGAACTTTCCGGCACCCGACAAACACATAGGCAAAAAAGTAAAAAACCAAATCAAACGTACTAGCAAATAAGTAAACTCACAAACATACAAACAACATGTAAAGTAGTCAACTCCTAAACACACCAAATGCACGAAACATGCTAAAAACAAATAAGTAGCAGACTCATCTTCAAACAAACAAGTATACTCAAATAAATACACTGTCACTCTAACATGTAATCTCGTAAACATACCAAACACGCAAACAAAGAAACGACTTCTCCAATAAGCGCCCAAAACAAGTAAACCTCAGCTCTCACAAAGAAACCAACAAACATGCAAACGCACAATCTGCAAAATAACAAACCAAATCAGCTAACGTACTCAAGCAACACTAATACGGAAACAAAGAAACTGGTGTGCAAGTAAATACTAGGGTTGCTCCATTGAAACCCATCTTTGATCTATAAAAAATCTATTCGGAAATAAATTTACAAATAATCACCTCTACAATTAAGGCACATATCCCACTCCTTCACCAACCGATTTATACCTTGCTCGTAAAATTCTCGTGGCTGCTGGTTGAAGGGTTCCTTGACGGCGTTCTGTATTTGAGCGTCCGATTCAAAGCGTCTACCTCTCAATACCTTTTTCAGGTGGGCCAACGATATGGAATCACGAGGGTGGATGCTCTAAAACCCTCAATTTATTTCTTTGCAAATTTTCTTCCACTACATTTCAAACATGAAGCTGCGCGTTGCCGTGTAGCCAAATGACACCATTGGAAACTTTCCCTAGACGTTTTCGTCTTATTGCTTGATGAAGCTTATTCAGAGTTTCGTTGTGTATATTTGCATTAATATTCACTTTAAGTTCTTTATATTCTATCAGCAATGGTCCTTTGTTGTCAAAAGCAATGGTGGTGACTTTGAATGTTTCCATTGCATCGATGACAACTTACTGGATGGTTTGAAATAATGGGATCAAGTTTCATCACCAGTAATTATTGATAAAAGAAAGTTATTACTATTTTAGTTGTACCCCGTAAAGTGTAGCTGAGACAAACCCATCCGCAAACGTTTTTGATTCTCAGATAAAAGACGAGGAACCCATTGCACTCAAACTTTCCTGTAATCCAGTTTCTGTACGATACTGTGGACTGATTCTACACTCATCATTATTTTTTGATAGTGCTCTGATTGAAATTCGACGATTTTCTCTAATCAAAATGTCCACACGCGCTATGTTGGTGTCTGTTGATGCAGTACACAATGCACCTGCTCGCGGCGCATCTGTTGTTCCCTTTCTAAATCACCGTTTCTAAATTTTCTGCACCATGACTTTACAGTTGGATGGGCAACAGATGCTTCTTCATAAACTGTCTGTAATCAGAAATGGATGTGTTGATCGCAAACTCTCAGCACACAACAATTGAACGACCGCACGTTGATCAAACTTCGACGGATTTTTTATAACAAATACCATTTTAAAGTCGCAGTATTTAAAATGACTATCAAATATAAATAAAACAGACTGATTTGTGTGACAGTTGCAAACATTACTGACGTTACAAAAGGTCAACTGGGTGATAACATTTTTTTGCAAGGCTAATTTGACCAAAGATGGGTTTCAATTGAACAATCAAACAGCTAAGCAAACGACCATACACACCATTTTTGTAAACATTATCCACACAAGATCGCGACGTCTTAAATTTTTGAGTCAAACTAACGTCCTGAGTGGTTGATTACTGATAAAGTGATAACCATTTAAATTTATATTTAGTTTCTCAAACAAGATGGTGTCCATTGTAAGTAATCAAGTAACGTGAATGTTTCCACCGCGTACCTATACATGCAGTTTCATAACGAGCTTTCACTATCGATATATAAAGAAATAATCTGGTTAAACCGGAAGCAGGCACTACCTTTGTTATTTTAAATGGAGCACCCCATATATTTTTATATTTTTGAATTCCAGATTAAGTTTTAAGGTGACTTTTATAATATGCCTATGTTAAAATTGTGAACCATTTTTGAGATATTTGCTTTTTTCCGAAAAATATAACGTTTGTATCAGTTTACGAACTTTTTAATAATTCGGAACTAATTTAATGTAGATTATTAAAGTTTGGCAGAGTGCTTAATGACACGCAGCTAACTGAAACAATGCCTGTTTTTTAAAACAAAGGTTAGGGAGGTCCAAAAATTAACCTCAAACTTTCAATCAATTCAAACGGCCAATACCCCATTTTCCATCGTATTCTCCATAAAAAAATTATCAAGAAATGTTAAATCATGTATGTAATTAAAGTAAAAAGGTTAAAACGCAATAAACATGAAGTATAAAGAATTCGGAGTAATTTTTATAGAAACTAAGGTCCCAGTAGCCTCGATTTCACCAGCAACAGGATTGTTTACAAAAACTAAAAAATTTGAATTGAGGTTACGTATCTACAAATTTCTGTTAGGAGGTTCTAAATTGCCGGAGTTTAACTATCCGTCTTATTTTTTTGTGGAAAATTGTTAAAAATAAAACTGAAACATTTGATATTAAATTATGTACAGGGTGAGTTACCATATTTTGGCCCCCCTCTAACTAATTTTCTATCAGGTTTGCAAAAAAAAGTTTAATACAAAAGTTGCTCGGTCTAAACAAGAATTTTCAAATTTTGTATTATTATTTATACAGGGTGCCCCAGAAGCGGTCCACAGCTCCTGAATTGAAAATTTTAAATGGGACACCCTGTGCTTTATTTTATTTTTTAGATTCTACGTTGAATTCTAAAACAAATCTGTATAAGATACATTTACCCCGCCTTTTACCGTTTTCGAGATAAAGGCTGTTGAATTGGGTTAGTCATAATATATTGACCTTCTGTTAACCTTTTTATTTACAGAATTATAATAAAAATACACTGTATATTTTTACAAATTTAAATAGAACGTTTTCTATAGAGCTGCAAAACTATAGTTTTATTTAAAATTACAAATTATTATAGTTGTGTAGTTATCCTTTACTAAAATTTAATTCTATAGTTGACTTTATACGTTTCTCAAACTGTTATATTAATAGCAGGCTGATGTTCATGTTTTAATTTTTCAACTTTGACAAAATTGTTTTCAACGTTTTTAACAATTTTAATAGATATTACTACTGACGAAGATAACTGTTATCGAAACGTTTAGATTGTACAATTTAAAATATACCATTAAAAAAACCCAAAAAAGGTAAGTATTTTATTATTGTAGTTCGTCTCCCTACTTTATTTTTATTCTTATATTTCAAATGTTTCAGCTTCTTTTCTCGCATGGTCTAATTAGTGTGCTTTAGTGAAAGTGCCTCTATGCATTTTGGAAAAGATATTACAACTAAAACTTGTAAATCCAAACGTAATTGGAAAAAAGTAGAAATGCCAGAAAAGTCTAACCTTCGTTTACTTTCTTAACGTTACTCCCTAATTCTTACAAATAGACCCAGCAAATCCAATATGGCTATGCTCTATAGAAAACCCTCTATTTAAATTTGTAAAAATGTACAGTGTAGTTTCATTATAATTCTGTAAATAAAAAAGTTAACAGAAGGTCAATATATAACGACTAACCCAATTCAACAGCCTTTATCTCGAAACCTGGATAGAATTCAACGTATAATCTAAAAATCAAATAAAACACAGGGTGTCCCATTAAAGATTCGCAAGTCAGAAGCTGTGGACCCCTTCTGGGACACCCTGTATAAATAATACAAAATTTGAAAAATCTTGTTCAGACCGAACAATTATGTATTAAATGTATTATGTATTAAACTTTTCTTGTAAACCCGAAAGAAAATGAGGTAGGGGGGTGGGGGCAAAACGTAGTGACTCAACCGGTACCTACCTATGGCTTCTATAAATTTTTATTAGCTGTGCTTTAGTTTACAACGTAAGTTTTCACACGTCCGAGGTTATTACGAGTCATATTTTTGGTAAAACAATGGTAAAAATAAAACCGAAACGTTTTAGTATCAGGTTTTGTTTTTTATTTTAGGTAAATTGTGTGCTTGGTTTACAACAGAGAGTATTTAAAACGTTCGAAATTATTATCCGTCTTTTTTGTGGAAAATTTGTAAAAAAACTAAATATTTGCTATGAGATTGTTTCTATAAGTGGAGTACACACGGGCGTTAATGTCTTAATACATCAACGCAAAGCATATGCGACTGTGTGTGGGAAATTTACACGTGGCGACATATGTACGTACAATCACAGAAATACGTCCAATATGTATGTCGTCGAACATCCTTCAACGTGCGTGTCCAAATTAGGTTCACACTCAACTGCGACGTACACAAATGTTCGGTGATGTATCAAAACATGTACGCCTGTGTGCCTTCTAAACGTAATTGGAAAAAAGTAGAAATTCCAGAAAAGTCTAACCTTCGTTTACTTTCTTAAGGTTACTCCCTAATTCTTACAAATAGACCCAGCAAATCCAATATGGCTATGCTCTATAGAAAACCTTCTATTTAAATTTGTAAAAATGTACAGTGTAGTTTCATTATAATTCTGTAAATAAAAAAGTTAACAGAAGGTCAATATATAACGACTAACCCAATTCAACAGCCTTTATCTCGAAAACTGTAAACGATAGGGATAGGGATAGAATTCAACATATAATCTAAAAATCAAATAAAACACAGGGTGTCCCATTAAAAACTCGCAAGTTAGAAGCTGTGGACCGCTTCTGGGACACCCTGCATAAATAATACAAAATTTGAAAAATCTTGTTTAGACCGAACAATTATTGTATTAAACTTTTCTTGTAAACCTGAAAGAAAATGAGATAGGGGGGGGTGATTCACCCGGTACCTACCTATGACTTTTATAAATTTTTATTAGCCCTGCTTGGTTTACAACGTAAGTTTTCAAACGTCGGAGGTTATTATGAGTCATTTTTTACTAAGTATGTGATTAGTTTCTTTACAGATCTATCTTGATATCTGACATGGTTACGCTAGGGCAGGTGGTAAGAGGACTGCCTATGGATGGAATGGAATTAAACGAAGAAATCTCTTACCGCAACAGGGTATGGGTTCCGTACCATAACGCTATACACAGCCAAAAATAAAACTCAACATTTAATGCTAGGTTATGTTGCTGTAAATTGTATTTTCTTGTTAGGTTTACTGGTGAGATAATAATAATTGTTAGTTTGACTTGTTAGTAGTTTTTATGACTCTGTTTTTAAAATATGGATTCAGAGGAAGAAGCAGGACTTCGTCAATTAATGGATGAAGTAAGTTCCGGTGAAGCAGTGAGAAAGGAGGAGCCTTCCAGCAATGATGATGATATCCGCGATCCAAAATTTTCAGTTTCAAGCGGAATGTCTTCTTCGGAGAATGAGATTAAACTAATCCCCCTATGAGTACAGTAGCATGGGGAGGGCGGATCCGGAAGGTCCTGTTCATAATCCAGATAGCGATGATGAGTGGTATGATGATGTCAGGGAAAACTTGTATTTTTAAGCAGTCACTGTGCGAGTTGCAGCAGAGGTTAATAACTTGCAGTCTGAGAGATTTTTTAGTCTCTTCTGGAACGACGAAATAATCACACTAATTCTCGAATCTTTGAATAACTATGCACAATCTCCCCAAAACGCGTCCCGTCCTCATGATAAGAATTGACGACAAACCGATATAAAGCCAGTTGGAATGAGTGAGCTCAAAGATCTTTTGGGTATATGCATCCTTCAAGGACAAATATTTTCATACAGCTTCTCATCATAATAAAGGGTGCTTCAATAAGAGCGCAAGATTTCACGGAACAATAAAACATAGTTTTCTATAGTAATTTATTGAAATATTTTTTCTATTAAATGTTCGTAATCTTTTACCGCATTTTTCAATGACAGTTTTGCATACATGTGGCGGTGTGTCATTCATACAGCGTTTAATGGAATGATTCGATGATCGCGCGTCTGTTACATAAACCTTTGACTTCAGATAACCCCATATCCAAAAGTTCAAAGGCGCTAAATCGCAAGAACATGTCGGGAAATTTTACTCACCAACTCGGGAGATGACACAATCACCACAAAAAATTGGGTTATGCCGTGATGTTTTGTTGTAACCGACTTCTAGGAGCTCGTATCTTCTGTTTGACACCACTAACCGACCCAGTACGTTCGAATTTTTCGATTATTCTTTTCACAGTTGATGATTTGGGAACACTACTTCGACCAAAAATTGGACGCACTATACGTTGTTGTAATCAAACTTTCACTATTTTTATAGTAATGTTCAGGTCGCGTGGTTCTATCGTGTAATGCTCCATATTTAATAACTCCCATCTATCTTCTATCAACTTGCCATTTCGCAATCACGTGGCATCGTGACAGCAAAATGACGCCCAATTCAAATCTTGCGCTCTTATTGAAACAACTTTTATAGCTGGATTAGGATTTGAACAGCTATTGCACTGTTTTAACTTCAATTATAGACAACATGTTGGCGAAACTGACAAACTCAAGAAAATAACGCTATTGCTAAATATCTTGTTTCGTAATTTCCAAAAACTTAAAACCTACCTTAGAATTTGCAACTTGACGAATGGTTCCTTCTCTTCTGAGGCCAATAACTTTACGAAAACGAACCAGGTGTGGCATTAGATTTTATGAGTTATGCACCACGGATGGATACGTGTTAAATATTAGGTTTTACGATGGAAAATGGATAACTTCTATAACAGCATAAGTTTGTCAAGAAAACTACAAACCAGAAACACATACCACAGGGACTCCTAGAAAGAATTGGCGTCATAACCCAACATAAATTACGAATACAAAATTAAAAAAGGAGAACATTAATGGAGCAGAATGGGAAAATTGTGCGTGTCAAAATGGAAAGACAAAAGGGAAGTCCTTTATTTGACTAAGAAATATCATCCGGTACAAAATAAATAAAGGGGAGTGAAGGAAGGCCACAATCAAGGGGCAAAGAATTGGGGCGCCAGTATGCACATCATTGAAGAATTTCCAAAGGCTCCGCCGGAAACTAAAGAGGAATCTTTCTTTTAAAGATGTGGGGTATGTACTAACCAAATGTCTTATTTTACTTAAATAAAGCCTTTTTCTGGTAAAACGTGTACGACATCCCGTTCCAAAAAATAAATTATTTCTATATGCTGGGACAACGTCTGTATTTTTTCACATAAAAACAATTATTGTTTTCAAAGGAAACCTATAGGTACGATAAGACTGATTTTGGGTCACCGTTTTACAAGTTATAGATGGGTGATTCTATGAACCACGTTAAGACCGTTGAACGTGTTAAATCAGTCATTATTTATTCATTTCCCATTGATAAAAACTGTATAATCATTTTGTTAGTGTAGTATCATCATACTTTTGAAGAAAGCAACGGTAATTTTGAATACAATTGTTTATTTAAAATTATTTTAATGCGTTTAACAATTCGGTGGTGTTTAGTTTAAATATGTAACAAAACTTTTATTGTTTAAATTTTTATTTCAGCCATGCCACCGTATACACCGTGTGAAACCAATCTAATTAATGAAAATATAAAAAAACCGGAGATTAAGAAAACTCGGACAAATTACATTTCCAATATTGGAACATTTGGAGCTGAACTTAAATGGTTTAATATCATTCTTTTATCTATCATACATATTACCTTCGTTTACAATCTGAACAAGTTTCCTTACTTGTCCAAGGGAAAACTTATATTATTCCGTAAGAGAAACGTATAATATTGCTTAATGTTAAATATTACCTATCAATATATTTTAGATACCATTGTGGGTACCATATCCGGACTTGGAGTGACAGCAGGAGCTCATAGATTATGGTGTCACCGCTCGTACAAGGCCAAAACGCCATTAAGAATATTTTTAATGATCTGTTATTGCATAATGGGTCACGTAGGTACTAAATTTATAGTTACATTAATTTAAACAGATGATTTCAGAATCCACTGTTCAACTGGGTAAGAGATCATCGAGTTCACCATAAATATACGGACACTGATGCAGACCCTCACAATTCAAAACGTGGATTTTTCTTTGCCCACATGGGTTGGTTGTTTGTGAAAAAGCATCCAGATGTTATAAGTAAAGGAAAAGAAGTTGATATGAGCGATTTATGGGAGGATCCTGTTATACGTTTTCATCAAAAGTAAAACACAACACTTTTTCGTACATACCAAGTAACTGTATCTTGCAGGTATTATATAATACTAGTATTGTTGTTAGGGTTTATAATTCCAAGCATGATACCTCCACTCTGTTGGGGAGATGACTGGTATTGGTCAACTATGACTACATGGTTTGGAAGATATTGCATACAATTGCACTGTACTTGGCTAGTAAACAGTGCGGCTCACATTTTCGGTACTAAACCATTCGACAGGTAAAATTACAAACTCAATTTCCATCCACTTATATAATATTTTTGACAGAACTATCAGCCCAACTGACAATTTGACCGTATCAATAATTACTTGTGGGGAAGGTTGGCATAATTACCATCATGTTTTCCCATGGGATTATAAGGCCGCTGAACTTGGAAAGTATAGTGTAAATGTGACTACATTTTGGATAGACCTCTTTGCAAAACTAGGATGGGCATACGATTTGAGAACACCATCACCTGCATTGGTAAAAAAAGCTGCATTAAGATATGGTGATGGTACTCATCCAGTTTATGGATATAAAGAAATTCCAGAAAATTTTGGAAAGGAATTTGATTATCAAGAAAATTAGATTATAGGCAAATAAATTGGTTTACGTTTTAGGTTTAAGTATTATGGTTACTTTTACACTCTGATCTTTAGCACAAAATCCAAAACGGAGGAGGCTAGGTGTTAATATTTTAGTAATTGCCTTGGAGATAAATGTTTCCTTTTACTTGAAAAATATTGGATGGAATTTGTTATTTATAAGGGCATAAGCAAAACGCCTACACTTGATGCAACCTGAACTGATCCGGTTGTATATAGTAGTGCCTCAGACTTGTTTAGTTTGTATAGTTCAAAATCAAAAATTGAAGTGACAATGTGTTAATATCTTAATAATTGTTTTGTAGAAAAATATTTTATTTTTATTTGAAAAAGCATGAAAGGAATTTATTACTTAATTGTGTATAAGCAAACCGCCTACACGTTAGGCAACTCATGCTGAACCAGTCGTATATAACATTGCCTAAATGCTTAGTTTTACATAGCACAAAATAAACAAGGTGTTAATTAATTCTCTTGTAGCTAAATGTTTCCTTTTTAATTGAAAAGGTTTAGATGAAAATTATTACTTACTCGTCTACATGCAAAACGCCTGCACGTTATGTAATCAATAGAAATCCAGTTGTATATATCATTGCCTAATACACGATTAGTTATGTTATACTATATTTTAATTAGTATTAATATTTTATACAATTTTCTCATCAATTGTAATTATAAAAACAAGGGTTAAAATCATATTTAAAAGTATTTATTTATTGTTCCTTAGCATTTCCTCCGAAAATTTATTAAAACCTCATTAAAATAAAAGGCCTCAAATCTGGATAATACAAGATCGCACAACCGTTGCAAGTTACAAATAAATATCTCGTGTGGAACAACAAACGACATTCCAACCAACAATGTCCAAACTTAAAGGAAAGGAAATAACTTTAATAATAATTTTTTTAGGATAATTATCCAACCTCCTTTTTAATACGATAGGCACAATTGTAAAAACACAAACACTAATCTACGTCAGGTGGACATTTAAAACTTCATGTCAGATAAAGGAGATTAGACATATAGGTGCTATCTTGAAAAAATTCCAAATTCTATTTAATTGGTTTTAGGAATTATTTTGGTTTATATCAAGAAACTTTATAAAGGAAAGTTATGTAAAATTAAATTTGATTTAAAAAATTTATCTACACTTTTCTTTATAAAGTTAATCGTCATTGAGATATTGAAAAAATGCACTTAAATTCGGAATTTTTTGCCGCTAAATTATGCATCGATATGTTTAATCTCTTTACTCTAGTATGTTTATATCTTTGAAATATACAGCTGTTTCAGAAATATTTGAAAAAAACAAAGCTGCCTCTAATAAAACCCTCTCCGCCGCTAAATTTCTCCCAAAATCTAATCAGTGTGCACGCACAGGCACACGCACACTCACGCACGCACACGAAGACGCACACGCACACGCACACACCACACACCATATAATCGCATACGCACATACGTGCAGCCGTACACGCACAAGCACACACGTGCACACGCACACTCACACACACACACGCGCGCGCCCACACGTATACGTACACACACACCCACATGCACATGCACACGCAAACGCAATCGCACATACGCAACACGCTCACACGCACACATGCACACTCGTACACGTAAACGCACATGCACACGCACACATCGCACATCACATAATTGCATACGCACACACATGCACACGTACACGCACACGCGCCCGCACACGCACACGCACACGCTCACGCGCGAGCACGCGCGCACACACACACGCTCACGCACACGCACACGCACATGCACACGCACACGGACACGCACACGCACACGCTCACGCACCCGCACACGCACACGCACATGCACATGCACATACACACGCACACGCACACACACACGCACAAACACACGCACACCCACACGCACATGCACACGCACACGCACACACCATGCACACGTACACGCACGCGCACACGCACACGCACACGCACACCCACACGCACACGCACACTCACATACACACACACGCATATGCACACGCAAACACCACACAATCGCATACGCACATGCACACGCACGCGCGCACGCACATGGGCACGCACACTCAGACAAGCACACACACATCAAATCCTGCAGCCTTTGCAGAAATATTTCATAAAATAAAAACTGCGCTAGTAAACCCTTCCTCTTCGCCACTAGGCTTTTGCAAAATCTAATCAGTTCCAGGAGAAATGCAATCAAGCTTAAATGCAAAATTTCAATTCCGTACGTTTTATCGTTATGGAGTTGTCGTGGATACTACATCAACACACACACGCACACACGCACGTAACTACACTCACACGCACACAGATACTAATGCCCGCACGCATACACACCATCATGCCAATTTCACTCTGTCAAACGTCGTAACATGAGCTAGTAAGTCGATTCCGGGATAGTGAAAGAATGTCGATTGCTTAACCTTCTATACCTACATACGTACATGTAGCCTTTACTAAGAAAGACCGTTACATAACCCCAAAATACACTAATAATATTTAATTACATGCTGATTAAGCAACCATAAAAAATCCATTAATAAAAGCTATGTCTTAATGAAATCCTAAATAAACAGGGTGAAATTTTATAACGAAGATGTGAAGATCGCCACTTATAATGGTGTGGTTGAACAGGTTTAAAAAATTTCATAAATTAATGGGTGTTAAATGTTCTCAAAAACATATGGTTAAACTAACTTACAACCCGTTCACCATTAATAATGCCTTTGTCCCAGTCGGTAGTTTAAAAGAGGCCGGTTCATGCTTTTGGTTTGTTTAAGTATCACTATTTATGCTGTTATTTCCACTTAACATCAATAGAAAAAACTGAAATGTAACACTAATAAAAATGATCTCGGACGCCAAGTTATTTTTTGTAATTATGCTCGGAATAACTAAACCGAGGTTTACAATAAAAAATTTACCAAAATGTAAAAAATAAAAAATATACAAACTATGTTTATTAACAGTTAAATTTAGAATTATATAATATATATCTTAAAAACTAATTGTAATAGCCTTAAATTACTAAATTATGGATATAAATACCTGTTCGTAAAATTCTTGTACAAAAACTTTTTAATAACCTCTGGTATCTAAACGATTACGGAAATGTAAACCAAAGGTGATGTCATCTTTGTACCAATATTGCGCAATATCTCGAAATAACAATGCTGTTCGTTGTAAACCACCAAAATGGAATTTTACTTCTTATGAATTTTTGTTCATGAAATTTTGAATCTAATGTTTATTGCATTCTCTCGAAAATTCAAATAAAAGTTGGGATCTACATTTAGATCTGCATTAAAAGTAAAACGCAATAAAAAATTGAAAACGTACGTAAAATAGAATTAAATGTGCAAAAAAATAAAATAAAAGTTTCAATCAAAGTGCCTACAAAAAGCAAATGTTTTAATTTTTAGTATTACGAGTTAAATATTTCTTACCATTAAATCAATGGCACTTTTCACAAAATTTAGGTGGAAACCCAAAAATGGCTTCCTAAACAACACAACATTCATCAAGAAGTGAAAAAATGGACGCTTTGAATATCTGGTACACCAAAATGCAAATTAAGTTGCCTACCACATACTTATAATTCAATAATTAAATACTTTTTTTCTTATATTTACAACTAAATGAACGAAGAACATAAATTACGGTATATTTTAATACAACTCAAAATGTTACAATTTCAAAGTGTCGTTAAAACGACTAACTGTACTTAAAATTAATGCCGATTGTAACGGAACGTTTGAAACGAATGCATGTAAAACAAAGAAAATTAATAACAATTATTGTGCAAGAAACTGTAGCTTTGAAAATATTTCTCTGTTGTACATAAATAAGTGTATTCAATAAGTTTAGATAAGTTGAAAATCAAAAAATATAAGATGAAAATATCTGGTGTGGATTAACACATCACCTTCCAACCTACAAAATGGAAATTTTTTGGGATAAATATGCAACCTCTTTTATAAGTTCATTGCGAAAATAGGGAGTATTGTAAAAACAAAAACAATAATCTATGTCCATCAAACGGACGTTTAAAATTTCATGTCAGTTAGAATTTAATAGACATCTAGATGATAACTTAAAAACAATTTCCAAGCCGCCCGCTTGTATAAAAATATTGATAAAGCATTTTCAATCATATTTATTTAGTTTTTACACCAATTTCGCTATATATTAAGTATCTTTTTAAAAAAAGTTATGTAAAATTAAATTTTCTTTAAAAATATGTATACACGTTTTCTTATAAAATTAATTATTATTCAGATATTGAAAAAATTTGAACTAACGCTCAAATTGCATAGAACATAATTCATCTATATAATTAATGTCCATACATTGGTATTTTTATATCTTTGAAATGTACAGCTGTTTTAAAAATATTTTATAAAAGTCAAAACAACTCCTAATAAACCACTTCTCTCCACCGCTGAATTTCTACCAAAATCTAATCAGCGCCAGGAGAAATGAAAACAAGCATAAATAAGAAATTGTAAGTACATTCACGTGTTCTTTCTGGAGTTATCGTAGAAATTCTATATATCACACACACACACACACACACACCAAACACACACACGCACGCACGCACGCACATATACACACCCCATGGCCGATCTGAGCGAAACTTGGAAAAAAAATGGAAATCGTTCGGAAAGATTTAAGAGATATAGAGTTAAGCTTGTTAATTGCACATAGCTAACTGGGTTTAAGATAGTAAATCTCGCATCGACAAGCGACGCCATAATTTGTTAACCAACGTATCAAGGAGCAGCAGACTGTCTCAATTTGATTGTCGGAAATTTAGAATTTAAAGTGGTTTGTTCAAAGACCTTTTGGCTACTAGAATCCCACGAAACTTTCGTTTTCACTTTCACTAGATAAACAAGAAAGCATTACTGGCTAATGCCATATACAGGGTGTTCCTAATGATATGCCAATATTTAATAAAAAAGAAATTAATTAATATTTCCGAAATGCTTGAAATATTTTGTAATTAGTGACATTTAATAAAGGCGCATGGTTCTGTATAAAAATTATTTTTGAATTCTCCATTGAAATTTAAGATTAGAAAGATTAGTGCTCTTTTGAATTATTCCGGTTATGTCCCATTTTCGAAAAGTATGCACAATTATTAATCATTTAATTAATAGGAAAAACTAATCATTATATAATCTGTATGTAATGCAACTACCAACATTAACACAACATTACAACTAACATCAAACTATCATTTAATAAATTGTTGAAAATGTACCTCTTCGCGTAATATGTATGCTTTTGCCCTTTTTCTCATAGAATTGCGCACTCGTTTAAGTATTCTCGGAGTATTACCAATTTTATCACGTGTTTTCCTTTATCTGCTATGCAGTGTTAATGGGACTTGTTTACAATATAATCTTAAGATAGACCCACAAAAAGAAATGAAAGATATTGAGGTCAAGGGACCTTGGTAGCCATCCTTGAGGTCCACTACGGCCAATTCAATGATTGAGAAAAATAGTTTGTAAATAAGTACAAACCATTACACTGGTGTACCATCGTGTATGTACATTTGGTTTCTTATTGTTCTCAAGCAACAAAAGCAGCTGTTCCTGTAACTTTTAAGGTCGGAGGTATGTGTACCCCATGCCAGCCAGGAAGGTACCACCACCCTTCCCATGGGTAGTTTAATATTGCATATCCGATTTTCTGAGCTCGGTAAGGTCTGCCGGTCACCCATTTTCCCATCCTTAACCTATTCTCATCCTATTCTCGATCTCCTTTCGCCGTCACTTTCTTCCTATCGGATTGAATATCCAAAGTTTAAAAAAAGAGATGGCTGTGGTTTTTAGGGTAATAGATGCCGGACGAAAATCATGCCCCGTTCAGATGTCCCGAAGAGCAGGCTCGAGCGACCTCGGTCATCAATTTAATGCAAAATCAAGCGGTATCGGGTCTAATTTTAATGACGTTCACCAACACCATGAACAATTACAACCTGACATTTTCTTTCTATCTGAAACACAAGTCTGCTCTGAAAGCTCTGATTCAACCGACCCACAATTTCTCCTATACGATCTTCACTCTAACCTTCGATACAAAGGAGGAATGCTTGGAAGAGGATTTTTTCTTTGGAAAATAAAGAATTGGACGTGATCTAGTATAAACATTCTGGTCCTGAATTTGTCAAATTCTACTGCTGCATTTATAGGTCCTCTAATGACAGTAACTTTCAAGACTTATTCGATTACTTTAGTTTTAAGGTTGACTACCTTCTGTATGAAGTTTCATCTTGCAATATCTCAATCTTGAGAAATTTCAATGTTCATAACTGGCTCCAATATTCATCTACTTCTAATCCTGGTGGTCATAGTGCAGAAACAATTGCTATTTCATGTAATCTCACGAAATGATTCCAGAATCCACAGGAATCCCTGATAACTCTAATCATACATCTTCTAGATCTTCTTCTTACATCAAATCCACTTGTTTCTAAAACGTCAGTGCTTTCACCACTAGGTCTATCTGACCAGTGTCTAAGAGAAATAAATTCTACTGTCTCTAATTCGCAACACTGGTAGAGCCTTGTGGTATTTTAAGTCCTCTAAATGGAGCTTGTAAGCTTTCAATGGCTTGAACATTGTTTTAAGTCGTCCTCATCTTCGGATATTGCTCTTTCAGTATCTTAAGTCATCCTCAAGGGCATGGAGTTACACATTCCCACAAAACAAAAGCCTGTAGGTCATAACTTTCCCAACCCTGATTTAGAAAGGCTTGTGCCGATGCAATATTTTTGAAAAATAGATCTTCTATTAAATGGAAATCTATTAAATCGGCCGAGAGTCATGCAGACTACGTTGGTGCTAGAAATACCTGCAAAAGTGTTATCACCAAAGCTAAAACGTTGTTTGAACTACAAAAATGCAATGAACTAGCTAAATCTCCTTTGGGCTATCGTAAATTTTGGTCTTGAGCTAAAGCCATCAGCAATAAACTTGGTCTGCATTTCCCCCCATGACATCCCTTAACGTATCTGTAGTTGCTGATTCTGTAGACTCAGCCAATCTTTTTGTGGATTTATTTGCATTAAACACAAGTATTAAGGATTCTGGAAAAAGCGTGCACTAGTCACCCCTTCCTCACACTATGAAACCTATTCATTTTCGGCACAAGCTCCTAGAATCGATCATCAGTGAGCTTGATCTCAATAAGGCTTTTGGCCCATACGGAATCCCAGGTATTGTCTTAACAAAATGCTCCTCCGAACTAGTACCAGTCCTATCTAAGCTGTATTCGATCTCTACGTCTTCTGAAGAATTTCCCTCGTTAAGGAAGTTATAAAATTTTCAACTTTTTCCCAAAAAGGCGATAAGACCGATCCCTACAATTATGGACCAATTTTTATCACTTCCATTTTGTCTAAAGGCTGGAAAAAATCATCATTCAGCAAGTTTCCTTAAAACTAACAAACTACTTAGTGCGCACCAATGTGGTTTCAACAGAATAGTTCAACAGGTGATCTTCTCTCATATGTGACCCAAGTTCGAAACAATACATTAGAACAATCAGTTGTAGTCAATTTAGATATCTCAAAAGCATTTGATCAAGTTTGGCATGTGTTTACTTGCCAAACTTACCTCTTTTGGGTAAAATGGTACACTCATCAATTGGGTTGCTAGTTTCCTTGACAGAAGACGAATACGTGTCCTAGTTGATGGCTTCTTTTTAAAAAAAGTTAGCATTAATGCGGGCGTCCCACAAGGATCAGTTATTTGCGCCTACATTTTTTCTGCTATACATAAATGATCTTATCTCTTCAACGACAAACCTGATTCATTGCTTTGCAAAGACATTCAACGTATCCCTGAATGAAGAAGTAATAATCTAGTTAAATTTAATGCTAGTAAAACTCAGTGTTGCCTGTTGTAATTTATGAATGGCTCAGATCTTAAGCTTCAGAATCTACTCGTATTATATACTATATTGGAAATGACTGCATTTTCAAAAATAACATGGGTTAACCGTCAGCTAATGAAGCAGCTGCTCGTAAAATAGGCTGCTTGTACAGATCTAAGCGCACATTACCCCCCGACAACTTTTTCTGCATACAGGGCCTAAATTCGACCTCATCTAGATTATAATTCTCATCTCTGGGTTGGTGCTCCCCAATATCGATATCGCTGATTGTATTCAAATAAGAAAAATTAGGCTTATAAATCACCCGTCCTTAACTTCTTACATACAGTCCATTGAGCAAAGAAGGATTGTTTCAGTTCCTTCTCTGTATTATATGTATTACACCGGGAATTGCGTTGCTCAACTACATTCTTTTATACCATCTCGGGCTACCTTTGCTAACTCATGTTATCAATATGCAGTAGAAACCTCAACTTGTCGTACCAAATGAACGCAATCCACATTTTTCTACACGGCTTCTAAATTCTGGAATGATCTCCCTAATTCCTGTTCTCCTATCACTTATGAAAAGAAAAAATTTAAGGTAGCTGTTCATAGGCATCCCTTGGCAATTCAATATCTCCGTATCTGTCCTCCTAAGTGTTTCCGAGTGCGTGAGCACGGTAAGCCAAACTTAGCCTGTCTGTTATGACATGGGGATTTACAAATGATTGTTGTGGAAATTCTAAATGGCATTTCTTGAAAATTTAGCTTCATCCTTGGACAAAATGTATGATTCGAACTGTAGATTTTGGGCAAGATTATAAAATTACCACTGACATAAAGCCACGCGCTTTGGAGTATCTCTGGAAAGTAATGCTTCTGATCTTAAAATATGGTAGGGATATAACAAAAAATCGTCCAAAATTCTTCAAATCATTTGGTAGCAAATATTCAAGTTTCTAGTATTTTTTCTAGTAGTCTTTTCAGGATGTTCTTCAACTTCATGCAAAACCGCCTCCTCAATTTCAGGTGTTCTTACATTTCGAGATTTAGCTTCAATTGTACCTTTTTGAACATACCAGTTTCAACAGCATGATAAATAATATACAATGTTCGACTATCTAGCAAAGCACGATTAGGCTATCTCTGCTAGTAAATACGCCAGGTTTTCTCTGCGTTACTCGCTGATTGTATACATGGTAAACGAGTTATGCGCGATTTATTATCTTAAACTCTCATGACCATATGCAATTAACAAACTTCACTAGTTATTTATTATACACTTATTTAGACACGATTTCTGGAAATATGTTTATACCTCATATTTCTAGCATTTTCAACTAGTAGGTCGTGAAACTATCAATACACTTATTTAACCTGGAGACATATGGCTTTATCTCAGCCACAATCATGGATTCCGGCACAACATACATTGCATGATGGGATTAGTTGTCAGGATAAGATCGGAAGGAATTATGGTTCTGAGAAACTAAGCATTCGCCTAAGTAGCCATGGTGTACATATACGCAGTGACCATGCCGCTACTGTGTGAATCTCAAAAACCTCTTAGCTAAATCAATTACCTCCGAATGCTAAGCAGGTCAGTGTCAACTACGCTACTTTCGTATATTGCGTCATTCTCTAAATCCGAACTAGTCCCTTTGTTTCACATACATTCCTTTCAGAAAATTTAGCTAAATCAACATCATTAATATCATTTATGAAGATAATTTCAGCTATTTTTCTATATTTAGCATTTTTCTTCTTGCTAGTATTGCTTAATTTAATGAATATAAAAATTATTTTTTCTTAAAATTAATTATATAGCAGATATTTAAAGGGTTCTAGCCTATAATCTTGCATTATATTCCGAGGTTCAGATTAAAGATCCTTAGTTTTTTCGTCCAGCTGCTGGTTCCAAGTCTAATTTGAATTATTAAAGATTGGATATATGCTTGATTGCTTAGTAAATTAACAACTAGCGTCATTTCTAATGTTTAAGAAAGAACGAGATATATACTTCTTTAATGAACAGAAACGAGAAATAAAAAGAAAACTTGAAAATCAATCTAGTAGGAATGGTAAATAACTTAGTAATCTTATCAACTAAAGCAGCATTTCTTCAAAAAACATCTCTTAGATAATCTCTAAAACGCAGGACCATGCTCTTCCATGGTTAACACTACATTGTATTAAAACTATTGAATTCAGTCAATCACTTTTATCCTTCTAATTCATTAGTTTAAAGATTAAATGAGCATGCGACTATTGTGTAAACTAGATTATATAAGGGGGTGCACCATCTTGTTGAAAATAGATCAATACATCTTTTTAGGTACCGGTTCAAACATTAACCTTAACTAAAACGTGGTAATCATTACTACAATAGTGAAACAGAAATGTGCTATGATGAAAATATGTATATAAATAAAACTTGTCAGATAAGCCAAAATGACGTAAAATAGATAAAATACTTTATAGGTCAGGATGACCTTAACCAAATTGTTTTACATCTATCATAAATATAGAAAACAGAAAACAAAC
>JARFJB010000551.1:0-100000 GCA_036346205.1 Vesta saturnalis | reverse complement strand
TACCTTGTGTCTGTGTGTATATGTGTCTGTGTTGTGCTGTGTGTCTGTTGTCTGTGTTGTCTGTGTGTCTGTGTGTCTGTGTGTGTGGTCGTGTGCTGTGTGTCTGTGTGTCTGTGTGTCTGTGTGTCTGTGTGTCTGTTGTGTCTGTGTGCTCGTTGTGGTCATGTTTGTGTCTGTGTGTCTGTGTGTCTGTGTCTGTGTGTCTGTGTGTCTGTGTGTCTGTGTGTCTGTGTCTGTGTCTGTGTGTCTTGTGTCTTGTCTGTGTGTCTGTGTGTGTGTGTGTCTGTGTCTGTGTGTCTGTGTGTCTGTGTGTCTGTGTGTCTGTGTGTCTGTCTGTGTCTGTGTGTCTGTGTGTCTGTGTGTCTGTGTGTCTGTGTGTCTGTGTTCTGGTGTGTCTATGTGTGTCTGTGTCTGTTTGTGTCTGTGTGTCTGTGTCTGTGTGTCTGTGTGTCTGTGTGTCTGTGTGTCTGTGTGTCTGTGTGTCTGTTGTGTGTGCTGTGTGTCTGTGTGTCTGTGTTCTGTGTGTCTGTGTCTGTGTGTCTGTGTGTCTGTGTGTCTGTGTGTCTGTGTCTTGTGTCTGTGTCTGTGTGTCTGTGTCTGTGTGTCTGTGTTCTGTGTGTCTGTGTGTCTGTGTGTCTGTGTGTCTGTGTGTCTGTGTCTGTTCTGTGTGTCTGTGTGTCTGTGTCAGTGTGTCTGTTTGTCTATGTGTCTGTGTGTCTGTATGTCAGAGTGTCTGTGTGTCTGTGCGTCTGTGTTTGTGAGTCAGTGTGCCTGTGTCTGTGTTTTCGTGTTTGTGTGTCTGTGTGCTGTTTGCCTGTGTGCCTGTGTTCAGTGTTCTGTCTGTTGCTGTGTGTCTGTGTGTCTGTGTGCCTGTGTCTGTGTCCTGTGTCTGTTTTCTGTTGTCTGTTGTCTGTGTGTCTGTGTCTGTGTGTCTGTGTGTCTGTGTGTCTGTGTGTCTGTGTGTCTGTGTGTCTGTGTGTCTGTGTGTCTGTGTGTCTGTGTGTCTGTGTGTCTGTGTTGTCTGTTGTGTCTGTGTGTCTGTGTGTCTGTGTGTCTGTGTGTCTGTGTGTCTGTGTGTCTGTGTGTCTGTGTGTCTGTGTGTCTGTGTCTGTGTCTGTGTGTCTGTGTGTCTGTGTGTCTGTGTGTCTGTGTGTCTGTGTGTCTGTGTGTCTGTGCGTCTGTGTGTCTGAGTGTCTGTGTGTCTGTGTTGTCTGTTGTGTCTGTGTGTCTGTGTGTCTGTGTTGTGTCTGTGTGTCTGTGTCTGTGTCTGTGTGTCTGTATGTCTGTGTCTGTGTCTGTGTCTGTGTGTCTGTGTTGTTCTGTGTGTCTGTGTCTGTGTGTGTGTGTCTGTTGTCTGTGTGTCTGTCTGTGTCTGTGTGTCTGTGTGTCTGTGTTCTGTGTGTCTGTGTGTCTGTGTGTCTGTCTGTCTGTGTGTCTGTGTCTGTGTGTCTGTGTGTCTGTGTGTCTGTGTGTCTGTGTGTCTGTGTGTCTGTGCGTCTGTGTGTGTCTGTGTGTGTGTGTGTGTCTGTGTGTCTGTGTGTCTGTGTGTCTGTGTGTCTGTGTGTCTGTGTGTCTGTGTGTCTGTGTGTCTGTGTCTGTTTTGCTGTGCTGTGCTGTGCTGTGCTGTCTGTGGTCTGTGCGTTTGTCTGTCTGTGTCTGTGTCTGTGTGTCTGTGTCTGTGTGTCTGTGTGTCTGTGTGTCTGTGTGTGTCTGTGTGTCTGTGTCTGTGTGTCTGTGTGTGTATCTGTGTGTTTGTGTGTGTCTGTATCTGTGTGTGTGCTGTTTGTCTGGTTCTGTTGACTGTATCTGTATGTCTATGTGTCTGTGTGTCTGTGCGTCTGTATTTGTGTGTAAGTGTGCCTGTGTGTCTGTATGTCTGTGTGTCTGTTTGTTGTCTGTGTGTCTGTGTCTGTGTGTCTGTGTGTCTGTGTATCTGTATTTCTGTGTGTCTGTGTGTCTGTGCGTCTGTATTTTTGTGTAAGTGTGCCACTGTGTCTGTGTGTCTTCGTGTTTGTGTCTGTGTGGCTGTTTGTCTGTGTGTCTGTGCGTTTCCGTGTCTGTATTGCTGTCTGTCTGCGTGTCTGTGTGTATGTGCGTCAGTATTTGAGTGTCTGTATGCCTCTGTATCTGTGAGTGTGTGTAGGTCTGTATGTCCTTGTTTCTGTGTGTACGTCCCGTATGTCTGTGTGTCTGTGTGTCTGTGTGTCTGTGTGTCTGTGGGTCTGTGTGTCTGTGTGTCTGTGTGTCTGTGTGTCTGTGTGTCTGTGTGTCTGTGTGTCTGTGTGTCTGTGTGTCTGTGTCTGTGTGTCTGAATGTCTGTGAGACTGTGTGTCTGTGTGTCTGTGTGTCTGTATGTCTGTGTGCCTGTGTGCCTGTGTGCCTGTGTGTGTGAGTTTATGTGTCTATGTGTCTCTGTGTCTGTATGTCTGTGTACCTTTGTGTCTGTGTGTATATGTGTCAGTGTGTCTGTTTGTCTATGTGTCTGTGTCTGTATGTCAGAGTGTCTGTGTGTCTGTGCGTCTGTATTTGTGAGTCAGTGTGCCTGTGTCTGTGTTTTTTCGTGTTTGTGTGTCTGTGTGGCTGTTTGCCTGTGTGCCTGTGCTTCAGCGTGTCTGCGTTGCTGTGTGTATGTGTGTCTGTGTGCCTGTGCATCTGTGTACCTGTGTGTCTGTATTTCTGTATGTCTGTCTGTCTGTGTGTCTGTGTCTGTGTGTCTGTGTGTCTGTGTGTCTGTGTGTCTGTGTGTCTGTGTGTCTGTGTGTCTGTGTGTCTGTGTGTCTGTGTGTCTGTGTGTCTGTTTGTCTGTGTGTCTGTGTGTGTCTGTGTGTCTGTGTGTCTGTGTGTCTGTGTGTCTGTGTGTCTGTGTGCTTGTGTCTGTGTGTCTGTGTGTCTGTGTGTCTGTGTCTGTTCTGTGTGTCTGTGTGTCTGTGTGTCGTGTGTCTGTGTGCTGTGTGTCTGTGTGTCTGGTGTCTGTGTGTCTTGTGTGTCGTGTGTCTCTGTGTGTGTGGTCTGTATGTCTGTATCTGTGTCTGTCTGTGTGTCTGGTGTCTCTGTGTGTGTCTGTTTCTGTTTTCTGTGTGTCTGGGTATCTGTGTGTCCGTCTCTCTGTGTGTCGGTGTGTCTGTGTGTCTGTGTGTCTCTGTGTGTCTGTGTGTCTGTGTGTCTGTGTGTCTGTGTGTCTGTGTGTCTGTGTGTCTGTGTGTCTGTGTGTCTGTGTGTCTGTGTGTCTGTGTCTGTGTGTCTGTGTGTCTGTGTGTCTGTGTGTCTGTGCGTCTGTGCGTCTGTGCGTCTGTGCGTCTGTGCGTCTGTGCGTCTGTCTGTCTGTTTGTCTGTGTCTGTGTGTCTGTGTGTCTGTGTGTCTGTGTGTCTGTGTGTCTGTGTGTCTGTGTGACTGTGTGTCTGTGTGTCTGTGTGTCTGTGTGTCTGTGTGTCTGTGTGTCTGTGTGTCTGTTTGTCTGTGTGTCTGCGTGTCTGCGTGTCTGCGTGTCTGCGTGTCTGCGTGTCTGCTTGTCTGCGTGTCTGCGTGTCTGCGTGTCTGCGTGTCTGCGTGTCTGCGTGTCCTAATTACGGGGTGAGGACCATATGACGCGCGCCTACCTTCCAGAGGCTAGACTACCAAAACGGCTCTCAATATTGCCAAAAGGACTCTCAATCAAGGGTTGAAAGTGGCGCCTGGCTGGAATTAAAATCTACACCGAACGCATGCACAGACTTCTCATCGAACCCACCTGTAGCTAATTTCTGTTCGACCTCTCAGTGGACTCACCTGACTGCTTTGACGTTATGCGCTGTGGAGCCCCTTCCACTTTTTGTTAATTTTGCAATATACTTTTTAATCCGCCATAATAAGTAGTCTCCGTTGAACCTATTTTTGAAAAAATATAAAGTATGCAAAAATTATTTGTAAAACTAATATCAATCTTGATTGACCAAAATATGATCTTTCAAGCACTGTTTAATTTGTTTAAATTCTTAACAATTTTTATCAAATTTTATATTAATTTTATTCATAAATGCTCATCTACTTTCCATTTCCAAAACAACATCATCAACGTTCTAAGCAGATGCGGCACATTATCTTCTACAATTTCTGAATTAGATTTTAAATTTGTTATTGATGTAAATACTATTTTATACTCCATTAGAACAGTTTTAAATTTTATTTTTTGAACTAGAATATATAATTAATGTTTTACTTACACAAAATGTTTTTATACGTTTGCAATTTACTCTCAACCCTTTCCAGTGGCGTAATTTCATTGTTAAATATATGAATTAGCGTTATGAGATTTATGTTTATGTACAAGTAATGTTTACTCATTGTATATTACACTAATTTAATAATTCTTCTGAATCTGATGTTAAACTACGTGGAAGTGTTCTGCCTAGTTTAGTAATACGTTCTGTTAAATTGCTTTGTTGTTAATCTCCAAAGGTATAATCAAGAATTCACTTTAACTATTTAATATAAGAGTATTGACACTTAAGCATTATTTTGCTTTATTATCGTATTAAGGTGTTTATTTGAATGTGGTGTCGTACTAAAACAAATAAATTTGCTCGCAATTGGGGAATAGCGTTGGCCGAAGAAGTGATTCTTGAGCTACCCCAAGATGTAATTTTTCTATTTATTAGTACAAGTTTACGCATTTTAACCTTATAGTAAAGTGTAGTCAACAGGAAAAAACAGAAGTTAGTATTTTTAATTGTTGTAGCATTATATGGCAATGTTTATGGTCGAAGCATCTCGAGTCTTATAAATACCTTTAATTTATTAGATTGTGTATGCGTTTTCTGAATATAGATAGTTATCCATTAAAAGATAAATATTGAGTAGAAATTTAGCTATTATTGACTTATTCAAGGTTCGCCTTATTTACACTGCATTACCTAGAATTAAAATAATAATAAAGATTTTGTATTTGACATATATTAAGTAAATGTGTTAGTTTAACTATAAATAAAAAAACGCGAAATCAAATTTTAAACTTTTCTGAAGCCATAATTTAGCATATTACTACAAAATACAATAATGGATTTAATAATAGTATAAATGATTATTAAAATAAAAGAACTATCAGTGTATGCACACGCTATGCAATAAATAATGATTTGCAATATAAAATAAATGGCCTAATAAGAAAATTGATATAGAACGTTACAAGTTCACAAGGTCATATTAGTCAATGCAAAAGCTATCATTGTTGTCGATTTGTGGTGAGAAATTTTTTCTCAAATGATAGTATACGCTAAAATTAGATTTTACATTTAGAACTGTTTCCTTACAACCAATTATTTGCAAGACAATAGATTTTTTGAATATCATGCCACTGTTCAGTTACACACCTAAAGTTAGAACAGTTATTGCAGCACAATCGTTTAAAACCAGAATTTGGTGCTAATTTGTTACCACAAAAAAATTTGGTGCGCCTATTTTAAACAAAAAATTAAGGGCAGTGCTACGTTAGCACAGGCAACGAAAAAGTACTTAGCTAATTGTATCGAAATCGTTTATGTCTCATGATTTGGTCTACTTTGCTACCCTAAACTGAAATTTCTTGCTCGTATTTTTGGACTTAAACTTTATGAAAATCATGAAAACCCTATAACGAAGTTTGCTATCCGGGTGATTGATATACTATAATTTGATGCTAATTTGGTTCAATTTTGCTGCCACAACATAAAACTTGTTGCCCATATTTTTCTTAAAATGTTTGAGCTGACACGTATTGGAAATCACGAAAAACGTGGCATCAGGATGATTGGAAAATTTAGTTTGGTGGTAACTTGGTACTACTCTGTTATTAAATAACATTTTTTACTCGTATTTTTCATAACATTTTTGGGGTAAAACGTTATGGAAATCGTTAAAACCTTATAATAGAACATAGTACCAGGATATGAAAATGTAAACTTTCGTATATATATATATATATATATATATATATATATATTGTACTGATATTTAACCCCCCTACCTATCTATTTATATTTTTATTATCTTTATTTATTATATAATTATTAATTATTGATTATTTATTAAACTTGTACTATTATTTAAACTCTTAATATAAAAAAAAATAAATTCATCGATAAAACAATATTGGTAGAACATGAGACTCATCAAAAGGGGATAGGGATCTAAATTTAGAAGAAACTCTACTTTGAAATTATAAAATAAATGATTATGAATTGGAATTATATTGCTTGTTTGAATACAATAATCATAGTTAATATGATTAAAGCACATTGAGTTAATGTCCTATTTATTTTTATATTATCTAACTTGATTAAATAAATTGAAATATAATTTTTAATTCGCATTAACACCTGTGTTACACCCTGTACATAACAAAATTCTTTTAAAAATATACGTGGGCATGCGCTGTGAATACGCAAACATATGATTTGACCACAACTAAAAATGAAATTCGACATACAAGTACGTATACCTACGTTTGAATAAACAACAATTAATATAAAACATTTAAATTTTTAGAACAAATAACATTCCCTTTTGACATGCATACCTGTTGTTGCACATAAAGATTATTACAAAGGATGGAAATTATGAACATAACAATAAGGTATCAATGTCAACAATAAAGTACTCACATACAATGTCCTCCTTTTGTGGGTACTGCTATTGAAGTTGAATGAAGGCAACAGCTCCTGCGAACTGCAATTCTGCTCCTCGAACATCCAAATTTCTTTTTTCTTTTAAATGAACAGCTTATTCATTTAGGTAAGTTTCACTATTAGTATTAGAATACTGACGAATCTTTATTTTAGGCTCATTACTTCTTTTAAATTTAGTTTCAAAATAAATTTTGAAAAGCATGGATCGTTGAAGGTTGTTGTAAATTAAACACACTTTTGATAAACAAGGTGTATAATAATAAAAGCACGAAGACAACACAATTAAATATCCATACCAACATAAACAATATAAATTTAAAAACGAACAAAGTCGAAACTGCGGAAATATTTTTATAACTTATCGAAAACTCCGATTTGAAATTAGAAAAAGTAAACTAACCTTAATTTAATTATTTCACGAACAAAAGACTATCACTTTTTTTCGTGACCACTTCCGATACTAAATCGCACTTTGTTATTTTATCGAAGTGACGTTAATTTGTTTTTAAAAATTATTTTCAAAAAATTTGGCAACAGCTTACTCTGGCAAGTTGTTGCAAAAGATGAAAATCAAGAGAGTTTGTGAATCTATTGCACTTGTATATATATATATATATATGATTGTGCTCGACAACCAAATCATCGAATGTTTTCTATAGTTACGAAGAATATTCCCTGTATTCTGATTGGATACTGTAATTTTCACATTACGATAATTCTTTAAAGCCCTATAACTTTCGCCCCGTTTAACATTTCTTAAATCTAAAAACATTTCCATAATCTACATAATTTTATCTATAATTTGAAACCAAACACGGACTAATTACTACACTTAATAACTACGTTAATTTTTACACCTAATTATTGACTTTACACTAATTCTATGAATTTTACAGGCCTGGAAACTACCTCTACATGAATAGGGGATACAACTACACCCAAATATCCATCTTAAACATGCCTACGGCCAATTTGAGAGGAAAATTATTTTAAATTCTACCAATACTCTTAAAACTAAAATTAACAAAAATGGACATAAATATAAGGAATTATAACATAAAATTGAGGCTACCTCACTATTTTTGCCTCTAGTAATTTATGTTATATAAATTGTCTCAATTTATAATACTTTTTACAAAAATTTATATGCGAGGAGAAAACATAACCTCATTTTGTTTTTATACCTTTAATGTTAAATTTCACACTTTTAAACACAATAACTGTTAATGTAAGTGTTTAAACTGAATGTTCAAGTCACAAATTAATTTGTTTTACCACTTTCGTAGGTTCAATATGTTCTTCTACGACTAGTGTCGGAATGTTGTCAATCACTAGTTTAATGTCATAAACCGTTGATTACACACAATAATCCCAGAGCTGCTGCTTGAATCATGTTTTATAGTTACTGTTCTTGTTCTGTTTTTTCATAATTTGTGTAATATGTGTTTAACGCACTAATACGAATGTTCTCACTAATCTTGGCTTCGTACATGTGAATTGCGACATTGATACAAGCCTAAATCTAGTTTTAACATTATTTCTGTCAACTACAACCTGTATTACATGTCGTCGGGGAATATTGTTTTAAATAAACTTACAAAACTAAATGAAAACTTGAATTAACTCAAAACGATAACAAACATATCCTATAATTCAACGTACTGTGTTGTCGATTACTTATACTAACATTATTAAAATTATATTAAGAAATATTTAAATTTTACAAACATCTCAATGTTTATCAATCATTCTTATCTAGAATTATTTAATGAAATGTTCCATTTCGTACTAACTAAATTAAAACTTCACTATGCAAATTACATAGCTACTTGCACGTAATTTGACTCATCTCAACATATACATATATATATATATATATATATATATATATATATATATATATATATATATATATATATATATAGATAGATAGGGTGAGGCATCTAAGTTCCGTCGGTTTGTATACGAAAAATGGTAAAATATTTTTGAAATATTTTTTTTTATTATCGTGTAGGTTCATTAGGAGTACGTTTTAAAATTATTTTCGAATATGCAGGGTGGTCCATAACAATTTTAGGCATCAAAGTTATGAAAATTTAAACGGCACACCCTATATATGATTGCATATCTCGATTCTGTGGACTAAATAAAGGTCACTTACTGTTATAGTCCCTATACTTAACTCCACCTGTTGTCGAGATATTTCATTATAAAAGAACTTTCTGTTTTACGTATTTGAGGAATTTTTTTCAAATGTTTTTCATTGTTTACTGAAAGCATCAATCTTTAAAATCCACCGAAGTCATTATCACAAATTTATACTGGGTGTATAAAAACTCAGTTACTATTTTGACCAACATTAAAGCCAATTAACTTCCTTATTTTAAATGGAACACCCCGTATTTATCACCATGTTTTTATTCTAATTTTAATTCCCTACAAAACTGTATTAGGGTTCCCTATACCTATCTCTTACAAATTTTTTGTAATTTAGGATTTTCTATTCCAATAATAATTTCATGCAATTTGTTCTTGAAAAGCAGGCTTTGACGGTCTTACTGTCATAAAATAAACGAATTTATTGAAAAGTCATAGTTCGTGCTAAAGTTAAATCATTTTAGATAATCAACTTTGAGAATAAGTTTTATTAGGTGGCTTGCTTTTCTCGAATTGAAAAGTGCGACATGATCTTAGTAATAGAGAAATGCAATGATAATTGCTTGCTAGCATCTAGGGTTTACGCACAAATGTATCCTGATAGGCGGCATCCCGACAGGCGTTCATTAGAAAAATTATTGCAAGTTTTTCGAAGCATTGGAAGTGTATCATACAAGACACGACAAAAGCAAAGGCTGGTATAAAATCCACATACCAGTCAGCGGAGAATAAGTGAAGAATTTGAGATGTCAGCGTAGCGTTGGAAGGATGATAAAGAAGAATAAGTTTTATCCATATCACATTCAATTACACCAAGAACTTTTTGAAGTGGATTACGAGCGAAGGCTTGCATTTTGTTTATGGGTTTTAGAAAAATTTGGTGATTATGAAAATTTTTTTGATTTTGTGCTTTTTTCGGACGAATCAACGTTCCACAATAATGGTTTAGTAAATAGACATAACTTTCATTATTATAGTGACGAGAATCCTAATTTTTTTAGAACTCTCGATAGGCAACACGGATGGTCCGTAAATGTGTGGGGTGGTATAATGGGAACACATGTAGTAGGTCCGTTTTTTTTAATGGCAATTTGAACGGTGATATGTTTCTCGAATTTTTAAGAGAAAATTTGCCTGTTCTTTTGGAACACATACCGCTTGATATTCGGCAGGAAATGTGGCTACAATTAGATGGAGCGCCGGCGCATTTTCATGCCAATGTTAGGGACGAATTGGACAGGCAATTTCCCAACGGCCCACAAAATTGGCCGGCAAGATCCCCTGATTTAACTAGTTCTGATTTTTTCTTGAGGGAATACATCAAAAATATTGTCTACCATACACCACCAACCACACCCGACAACATGAAGGAGCGAATCAGAACAGCTTTTAATTCCATAACTCCAAGCATGTTGAGAAAAGTGAAGGAGTCTTTCCTAGAGAGAGTTCGTTTATGTATTGAAAGGAACGGAAAGCATTTTGAACATGTGTTGAAACGTTGAAGTTGCTCACTTATCAAGGCTGTGTTTGTTCAATAAAACAATGTTTTTATTATTTACCCAGTTATTAACGTCTTTCAGTCATTGTTAAGCTGTGTTTGCTGAATAAAACAATGTTTTTGTTATTTACCCAGTTATTAACGTCTTTCAGTCATTGTTAAGGAAAGCCTAATCAAACGGTTGGATTATCTCGAGCAATAAAAGCTTTTCATCAAAACCTGCTAATACAAAAACGAGTAAAAAATGACATAAAATTTATGATTAAATTAGAAAATCCTAAATTACAAAAAATCTGTAAGAGATAGGTATAGGGAACCCTAATACAGTTTTGTAGGGAATTAAAATTATAATAAAAATATGGTGATAAATACGGGGTGTTCCATTTAAAATAAGGAAGTTAATTGGCTTTAATGTTGGTCAAAATAGTAACTGAGTTTTTATACACCCAGTATAAATTTGTGATAACTTCGGTGGATTTTAAAGTTTGATGCTTTTAGTAAACAATGAAAGAAAATCCTCGAGTACGTAAAACAGAAAGTTCTTTTGAATTTCGATCTACATTCTCACAAATAATGAAATATCTCGGCAACAGGTGGAGTTAGGTATAGGGACTATAACAGTAAGTGACCTTTATTTAGTCCACAAAATCGAAATATGCAATCATATATAGGGTATTCCATTTAAATTTTCATAACTTTGATGCATAAAATTTTTATGGACCACCCTGCATATTCGAAAATAATTTTAAAACGTACTCCTAATGAACCTACACGATAATAAAAAAAAATTTCAAAAATATTTTACCATTTTTCGTATACAAACCGACGCACGGAGCTTAAATGCCTCACCCTATATATATATATATATATATATATATATATATATATATATATATATATATATATAATACTTAGTTTTTTTGTGTTTTTAATGGTGTATTTTTGTATTATGTTTACACAAATCTTAACGTTTCGAAAACACAGACATTAGCCTGCTATTACTATAACAGTTTGATAAACGTATAAAGCCAACTGTCGAATATAATTTTAGTTTATAATAACTAGATGCTTCCATTTTGATTCCTTAATAGATATTTTAAGGAACGCGACGTCATCTCCGATGTCCTTATAGCCATTAATTCACAGAACATTTTACGACAATTTTTATGTTGGCAAAGCTTGATCCGGAATTACGGCATGCATGTCACTCTTACAAAATGTGTCAAAAACAGGATGCATCCAATAGAAAACATTACCACCACAAAAATTCCTAAATCAACTAAAGTAAAAATGTTTGTTTAGAAACGACCTAAAAATGGCAAATTAGTCTTATGAAACTTGTTTTTTAATATACTATTTTGTAATTTGCTTCCATTTTGATTCCTTAATAGATATTTTAAGGAACGCGACGTCATCTCGATGTCATTATAGCCATTAATTCACGGAACGTTTTACGAGAATTGGCAAAGCATGATCGGGAATTATATCATGCATGTCACTCTTACAAATATGTCAAACAAAATTCGCGACTGCATTGTTGGCAAAATTCACGTATTTCAGGGGGCGTATAAGCCAGGTTATCTTGATTATCTTCCATTTTTGTGTTCTGTGACAGAATTGGGATAAAACAAAAGGGGACTAGAACAAATTTTCACTTGTAATGCCAAACATAATCAACCACCCAAAAGTCCCTAACTCAACTAACATAAAAATGTTGGTTAAAAACGGCATAAAAAGGGCAAATTATAAAAATACGTATTTCATAAGACTTCAAACACACAGTCATAAAAAAACTCGTGGCTACGACAGTCTTGAATTCGTGCTTCAAGACTGACCTTATTAAACTTGTTTTTTAATATACTGTTAATTGAAGTATCTAGTTACCCTTTACCAAAATTATATTCCATAGCTGGCTTTATACGTTTATCAAACTGTTATATTAATAGCAGGCTTATTTTGAATTTTCACTTTTCATACTTAAGAAATTTGTTTCAACATCTTACACAACTCTAAAAGATTTTGTTACCACTGAGGAGAATAACTGTAAATGTTATCGAAACGTTTATTTCTGGTTAGCTTTATTAAACACTTTATGCTCAAGTAATATCTGTTTCAAAAAATTATATATATATATATATATATATATATATATATACAGGGTTATTACAAATGATGTTCCCGATTTCAATTATAAATATTACTGGATTAACCGGTTTTAAGGCCATTTCAGTTTGTACCACTGGAAAGAAATAAAGTTTTGTTTACATTCATTTAAGTACGTATCAGCTGTTTGTTAAAGTCAATTGTTGTCAATTGTGTAATGGCTGAATTTGAAGCAAGGAATGCATTTTATGTTTTGGATTATCACATAAACCAATCAGTTATTAGTGTGCAACGTCACTTGAGAACTAAATTTAATGAAGATCCCCCTAGCAATCACCCTATTCGCCAGTGGTGCTTGAATTTTAAGAGAAACTGGTGCATTTGTAAAAAGAAATCAACTAGAAGGCCGTCAGGAAGCAATGACGTTGTAGAGCAGGTAAGGGAAAGTTTTACGCGTAGTCCACAGAAATCTACTGTTAAATGCAGCAGACAGCTTGGTATACCACAGCCAACAGTTTGGAAAATTTTACGTAAATGTACAAATTTCAAGCCTTACAAACTTCAGCTTGCTCAAGCATTAAAACCAAATGACAAAGTTCTAAGACTTTCTTTTTGTGAGAACATGTAGGCCTTCATGGAAAATTAAAACTATGTAAAACGTTTAGTCTTTAGTGATGAAGCCACATACTACTTGTGTGGTAACGTGAACAGACATAATGTTATAATATGGGGCTCGGAGAACCCACACACCTACATCGTGCACTTGCGCGATACTCCGGAAGTTAATGTGTTTTGTACTATCACTTACAACAAAGTGTACGGACCTTTTTTCTTTGTTGGACAAACAATAAATAGAATAAATCTTGGACATGATGACGGAATGGCTTCTACCGTAATTAGAACAAGAATCCCTAAACTTCATTCTGAATGTTAAAACTGAACTTCAAAATCGGCTGCCTGGCTGATGAATCGGTCGTTCAGGTCCAAGTGATGGTGCACTCTTGAACTGGCCTCCAAGACCTCCGGACATCAGCCTCTGTGATTTTTTCTCGTGAGGATACATCAAACATAAAGTGTATACACCACCAGAAAGCATACCTGAGATCCAACAACGGATTTTGTTTACCTACCTGTCATAATTGATTGTTGTCCGTATTACGTTTGTTTGGTGGTCTTTGAGTTAATTACATTTTGTGTTTACCTAAAAACAATATGGTAGGAGTACATTTTTCAAATAATGAAAAATTCGATATACGGATGTGTTACATTTTGTGTCAACGTAATTGTTCTGAAGCCGAAATAATGTATTTAAACAAATATCCAGAAAGGCGTCAACCTCACAAAAAAACTTTTCTCACATAAGCAGTTAATCTAAAAGAATATGGTGCGTTCAAAAAACCTGTAAAATCTCGCAAAGAAACCTTGCAATTAAGAAAAAGCCAATACTGTTTTATTAGCTGTAACGGAAAATCCAGAGGTTTCTGACGTAGCCCATTCCACAGCTCATTATGTTCTAAAGAAGGAGAAAGTACATCCATATAAATTTAGAATTTGCCAAGGACTTCGACCAGGTGACCCAGAAAGACGTAAAATATTCTGCGAATGGTATACACGTCAATCTCAAACCAATGAATATTTTCCGAATAAAATAATATGGCCCCATGAAAGTATGGTTAATAATTATGTACAAAACGGCCAAACACCAACACCGTTTCGGATTTAGTATGTGGGCTGCTATATTCGGTACTCGAATTATAGGTGCTTTCAATTACCACGAGTCCTTAAATTCTGAACCTTACCAATTTTTACTCCAAAATGAATTAGAGACAACTTTGAATGATTTACCTTTCCAAGAAGTTGAAGGTTGTTGGTTTATGCAGGACGGTGCACCAGTTCATAATTCCAGAGTTGTCAGAGAATACCTATCAGTTAGATTTCTAGAAAGATGTATTGGCACTCATTCGAATGTACTGTGGTCAGCCCGTTCTCCAGATATAACACCTTTGGATTTTTTTCTTTGGGGATACATTAAAAATTACATTTATGAAAACGATATTGAAAACGAAGAAATTTTGCAAAGATTAGTTCTCGAAGCGTCTGCTAGTATAACTCCTCAAATGCTGAAAAATGTTTTGGATGCTACAGTTAGAAGATGCTATTTATGTTTAGAGAATAACCGGAATCTTTTTAAACATCTTTTGTGAGTTTATTAACCTTTAAAAAAAATTTTATATTGTCTATCATTTAAAATTACAAAACATAATTTTATAATAATTTTACGGTTTTCTAATGCTTCTAGTATTAGTTTTAATTGTACGTTTTCGATGTTTTACATTGAATATGAATTTTGTCATCCGAAACGTATCAAAAATATAAAGTGTGATATATCGTTGAATTCAGAATCAAGGAGAGAATTTAAATATGGCAAAAATTACTTTTTCGTGTATTTACAAAAATAAAGTTGATGATGGTTGCTAACAAACGAAACGGTGTATCAAAAATTGAGTAAGAGCATTAAGTAGTGCTAAAACAGTGGCAACGAAAATGTGCTCCTCTTTTCTTGTTCCTTTTCAAATAAGGTCAAAAAAATATAAACGAAAATCAGAAAATTCAATCTTTTTCAAATATCTCAAAAACTAAAAGAGATATTCAAGTTCTACAAAGACCATAAATACATCCTCTCAAATGCGTAACTTTTGTTACCGACCTTCCATCTCTTACCGTTTCCGAGATCCCCATAGTGGGCATCCCTATCTTGGACAAGGTATATATATATATATATATATATATATATATATATATATATATATTTAAATAAGACAATTTTTCTTTAAAACTTGTGTAATTAAACGTAAAAATTAATTCAACGTTTCGGGAACGTCCTTTGTTCCCTTTGTCAAGAATTTAGGGAACAAAGGACGTTCCCGAAACGTTGAATTAATTTACGTTTAATTCAAGTTTAAAAAAATTTCTTATTTAACATGAATACTGTGGAAATCTAAATAGAAACATAATATTCCTATACGGAGAAGAAACTTTGAATATCATCAAGATTTACAGAAAGCTACGTATCAAAAAATGTGAAACACTTACTAATTTAACTTTTTTAAAGCGTTGTCGTGACAATAAAATAATACCCAAGGGATTTAAATTGAAACCAAGACCAGACATTAATGGTTCTTATAAGATTTTATTCAAAACAAGCCTTGCCCTTTTAAGAAAAGCGATTGCCAATGAAAGGGCTAAACTTGACTATCTCAACCGTACCCTTTATGACACCTTCCAAACTTTACATGCTAGCAAAATTCACCCTTTCATATTCGATACGGTGGATCGCCTCATTGAAAATACTGTAGAATCGTCCTTGATGATAAAAACTAACCGACAGAAACAAAAATTTGAACGTCTGTCTCATACATCACAAGCAAATAATGTAGAACCGTTAAGGACAGTACACAATTTTAGTGACAAAGAACTTAATAATAATATTCTAAATGTTTTAGGTGAAGGGTTTAATTTTGCCATCACTCCAAAACGGATTCCCGTAGAAAACATCATCACCAACGTAGAATACGCCTTAAAAGATACAGAATCTATGGTAGCTGACGAAATTAGACTCAACGTAGCATACATTCTTCAGAACTGCAAACTTCCCAAACAAAATATCACCAAACAAGACCTCCAAATGTTACACCAAATCAAAAATGACAACCAAATATTAATACTACCCGCTGACAAAGGAAACGCTACTGTCATTGTGAACTCTAAAGACTATCACCAAAAGATGTCTGAACTGCTAACTTCTTCAGAATATAAGAAAAATCAGTACAATCCTACCACCTACATAGAAAAAACAACAAAATCTATCATTAATTCTACAAAATTAGACAAAGAAACAAAACAGAAACTAATTCCAAGAGAGAAGAGTTCAAGAATCCCCAAAATATACGGACTCCCAAAAATACATAAGGAAAAATGGCCATTACGCCCTATCGTCAGTGCATTCAATTCTCCGACTCATGACCTCGCTCGTTATCTAGCCAAAGTTATTCAACCGATTTGTGAAAATGCTGTATCCTACATCAAAAACTCTTATGATTTTCTACACAAACTCAAAATTGTACCCTTGGCTCCAAATGACATTTTAGTTAGCTTCGACATAACGTCACTTTTCACCAAAATACCTATTGAAGACACGATGAAAATTCTAGAAGAAAAACACTCAATAAACCAAAGGGAACAAAGGACGTTCCCGAAACGTTGAATTAATTTTTACGTTTAATTACACAAGTTTTAAAGAAAAATTGTCTTATTTAAACATGAATACTTGTGGAAATCTAAATAGAAACATATATATATATATATATATATATATATATATATATATATATATATATATATATATATATATACATGGGGTGAATCAGACCGACGAGTTCTAAGGCGAAGCGGCATATAAACGTTAATTTCTAATACAGTGATATGTAAGTCAATATGAGCAACATTTAAAAAATCTACCCACGTTCTGTGGCTATCTTTGTTATTATAAGATATACTGAGTCGGTTAAATTAGCAAAGTTGGGCAGAATTACATGATAATTCAAATACCGATAAGAAAATTCAACATTGGTGCCAACTTTCTAAGATATCTGAAAATAACTAAAAATCGTCCAAATTTTCAATCAGCTATATCTTTTTTATTGTTCAAAATTCGAAAAAGTTATAAGAGAGGCCTTTGATAGCTATTTTTACGCAAAATGGGAAAATGCGAATAAAAATTTTGTTTAGTAATCATTTTACGAGCTGCAACCCAAACATACATTTTTTTAAACGCAACTATAGATGGTTATGGACAAATTCGATGGCTTATTTTTTCTGATTTCAAAAAAGTATAGCTATGCATGTTTATTATTATTAGTTAACTGACAATTTTCAAAAAATTGTGATTATAGTATTTAATAAACCAATGCAATGTTTGCCGTGGTGTGCTGTGACAATTAAAAACAAAACTCTTCATTCATTTACTGTCAAATAGTAGACATAGAATTATTTGTGAGATTATTTACCAAACTCGTATCGAATTTAAAAAAAATCTGGGGCTTTTACTAAACCTCACAATTTTTAAATTAATGTTAACACAGAAGAACGTGTTTTAGCTTACGTCGAATTTAAACCTATTACATCTCTTCGTGAAATTGCGAACGAGTGCAACACTTCCAAAGATGAAGTCCACGTTATTTTGAAACAAAATAATTTTAAACCATATCATTTTCATATAGGAAATACATTGTATGTTGAAGATTATCAGAAAAGATTACGTTTTGCTACATGGTTGATTAATGAAAGTCAACCAATCAATTCTCGAAAACCATTCTTTTTACCGATCAAGCAAAATTTACAAACAACGGCATCTTCAATAGAAAAAATCATATCCAATCGTCCCAAGAAAATCCTCATATTACTGTTGAGAGGAGAGATCAATATGCTTTTTCAGTAAACGTCTGGTGCGGTATTATTGGTACCAAATTCCTTGGGCCGTTTTTTTATGAATACAATTTAAATTCCGAAAGATATCTAACTTTTTTACGATAGTATTTGAAGAAATCTTGGGCGACCTTCCGTTGAACGCAATTCAACATTTAAATTATTTTCAACACGACGGGGCACCAGCACACAACGGATTACTTGTGCGTAATTATTTACAGGAACGTTTTAATAATTGGATAGGAAATCGAGGTCCAATAGCTTGGCCGCCGCGATCTCCAGACTTAACCCACCTGGACTTTTTCTTGTGGGGTGCAATTAAAGACAAAGTGTACCGAGTAAAATCTGGTAATCTAGACGTGTGTTGCTATACAACAAATTAGAACCCAAAGTTTATTAAAAGTTTCAAATGTGTGTTCAAAATAATAGAGGGCATTTTGAAGCACTTATATGATTGTGTTATCTGTTTATATTACTCTTCGTTGTAAGTTAAATTTATTTTTTATTTTGATAATGTAGTACATTATTTCTAGTTGTTTCCACAAATTTAGTAGTAGAATATGAACTTATTTTGTTACTTAAGTGTTCACGGCACACTTTAATTTGTTTAATAAATATTATAAAAATTAAATTCTTGTCGGTATTTGAATTATCATGTAATTCTGCCCAACTTTGCTAATTTAACCAACCCTGTATCTCTTGTAATAGTAAAGATAGCCATAGAACGTGGGTAGATTCTAGACACCCGGTATATATATATATATATATATATATATATATATATATATATATATAAGGTGATTCTAAAATAGGTAGTCAAAATGAGGGATCTGATGCAGGATAGCAATGCAAACAAAAAAGTTCATATCAACTTGGGTCGTAAAACGCACCATTACGGAGATACAGGGTGTTTAGTTTCCAATTGCATATTTTTGTGGTTGAAAAGGACGTAACTTTTTTCTAACAAAAAGTATCAACTTTCCAAAGGCACGATTGGATTCTGCGATCAATATTACATAAAAAAGGTATACCTTATTGAGCTCGCTATCTGTAACCATTTCCGAATAAAACTCAATTTCACATTTCAATTCTCAATTATTGGTATTATTACAATTCGGAGAAGTCAGTGGAATATTATTGAAATAAATGACTATAAACAGATTTTACAGAAAATATGAATAAATTACCGATAATGATAATTCCCAAAGTGTCCTCCATTTTCCTGTATACACTGTTGCAGTCTTCTCATAATTGAAAATACTACACGATTTAGTCTTTGCTCTTGTACTATTTCATTGAAAGCGTCTTCAATTCGCTGGCGCAGTTCCTCAACAGTTTCAATCAACTTATGAAACGCGATATCTACAACCGTTTGTCGATAGAAATGAAATTTTGCATTACGTGGACCTTGTTCGTGTGTAATCCAATCATACATTCGCATTCGTATGGCACTGAAACGTAAAAAAAGTAGGCACTGACAGTAGCTTGCTAATATTTCGCTATCTGTCATTAACGTTTAGATTGTTTTGCATCGTTGTTAGATTGAAATGCCGCTCTAAACATTTTCTGACTATGTTGATATGCTGCTGGTGTTGGGCGAATGTCTTGGAAGTGCACAGGCTGCTGTGAGACGGTACAGTGAAAAATATCCCAGAAGAAATCTGCCTAATTATAAAACATTTCTGTCTACTGAACGCCGCTTACGTAAAAGTGGAACTTTGAAGCCTCAGAGTGCTGAAAGGGAAAGACGAAGGACGGTGAGATCAATTGCAAATGAGGAGAATATTTTGAATATTTTATTGAAGATAATCCCACTGTTAGTACTAGGCGTGTGTCACTACAAATTCAAGTGTCACAACCAGTTGTTTGGAGAGTTGCAAAAGAACAATTGCATCCGTACCATTACCATCAATTCCAGGATATTTTGCCAGGTGATAGACCCATACGCATGAGATTTTGTGGATTGCTCCTGAGGAGGCATGAACAGGACACCAACTTTCTTTCAAATATCATCTTTAGCGATGAGGCTACTTTCATCAGAAACGGAGTGTTTAACATGCATAATGAACATGTTTGAGCCGATGAGAATCCGCATGCCAGAAAAACTACTCATTACCAACATTCTTTCAAAATTAATGTCTGGGCTGCAACACTTGGGACTGAACCTTCTAGGCTACCGCATTCTCCAAGGTAATTTAACCGGAGAAACATACCACGATTTTTTATCCAATCAACTTTATGAACTTTTGGAAGACATTCCTTCAGCGAGAAGGCGTGCCCTATGGTACATGCATGATGGAACCCCTCCCTATTTTAGTCGACAGTGTCGTATATGGCTATCTGAAAATTTTCCAAATCAATGGATAGGTCGAGGCAATCAGGCTTCTTTAATTTGGCCCCCTAGGTCACCAAATCTCAATCCTATGGATTTCAATATTTGGGGACAAGTGAAAAATAAAGCATATGCTCAGTTGATTGAAATTGTTCAGGAGCTGCGCCAGAGAATTGAAGACGCTTTCAATGAAATAGTACAAGAGCAAAGACTAAATCGTGTAGTATTTTCAATTATGAGAAGACTGCAACAGTAGGTATATACAGGAAAATGGAGGACACTTTGAGAATTAAAATGATATCATTATCGGTAATTTATTCATATTTTCTGTTAAATCTGTTTATAATCATTTATTTCAATAATATTCTACTGACTTCTCCGAATTGTAATAAAACCAATAATTAAGAATTGAAATGCGAAATTGAGTTTTATTCGGAAATGGTTACAGATAGCGAGCTCAATAAGGTATACCTTTTTTATGCAAAATTGATCGCAGAATCCAATCGTGCCTTTGAAAAGCTGATACTTTTTGTTAGAAAAAAGTTACTCCATTTTTAACCACAAAAATATGCGGCAACTAGCGCCATCTGCACGATACATTGAAATTAGATAAATCACGTTATTCGTCAAAAGAATTATAGGCAATGCTACAAATTTGGAAGCTATTTATTGAAAACTAACGGAAATATTAAATAAATTAACTTATCAAATTGAAAACTGAACACCCTGTATCTCCATAATGGTGCGTTTTACGACCCAAGTTGGTAGGAACTTTTTGTTTGCATTGCTATCCTGGATCAGATCCCTCATTTTGACCACCTGTTTTAGAATCACCTTATATATATATATATATATATATATATATATATATATATATATATATATATATACAGGGTGATTGGTCGAAACCATTCATTAGAAGTATTAGGAGTTCCAGCGATGGCTGATTTCTGAAAGTTTGTATCTGGACTAAGTGATTCATATTCTATTTAAAGAAAATATTTTCATGATGACTACACTTCCGGTTATACCGGAAGTAGCCATCAACTTTGTTATTTTAAATTGAATCGTACCATTTTTATGGCATATTCGAATTGTACTTGCCATTTTAGTAGAAATTTTATCAATGTTACCTATACTTAAATTTAATATTTTTTGAGATTTAAATTTTTTTTCGAAAATTACTGGTTGAACACTATGACATTTGACAATGTCTACTGGCGCCATTTTTAGTACGAAGGAAGTAATATTGACGTTATGCATAGGGGTATCCTTAAGCTTTATGTTGATGCTTCCGGTACTGCCGAATTATCTACAGGGTGTTCAAAATGTGACTTCCATCTTTTGAAAATAAAAACCATCAAAACTTTTTCAAATACAATGCCCAATATTTTCTTCCTTTAACGGATGCAGAATAAAATTCTGCATTGATTTGTATTAGCATTCCCTATACCTATCTTCGATAGTTTTTCTCATATTGAGGTATTTGTTCATTTCTTCTGAAATTCAAAACGATTTACCTGGTTTTTCCATGGATAGCCATGGAAACCACTGCTAAGTTTGTTGTTAGTAACTGTCAATACCTTTTGTTGTGTTTCTGTGTTCGGTTTATCAAAATGGAAAATGGGAAGTACTCAAACAGGGATATTTTGAACTTATTTTATATTCATGGAGAATGTGATAAGATTATTAGCAGAACTTGCCGTTTGTTTAAAGACCGATATCCTCATTTAACACCAATGAACAAGCACAAATTTAAGCGAATAGAGGTCGAACTTTCAGAAATCAGCCATGGCTGGAACTCCTAATACTTCTAATGAATGGTTTCGACCAATCACCCTGTATATATATATATATATATATATATATATATATATATATATATATATATACCGGGTGTCTAGAATCTACCCACGCTCTATGGCTATCTTTGCTTTTATAAGAGATACAGGGTCGGTTAAATTAGTTGAATTTAACAATAATTTAATTATTATAATATTTATTAAACAAATTAAAGTGTGCCGTGAACACTTAAATAACAAAATAAGCTCATATTCTACTACTAAATTTGTGGAAACAACTAGAAATAATGTACTACATTATTAAAATAAAAAATAAATTTAACTTACAACGAAGAGTAAAAGCAAGAAATGTAAACAGATAACACAATCATATAAGTGTTTCAAAATGCCCTCCATTATTTTGAACACACATTTGAAATCGTTTTGAAATTTCGTTTTGAACTTTTAAGAAAAAGTCCAGGAGGGTTAAGTCTGGAGATCGCGGCGGCCAAGCTATTGGACCTCGATTTCCTATCCAATTATTAAAACGTTCATGTAAATAATTACACACAAGTAATCCGTTGTGTGCTGGTACCCCGTCGTGTTGAAAATAATTCAAATATTGAATTGCGTTCAACGGAAGGTTGTCCAAAATTTCTTCAAATTCTTTCGTAAAAAAGTTAGATATCTTTCGGAATTTAAATTGTATTCATAAAAAAACGGCCCAAGGATTTTGGTACCAATAATACCGCACCAAACGTTTACTGAAAAAGCATATTGATCTCTCCTCTCAACAGTAATATGAGTATTTTCTTGGGACCATTGGATATGATTTTTTCTATTGAAGATGCTGTTGTTTATAAATTTTGCTTCATCGGTAAAAAGGATGGTTTTCGAGAATTGATTGGTTGACTTTCATTAATCAACCATGTAGCAAAACGTAATCTTTTCTGATAATCTTCAACATACAATGTATTTCCTATATGAAAATGATATGGCTTAAAATTATTTTGTTTCAAAATAACGTGGGCTTCATCTTTGGAAGTGTTGCACTCGTTCGCAATTTCACGAAGAGATGTAATAGGTTTAAATTCGACGTAAGTTGATAGGAACTTTTTTGTTTGCACTGCTATCCTGCATCAGCTCCCAAATTTTGACCACCTATTTTAGAATCCACCTTATATATATATATATATATATATATATATATATATATATATATAGGGACACAACTTAACTACAGCTTCCTTAGGTCAAATGGGATCAATTAAACCAAACATTTCTTAGTACAAACGTGCTTCCTGAAGAAGTTCTACTACATTTTCAGAAAAATTGATACAACTTGAAACACTCTGTATGTACGTATAGGGAACCCTTATGAAAGTGCTACTTATTTTTTATGTAAAATTCGAAAATGCAATAATATACGGGGTATCATTTAAAAAAACATAACTTTGATATGCTAGTGTTTCTGGAGCACACTGTAGTTTAAACATATTTTTAAAATGTTGCTCATATTGACTCACATAATATCACTGTATTAGAAATTAACGATTATATGTCGCTTCGCCTTAGAACTCCGTGGTGTCGGTCATGGTTCACCCTGTATATATATATATATATATATATATATATATATATATATATATATATATATATACAGGATGTCCCAAAAGTATAGGGACATAGCTTAACTACAGCTTCCTTAGGCCAAATAGAATCGATTAAACCAAACATGCCTTAGTGCAAATATGCGTCCTGTAGAAGTTGCTGCTCTTTAAAGTATATAAAAATATTTTTTTAACATTGGGTATATTTCAGAAATGACATGATGTATCAAGCTGAGAATTGGAACACATCGACTTCGGTGGAAGCTGAATATTCTCTGTTTATGAGCCATACTGCATATTGTAGAGGGCGCTGTCGACGGATTTTTTTCGTGTTTCTCTCATAGTTTTCTTATGATTAACACTTTCGTTTCTGCGGGTAAAGTTTATGATGGAGAAATTTTACATAAAAAAAAAAGGTGTACTTGTGTCTTCATATGCACAAAATGTACCGTTTTCAATAAAAACGCACCTAAACATTTTAATTCGCTAATTTAAAGCTTTTCACGAAATACGATTGTATCAAGTTACCAATTGTCACACTAATATTAATGCGTTTGTTACATTATTTGCAAGTTGTAACCTGTTTATTTTATGTTAAACCATTTTATTGTTGTTTCCGTTCGTTTTTCTTGCTCTCACTCTGAGTACCTTTTCTTGTTTTATTGTAAAATGCCATATTACAATGTATTTTCCAACTCTGCGATGACCGATATGGTTGCGACTTATTACCAAGAGCTAAGCAAAAGGGTATAATGAATTGAACCCAAATCGTCGCCAACCCAACAGAAAATTATTTCAAACTTTATTTCAACGATTAAAAGAACATGGGAGCTTTAACGCGAGTCCAACTTCTCTGCCCGTTGGATAGGAAGAAAATATTTTACCTCGAGTTGAAGATAATGTTGAAATCAGTATTCGGCAGTTATCTCCAATTACAGCTGTACCCCGGGCGTCCGTACATAGAAGTTCTTCGCGCCCAACTTCTGCATCCTTATCACAATTTAAATGTACAGGAGTTGTTGCCGACTGATTTCCCATTAAGATTGAATGTTTGTCAGTGGTTGCGTAATAAACAAAATAATGACCCGACATTTTTTAGTCGTGTGCTCTTTACTGATGAGGCAACCTTTACCCGTCGAGGCATAATTAACACCCGCAATTCTCACACATGGAGTGAAGACAATCCCCGTATAGCTAGAACGCAGAATTTTTTGCACGAATTTTCAATTAACGTATGATGATGTGAACTTCCTATTCGGTTGAATGCAGAATTATATTTCAACTTTTTGGAAAATACTTTGCCCGCCTTACTAGAAGATGTTCCGCTTAACATTAGAAACAATATGTGGTTAATGTAGGATGGTGCTCCTGCTCATTATGCTTGAAATGTGCAAAATTATTTAAATAACCACTTTCGACAACGATGGATTGGGCGTGGCAATGATCATTCCTGGGCACCGCAAAGTCCAGATCTCAATCCGTTAGATTTTATGGGATCATATGAAATCCATTGTTTGTAAACAATCAAACGGCAATAGAATGGAATTATCCAGAAAAGTTCGAGAGTGGTAACTTGATACAATCGTAGTTCGTGAAAAGCTTAAAATTGGTGCATTAAAACGTTTAGATACATTTTTCTTGAAAACGACACATTTTGTGAATATGAAACAAGTACACCTTTTTTATGTAAAATAAGTTTCTCCATTATAACCGCTGAAACGAAAATGTTGATCATAAGAAAAATATGACCGAAACATACGAAAAAAAATCTGGCGACAGCGCCCTCTACAATGTGCAGTATGGCTCATAAACTGAGAATATTCAGCTTCCTCCGAAGTGTATATGTTCCACTTTTAAAAGTATGTTTTATCACTTTAAAGAGCTGTAATTTCTTCAAGAAGCACATTTGTACTAAGTTATGTTTGGTTTAATCGATCCCATTTGCCCTAAGGAAGTTGTAGTTAAGCTATGTCCCTATACTAATGGGACAACCTGTGTATGTGTGTATATATATATATATATATATATATATATATATATATATATATATATATATATATATATATATATATATATATATATATGTATATATACAGGGTGCTGATCCGACAGCTCGTTAATAGCATTTTACATATAAAATCACACTTATGCAATTTCCTACTCCCCTAATTGGTTTAGAACAAAAGAGATCAAAGGTTTTCCGAATTAAAAATGCTATATGATAGATCAGTTTTTTATTCTCAAAATAGCACTTGAAAAAAGAAAACGAAAAATTAAGTTAGTAATAATTAAAAAAACACACAATTGCCATGATATTAAAACAAAATGTTACGTTATCAACAACTGTCAGTTTTGACGTTTTGTAACCGAACGCTCCGATTTTCAAGCGCGGTTTTCAATAAATTAATAATATCTTATACAATTGTTGAAAAATATGGATCCGTTTTTAAACTGTGTAAGCCTTGTTTAAATCGTACTTTAAATGTAGCCGACGAAGAAGAAATTGTGCAAGATATAAACGTTATTGCGGCGGCCGTTGCTAATCCCCGCATTAGTATTCGGCAAATTGGTAATGATTTAAATTTGCACAACACAACTGCCTTCGAAATTTTAAAGAAGAACAAATTTAAATCGTACAAGTTCTCAAACCATCAGGAGATTTTAGAGCCAGACAGGTATTCCAGCATGGTTTTCTGCGTAACAGTAATGGAAATGGCCAATGTAGATAGGTATTTCATGAACAATATTTGTTTTTCTGATGAATCGACCTTCACCATTAATGGAGAGCCAAATGTGAAAAATTATCGCTATTGGGATACGGATAACCCTCATTTGATGATCGATAATCATTCACAATATCCACAGTCAGTCAACGTATGGTTAGGAATATACGGATCTAATATTGTAGGCCCCTTCTTCATTGATGGACACTTAAACGGTGGAAAATACCTTGAGCTGCTTCAAACGGAGATTGGCCCTGCCATAGATGCATACAGGAGAAAATGTGGTGTGCTTTCAACAGGAGGTTGTCCTGCCCATTTTACAAGAGACACTGGTTATTTAAATTAATGCTATCCAAATACCTGGATTGGACAAGGCGGACCGGTGAATTGGCCGGCTCGTTCACCAGATCTATCACCATTTAATTCTTTGTTAACTTGTCTTCTGTATTATTAGAAACGTCAAAACTTGACAGTTGTTGCTAAAGTAACATTTTGTTTTAATATCATGGCAAGTTTTTTTTTTAATTATTACTAATTTAATTCTTCGTTTTCTTTTTTCAAGTACTATTTTGAGAATGAAAAAAACTGATAAGTGTGATTTTACATGTAAAATGCTATTACCGAGCGGTCGGATCAGCACCCTGTATGTGTGTATATATATATATATATATATATATATATATATATATATATATATATAATATATATATATATATATATATATATAGGGTGTTCCACGTAGACCTTTAATTAGATGTTCCTAGAGTATTGCGTGTATTAGAATTCTGAAAATTTGTATACTGGGGTTTTTTCGCAATTTCCAATCGTTTAAAAATATTGTTATTGTTGTACGACTTCCGGTTCTACCGGAAGTCGACGTCAACTCGCTTATTTCAAATGGTATGTGCCATTTTTTATTTTATTTTCAGATTGTACCTCAAATTTAAGGTTAACCATCATTAGCATACCCTATCCTTATCTTTAATAGTTTTCGAGATATCTTGAGTTTTCACAAAAATTATCAAAAAGCTTAGTTTCATTTACTCCGACATATCTCCGTTAGTTTTTCACCTAGGAAGTTCAAATTTTAATAGATAAATCACGAAACATAATCGAATATCTGGGATATAAGAAGGCTAGTTTGATTTGCACATGGTGCCTAAAATTACTGTACCAATTGTGACAAGTTAAAAATCAAATAACTCGCTTATTTTAAACGGAACACCCTGTGTTTTATTATACCAATCCACGGATTTTTTAATACCTTTTCGATTGGTATTTGCATTCCCTGTACCTAAATATTACGGATTTGAAGATATTTGGATATTATTACTGTCACTAAAATAATGGGGTGGTTAACTGCCAGGGTGGCTTTGAAACAAAACGCTTAAACGTCACTTAAATGACATTAATTGTTTAGCAAAGTTTTTGTCATTGCTGTAAAGTAATTTTACTTATTTAAAGTTTGCAATAGTGAGTGTTTTTAATAATAATGGCACACCCTGGATATACTAATAATGATTTTTTAAATTTAATTATCATTTATGGAGAATGTAATCGAATTGTTAGCAGAACATGTCGTGTGTTTGCTGAGAGATTTCCAAATAAACATAGACCAAGTCATGACATGGTTAAAAGACATTTGAACAATTGTTCTAAAAATGGAATGTTTTGCCCAAAAATTAACACAGTATATTGGACAACGAAGAGAATGAAATAAATGTTTTGGCATTTTTTACCGCCTATCCACATGCGTCAGAGACTGCAGACGAAATTTACGTCTCTCATTAGGAAATATCTACAGAATTTTTAAGAAAAATAAATGGAAACCCTTTTCATTCTACTCAGTTCATCATTTGCAACCTAATGATTTACCCCTACGTGTCGAGTTTTGTAAATGGTTTCTTGTGAAAACTCAAGAGGACGAAAACTTCGTAAAGAAAATTATATGATGTGATGAGGCCAAATTTTCAGGAAATGGATTGTTTAATCGGCACAATAGTCATTTTTGGTCTGACGAAAATCCTCATATAACTAGAGAACGTTGTTTTCAAGACGAAAATGTAACAGGTATAAATTTATAATGAAGTCATATTCGATGATTTGAAGTGTATAGCAACTTTTTCCTGGTATTGTTTCTTAAAATTCTCAGTGCATTTTCTCGATTCACAGTAATTAAATTTGAAAATATGAGACTTGTTATTCTATAACTATTGAACGCATATCTCTTTGTCGTTCTCTTTATGATTGGAATTAGTTAAAGAAATCTAGACATTCTACAACAAGTAATAATAGCAGCTATGAATAACTTGCGTCCTGACGAGGTATGGTACCAACAAGATGGAGCCCCCCTCACAACACGAGGATAGTAAGCGATCTTCTCCATGATACTTTCTAGGTCAAATGGATAGCAAACAACGGCTCTCATCGTTGGCCGGCCCGTTTGCCGGACCTAACACTATTAGATTTTAGCATCTGGGGATGTATTAAAAGCAAGGTTTATCAGGAACCAACCACTGCTAAGAAAAATATGATAAACAGAGTATTGCATGCCTTTAATTCAATAGAACCGCAATACATTTCGCGAGCTACTACTAATGTCAGAATAAGGGTTGTAAAATGCCTGGAAGTAAACGGTGCTAATTTCGAACATTTATTGTAAAATCAAAATAGATCACCGCCTCATCAAACCACTCTGTAAATAGTTCCTAATAGGTATTAGTTTCCTCTGCCGTCTCTAAGTGATACGCATTATGTTGCTCTAACAATTCGATTGTACCCTCCATAAATGATAAATAATTAAATTTAAGTGCTACTTATGTTAAATAAATTTTTACGTTCTTATTGTTCAATATTGTTGATATTTGGAATAAATGCCTTTTGTATTGACGTATAAATTATTACAAATTTTAAAAATTTCATTTTTCCTAAAAATACTTTACTTGGTTCTTATTTTCATTATGAAAATAATACATTTCGGTGCAATTATTTTATTGATCACCTTTTTTTTAATATATCTCACCAAACTATGCTGAATAATTAATGACATTTAAGTGACGTTTAGGGGTTTGGTTTCAAAGCCACCCTGACAGTTAACCACCCCATTATTTTAGTGACAGTAATAATATCCAAATATCTTCAAATCCGTAATATTTAGGTACAGGGAATGCAAATACCAATCGAAAAGGTATTAAAAAATCCGTGGATTGGTATAATAAAACACAGGGTGTTCCGTTCAAAATAAGCGAGTTATTTTATTTTTAATTTGTCACAATTGGTACAGTAATTTTAGGGCCCCTGTGTAAATCAAGCTTGCTTTCTTATATCCCAGATATTCGAATATATTTCTTGATTTACATATTAAAATTTGAACTTCCTAGGTGAAAAACTAACGGAGATATGACGGAGTAAATGAAACTAAGTTTTTTGATAATTTTTGTGAAAACTCAAGATATCTCGAAAACTATTAAAGATACGGATAGGGTATGCTAGTAAAGTTACCCTTAAATTTGCCGTAAAATCTGAAAATAAAAAAAATGGCACATTCCATTTGAAATAAGCGAGTTGACGTAGGCTTCTGGTAAAAACAGAAGTCGCACAACAATGACAATATATTTAATCGATTGGAAATTGCGAAAAACCCCAACATACAAATTTTCAGAATTCTAATATACGCAGTACTCTAAAAACGTGTAATTGAATACGTGGAACACCCTGTATATATATATATATATATATATATATATAAAATTTTGATTTCAAATTGGAGCGTCTGGCAGTAGAAGTGTGACACCTTCCGCCGCTATCTTGGATTTTGACGTCACAAGGCCGGCCACGTGGGGGACGGATTTTTTCACCTTTATTTTTTATGGTTTCTTTCGGAGGCCATTTTCAACCCCTAATTATTTTTGTTTTTTACTCGCCCACGTGTTTTTTCACATTATTTTATAGCCGCCCGCGTGTAGGACGCGTTTTTTCTACCGGTATGGTTTCTTTTCGGAGGTTTTTTTTTTGAACCCTTGATGAAATTTTCACACCAATTAGAGCCCTTTTGGTTGTATTAAGAACTTTTTTATATATATAGATATATATATATATATATATATATATATATATATATATCATGTACTACAGCAATAAACCATATTATTATTATTATTATTTTATATATATATATATACATATATACAGGGTGAATCATGACCGACACCACGGAGTTCTAACGCGAAGCGGCATATAATAGGTAATGTCTAATACAGTGATATTATGTGAGTCAATATAAGCAACATTTTAAAAATATTAAAAATTATTATTAATTTTGTTAAATACATAAATAAAAAGTTTACCTCGAGTAGGATTTAAACCGACGACCTGTACTTTGCCAGAGTACCGCGCTAACCAACTGCGCCATCCAGGTTTAATAAATATTATAATAATTAAATTACTATCGGTATTTGAATTATCATGTAATTCTGCCCAAGTTTGCTAATTTAACCGACTCAGTATCACTTATAATAACAAAGATAGCCACAGAACGTGGGTAGATTATATATATATATATATATATATATATATATATATATATATATATATATATATATATATATATATATATATATATATATATGTATACATGGGTGAATCAGACCGACGAGTTCTAAGGCGAAGCGGCATATAATCGTTAATTTCTAATACAGTAAGTCAATATGAGCAACATTTAAAAAATATTTTTAAATATACAGGGTGCTCCAGAAAAAGTAACGTATCAAAATTATGTAGTTTTTAAATGACACATCCCGTATATTATTGCATTTTCGAATTTTACATAAAAAATAAATAGCGCTTTCACAAGGGTTCCCTATACGTACATACAGAGTGTTTCAAGTTGTATCAATTTTTCTGAAAATGTAGGGTGCAAGGAAAGATTAAATATCTCCTAATAAAACTAATTCCAACAAATTTACTCTTAGGTTTAAACAAAATACTGTTCCCTTAGTCTATTTATTGACTGAATAGTAAACACCTCTTTACAGGGTGTTCATTTTTTTTTAGTTAACTTAGTAGAACATTCATACTAAAATGTTCGGCTTATTTTAAATGGAACAACCTGTATTTTATACGCTTATCGTTTAGCTTACTTAACTACCTTTTAATTTCTATAAGGGTTTCCCATACCTAAACTTTCAAATTTTCAACTTATTTAATAATTTGTTCCTGTCTCATTTGTAGATTGAACTATCATCCCAAAATGCCCACTCTTAATGATTTATGGCTAATGTAACACATTTTCAAATTCAAATCATAGTAACTTTAATGCTTGGCTCGTTCAAGCGAAACAGATCAGCTTCAATTATTATTATTATTATTATTATTATTATTATTCGTTCACAACAAAAACTTTTAGAAAAATTTTAGAACTCTTAAGTTGTTATCTAGAACTCTAATCAGAACTCCAAAGTTCTATTAAAATTATTAACATAATCCCCTAAATATTTTACTTTTGCATATAGTAATCACTTGATATCTAAAAATTTCTATTTAAATGTAAGATTTCATGCAGTCATGGAAAATTGAGTGATTACCAGGAACGCTAACCAGAACTCAGAGTTTTATTAAAATATTTCGTTTATGCGAATAGTTAGTTACTCGAAATCAAACATTTCCTCTTGATCCTTGAAATAAAAGTTCTCTTGTAAAATGTCATCATGAAAACCTTTGGAACTCTTGGGGGCCTATCGAAAACTTTAATCAGAACTACATTAACCAATAGGTACTTCGCGTGTAGATAATGACTTAAAATTTAAAAATTCCTATTAATTCCTTAAATATAAGCATAATCATTTATTATAAGTTTGTAAGTCAATTTGTGTAATGAAAAAAATATTACAAATATTTCGTTTGGCTTTCTCTAGTTTACTACCTTAAAACTCTTACCTACGGATATTTGAGAAAGTGGTGGGCATGTAACTTTTCAACAACCAATATCTCGAATACAGTTGATCTGAAAGGTAACAACCAAGTATACGTTTCTTGCTCAAAATTGATGTGGTAACAAACGTAGGTGAACAAAATGGCAATATACAGTGTGGAAAAAAAGTTAGGGCCAATTTAATGTAAGCATACCCTAACAGGTAGCGCCCTCTGCAAGCAGCGTCAAAACTAATAACAGATTTAGATTTCTCACACGTTCCAAACTCCGTGCCATTATTCAAATTTGTTCAGAAAATATGCCAAAAAACCGGTAAAAAAGTAAAGATTTTAACACCCTGTAGATCAAAATCTAAGAACTTTCGGCCATATATTTATATGACCTTTTTTTCATATTTTTGACTGTAGACTACGCTTATATATATATATATATATATATAGTCCCCAGCTATTTTCCTAAAAAAAAGGTGCTCTTTCTTCAATTCAATATCAGTGTTTTCCGAGAAATATGAAATTTTGTAAGACACTGCAAAGCACATACAACTTCCACTATTATTTATTAAATGTATTTTTACCAAGTAGGCGGCTGTCAATTATTTGTTATATTCATCAAACATTCTTAAGAAAATGTAATTTTGTCAAGTAAGCGGTTGTCAATTTATTTTAAATCTTTCTTTGCTCTAAATAACATTTTCTTTCCTTCTGTAATACTTGAAATGGGAGAATATACGTTCAGCGAATGTGCAGATATGTAGTCAATATATGGAAAATCATCTGGAAATTCTCGCCAAGCCAGAAGACTTTATTCTGAGAATTTTCCTATCAGAGTGTTAGCAGACAGAAAAACTGTTGAACAGAAACTTACAAAAAAATTGCAATTATTCTTTTTGAAAGCTAATTTATTTTATTTTTAAGTACATTTAAACGGGTAGCAGGTGGCGTGAGTCACGCAAGAATATTGTCCGTACAGCCGTTTTACAGTAAGATATCTTAGATATCTAAAGACAGAGTACACAGAAGACTTCGAGGACAACTATTACATCCGTACCATTTTCAAAACCATTTTCAGAAGATTATCCAGAACGCCTTCAACAAGCGCGCTAGTTTTTAGAAAAACAGAGGCAGAATCCAGATTTTATTTCATCAGTACTGTTTACTAATGAGCCGAATTTACGAGAAATGGCATAATAAACTCCCATAATTTACATTTGAGGGCCGATGAAAATCCACACGGTATAATTCGGACAAGGCGTTAGCAAAGCTTCATACTGAATGGGTGGGCTGGAATAATTGTACACGACATAATTGGTCCATTTATAATTGATGGCCGTTTAAATGGACAATCGTATCTAAATTTTTGTCAAAATAATTTAAATTTATTATTATATTACATTCCTTTGCAAACCAGAATTAATATACGGTACATGCACGATGGCGCTCCACCTCACTTTAGTGTTATGGTACTCAAACGTTGAGTACCCCGAAAATTGGATTGGAAGAGGAGGTCCAATTGCATGACCCCCTCGTGCTCTAGAATTAAATCTACTGGATTCATTCTTCTGGGGTTGCCTCAAAAGTTTGGTATATGCAATACCCCTACAAACAAGGATTGAACTATTAGCGAGAAATTCATTTCCATTGCGATGCTATCAGGAACAATCCAGGAATGTTGTTTCAAGTACGAACCTCCAACAATATGTGGAGGTAGGAGGTGCACATTTTGAGCATTTACTGTAAGGTTAAAGTTATTATTTCTAATTCCGTTAAATTGTTATGTTTATATCAATAACATTGAACATTTGCTTTAATTGTTTTCTCGTTTTTAGTTCTTAATTCTGTAACGTTGTTATTTTTAATAATAACCCCTATGGCATATGTGTTTTTTCTTTACTTGTACATAATAATACATACTTTTGACACAATTTTTACCAAATTAATACTACGATGCAATTTCTTAAAGAACGTTTGATGCCTATGACAAATAATTAACAGCGACCTACTTGGTAAAAATACACTTAATAAATAATGGTGGAAGTTGTATGTGCTGTGCAGTGTCTTACAAAATTTCGTATTTCTCGGAAACCACTGATTTTATCGAATTCAAGAAAGAGCACCAAAGGGCTTTATTAGAGGTAGTTTTTGATTTTTATCAAATATTTCTAAAACAGCTGCGTATTTCAAAGATATAAAAATACCTAGATATAGACCTTAAACATATCGAGTAATTATGTTCCATGCAATTTTTTGATATGACGCGTAATTTAGCGGAAAAAATTTCTAAGGTAGAATTTAAGTGTTGGTTCAAATTTTTTTATTATTTCAATAACGATTAATTTTATAAGAAAAAGTGTAGACGTATTTTTTAAAGAAAATGTGATTTTACATAAATTTTCTTTATAAAGTTTTTTAATGTAAACCACAATAAATGTAAAAATTAAATAAATATGATTGAAAATGCTGCAAATTAAAATTATTTAATTTCTTTTGTTAGCATCTAGATGTCTATTAACCGCTTATCTAATGTTACAAAAATTGTAATATTTTTGGATCTTCGACATTGCAGGTTTTAAATATGTTCCGGCAATGATACATAAGCACCCACAATTTGAGGCCTATTTGCATACCTCAAAGTACAATGGGATTTGCGCTACGGAACATTGGATGCGGTTCAACGAGTTGAGCTTTGGCTTAAAAATATGTGATTATGAACTTACATAATATTACTCTCGCACAGCAATTGATCATGGAGTTGGCTGAAGGTAACCAAACGTTTAGAAAGCTATTGCTGAAGTATAAGTTACGCTGGCACTAAAATTGTGAAATTATGAGTAAAATTCAGTTGGTATTGTGTTAAGGGAATATAAGTGATATTTTCCTTATTAATGTGAAGAAAAACTAAAGCAAATTAAAGTGTAAATGTTATCAAGTTGGTGATAATAAAGAAGATTACGCAATAATTTAAAATCGCGTTTTATGTGCGTATTGAAAGTGTTCCAAATTGGTGTTTTGATAGTAAGCGATAAAAGTAAAATAAGACAATCGATCCAGTGTAATAGATCGATACAATTAAGTAAAAACTGGAAATTGTAAATATATCAAGCAGTTATTTACAAAGATCACTAAATTGTGGAAAAGAAAATTAGAATTGTATTCATCCATAGCAAAGGTATAAGAAGGGATTGAGAAAACAAAGGAGAGCTTGGCGACAGAGGACGTCACCAACCTATAGGAGGCCTCAAATTATCAGCCCGAAGCGTAACAATTACGTCACCAGCTCGAACGAAGTGATAAACAAGTAAGGTTTATTTATAGCATAAATAAAAGAAACTCTGTTGCGTTTTATTTCTTGAATTTATATTTAAATGCCAATGCTGACCGAAAATATATTTCGCTCATCATTGATAAAGGATTGTTTCTGCATGTTATTATTAAGAAATGCTAACTTAGAATTAGAATTGATTTTTATATAATACTGTAAACAAAACAGTCTGCATTTCGAATTTTGGTTTAATTAAATGGGTATCACTTTTGATTCGTTTTTATTATTGACCATTACAGCTTATACAAATACTGAGTACGTAAATACTGAAGGAAGCAAGTTCAATTAATTACAAAACACAGGTAATTAATAACATCAGATTGAGAATAATTTTGATAAATAATAACAATAACCATTTATTATATTATTGAGCTAGCTGGAGCGTCCCGATGAAAAGAAAAAGGAATTTGTTAGGCAATTATTAAAGTTCATCTACTCAAACAGAAAGGTGATAACAATAAAAGTAAAGTTTAGTTAATGAACGTTACCTTTAAAAATTAAACCCACTTAGTTAAAATTGAAAGGTAATCATTTCACATTTTCATAAAAACAATGTAAGATGTTTACTCAATGATTTTGAAATTATAAAAGATTGAAAAAGAACCTCAACTATTATTCTTTGTAGCAAGGTGTATGCAAGCAAAGTAATAGTCGCAGGTAATACGCCCGTTACAAAATGATCCCCAACAGCAGGGCTGACAAAAAGACCGTCACATTTTTCAATAAATTTATAAATGCATTTTAGGTAGCGTTTCCTGTAAAAAAAAATTTTCTCGTGTTTGTGATAATACCATTAATTGGTTTGGCGACGATTTAAAAAGATTATGTAATCAAATGCTGTACATTAAGATTTTATACCGCGTTAATAAAATGAATGAAATGAAATACTTGCGAAATACTTTTCTTCTTAGGTACAAAAACGCAATCAAACCAGCTAAACGACAACATAACTTTAAATTCCAGCAACAAAATAAAAGCTGCTTGGAGAATTATCAATAGTTTTAAGAATGTTTCCATTCCCGAACAGCCAATAATTGACGCGAAGGAATTTAATAATTATTTTGTTCTTTCATCAAATAAGTCTAAAAGTTCCGGCTGAAAATTTTAATCTAAAAAATACTCTTGATATTACAACGAAACTGCATCAAAACAATTACTTTGCATTTTATTCTGTATCAGAAATTATTGTTTGAGATATCCAATCTCTTAAAAATAGTAATACAAGAAATTTCTATGGCGTTTCCTCTAAAGTGGTTAAATTTAATAGCAGTATGTTAGCAAACCTCTTACTAAATTAATCAACTTATCATTTGAATGTGGTGTCTTCCCTGATAAGTTTAAGATAGCACGAGTCTTCCCACTTCATAAAAACGGAGATATTAACGATCCTTAAAACTATCGGCCCATATCAATATTACCAATTATTTCTAAAATTTTTGAACGTGTGATATACAATCAAATAGTACGTTTCTTTAAATTTAATACATTATATTTTAAACAACAATTTGAATTTCGCAAAGGACAAAATACTTCAGATGCAGTAGCACACTTTATTAACTATACTTTAGATTGTTTGGCTTTGTTCTTAGATTTTGCTCGAGCTTTTGATGGTGTGTCACATGAAATTCCAGTTCAAAAGTTATGACAAATTTATAATTTTGACACTCTTAGTTGCAAATTAATTTACTCCTAAGTAAAAAACAGACGCCATGCCATAACAGTAAATGATAAAACATCAAATTCTCGATTATTGACTGTGGGAGTTCCCCAGGAATCAATATTAGGACCACTTCTCTTTTTAATTTTTATTAACGATTTACCACCTTATTTGCCTAACATTAATTAATGTCTTCTGCATGCAGATGATACCACATTAATTATTAATGGTGGTGATCTTAATAAAGTTTTAGACAAGTCCCAAAATGCTTTAAACTCGGCAGAACAGTGGTAATCTTTTAATTTTAAATAAAAACAAAACCGTTCAAATGATGAACACCTTGAAACCTCATTCATTTCATAACCCCAACTTCGTATAATTTTTGGGAGTCAAAATGGATCCAAAACTAGGCTTTTCAGAAAATGTTATGTCTTTAGCCAAATTATTATGTCCTAATATATATCTCATGAGTAGAATGCAGGCACCATCCCCTCCACTTTTTTACGTCACAAGTCCCGCCCACTGGGGCACCTTCCCTTCTACTTCTTTACTCGTCCACGTGGGAGGCGTATTTTTGTCGGCCATTTTTTTCACGGCTTCTTTTCGGGGGCCATTTACAGCCCTTTGATAGAATTTTCACCCTATTTGGGTGTATTTAAAGCTTTTTTACAGTTCAGCCCCTGGAAGTAAGGCAAATGCGTGCCCATACAATGTTCTGAATGGAGGTCCTAAGAACAGCCCTTTCACCTGGTTAGTTTCTGATTGCTTCTTAGCCCTACCTAGCCTCTGAGCTCTGATTGGAGGCTTAAGGCTTTGCAATGATTACGGTGGGAAATTTTAAATAAGAGGCTTGTAAGACATCTATAAGAACTTGTATTAGGTCTGAGCCCTCTTCTCGTGGCCCCCTTGTTGCGAAGCTTGAATTTGCTTGTAGGGCCATCTAGTGGTGTATGAACCAATGAATATTTTTCTGTAATAAAGGTAGCGTCACTTAGCGGTAGGACTAATTAGGGTTTGTTTGTGCCGCCATCTGGTGGTGTGTAGACTAATGAACATTTTCTACAATAAAAGTTGATCATGCCCGTCTCTCTCTCTCTCTCTCTCTCTCTCTCTCTCTCTCTCTCTCTCTCTCTCTCGGCTCTTTTTCAAACAAACAAATCAATGAATCAGATCAGTCAATCAATCAATCAATCAACTAAATCAATCTCAATAAAAACCAGATCATACCTTCCAGTTTACGAAAACCAACTTACAGTGCAAAAATACTGATTTAGTTTAATTAATTACAGCTTGCTTGCTCAAAATCACCCACTGTTCAAAATACCAAATTGCTATAACGGAAATAAAAGACAAAGGGTTTTAATGGTTTATTATTACATGCGAATCAATAACTACGAAGTTTAAAACCAACAAATACGTATCGCATAATGCTATTAATGAATTTATTAAAAAGTAAATTAACTAAAGAAATGAGTAGAGATCGAGTAGAATAAGGGCTGATGCAGAATTGGTTAGTTTATGATAGCCTCCTCCTATAATAACACATTAAAATCTTTATTGGCATTTTTGTGAATAATATCAAATAAAATATATATTCAGATGTGTTTTTCTTTCGACTATTCTAATAATAACTGTGTTGGAGAACTAAACTAAATATTAAAATATTTTATACAGTTTACTAAACCCGTTTTGTGTTTTTACTTATGAACAGTTGATATAAAACTGGCTATTGGGTTTTCCCATCATCAAGTAATGTGTAGAATGTAAATTTACAAACCTAATTATTTTATTATCACCTTACTGCAACTCGTATTTACCTTTCCTTTTCGCAGATTAGTTAGAGCCACCTTATATGAATTTATATAAAACGATGCTTTGTTATTTACAACATACATTTAAAATATTTCACCTGTATGATGAAACTGTTTCTATGGATTGCAGTTATTATTATTAAACAGTTATACAATTTCATTGTATATAAATTGGAAAGTAGCAATGAGCAGTCAACATCGTGTTAATTAATGTGCTTACAGATATTTTAAAAATTTAATAATCTAAATATTAGGTGAAATAATAATCATTTTCTACCCTAGCGTTTTATACAGGCAGATTCTCTATCTAAGCGGTCAATGCCTTCGCATTCAAAAATTATATCTGATTCATTTGTATGTTCAATTACTCACACACACACGCACACACGCACGCACGCACGCACGCACGCACACACACACACATACACACACACACATACACACACACTCACACACACTCACACACACACACACACACACACACACAAATTACCTTTAAATAAATAAATGAGCAGCAGTTAAGTAAGCAGGTAATCAGACATTATAGTAATGCATAGATATACATCAAAACTATTATTGCTAATGCACGATGCGTGTGCCAGCTTTTAATACAACAAAAAAACAGGATTATCTTAATGTTAAAAGATGAGCACGATAAAACAGAGTAGAATATACCTGTGATTGCAGATTTTTTTTCACCGAAAATTTTTCTGAAATAGAAGTTGATCATGTACTCCTCTCTCTTGCTATGAAACTCTTAATTAAAACAACTAAATCACTAAAACGCTTTATTTATCAGAGTATAATGGTTGAAAAACAAGCATTTAGAGCGCAGCGAAAAAATTAATTGTCGAAAAGTGAGATGGAATACATTAGAAAATCTTTGTTTGTACAAGTAACACCACAAAAGCATTTTTTTATAACATTTGGTGCCCCAGGGGGTTTAAAAGTTGGGTAGTGGGGTAAAAATTTTAATTTTTTAATAAAGTTGTAATTTTATCCAGTAAACAAAAAAATAGTTGGAATAGTTTAAATAAGGTTTGAATTGACCTATTAAGTAGTGTTACTAAAAAAATTTTTTGTATTACTTGATTTAGAGGTGACCCAGAGCGGTAAAAAAATTTTTCCTTTAACTTAACTATGTACTTATGAACTTAAGGTACCTACTATAATTTATGTAACTAAAAATATAGTTTGAAAAAACAATTATAATGAACCTTTTTACTAGTTTCTCTTATTTCATCACTACGCCAATGACACCTTCTCCCACTTTAGCAGCGTAAAAGTCACGTAGACAACACTAGGTCAGTGTTTTGTTTTCAGTCTTCGTTAGATATTAATATTAGTGAGTTGGTGAGTAAGGTGTAAAAGTTTGTGGTATAATTTATTTTTAAATTCCCAAAATCGGTACCACAGTATTTCAAACAAGCGGTAAGTTAAACATTACATTTTACTATATTTCGATAAGAGCAAATACAAACATTATTATTTGGGAGAAATATCATCGAAAACGAAAATACATTGTTATTACTAGTATAAATTTTATTTTATTTATTTGTGCCAAATATATTTAATATTTTAATAAACAAAAATCTGTTTATTTCAGATAATAATCAGTGGTATTAAAACAAGAACAAGTTTATGCGATCCTGTATTTGGAATACCACAAGAATTAAATCCGTGCCAATTACCTACATACTATAATGTTATGAGTTATTATTTGTTGATAAGACATAATTTGAAGTCATCCTTAAAAGGAAAAGATCCTTCAGTAGGTGAAATAGCAGAGCAAATAGCTGTCAGAGTAGAAGAAATATGGAAAAGAGCATCACTTCCAACAGTGATTCATAAACGAGTATTGCAAATGATCACAGGTTTCCAAGGTAAATACAGAAATATTATGAAACCTTACAAGCAACGTCGAGGAAGTGCTATTTGATACATGTGCCTGTAAATGTGAAGCATTTGAAAACTGCAAATGCGAAAAAGATCGTCGGATTCCAAGAAGAGAACAAAAATTTTTTCTCGATCAGAGACGCAAAAGAAAAATGTTTATTGGTTCTGTGGATATCATTACGACCAACTCAGAATAACGAAGAATGGAGAGAAAAGAAAGGGAAACTGCAAAGTATAACATTATAAATTCAGACCAGCCATCTTGTTCCTATGATATTCCTGTAAGAAATGATGGTGCTGAGATATCACTTCAATCCCAACCCATATTAAACTTAAGTTCTATTAAAGAATTAGAGTCCCAAGAAGCAGTGGATGAGAGAAAAAAGAAAATAAGACTTAATTTACCTAATGTAGCCCTCGCGTGTGATCGGACTGGTGTATCCGATAGGTCTGCAGCACATATTGTATCTGCTGTACTAAAGGACATTGAAATGATATCAGCAAAGGATAAGAGTCATGTTGTGGATCGTTCTAAAATTAGGCGGGAAAGGTGTAAACTTCGAAGCAATTTACAATATAAAAATACACAAGAACAGTTTCTTGGGTTGTATTTTCACGGCAGAAAAGACATAACACTCTCAAATGTGAAAATTGGTGAAAAATATTATCATAAATCGAAATCTGAGGAACATTATGTTCTTGTTAAAGAACCGGGGCATGTTTACTACGGCCATGTAACTTCTCTGTCAGGAGCTGCAAAAGCAATAAAATCAAGCATTGTCAAATACTTTACAGATAAATCAATAGATCTCTCTTTGTTAACAGTTGTAGGATGCGATGGCACCGTTGTCAACACTGGTGGAAAGGGAGGTACTATTCGTCTTTTAGAAATGGAATTAAATAGACCCCTGCAGTGGTTTATTTGCCAGCTGCATTCAAATGAACTCCCTTTGCGCCAATTGTTGCAACATTTGGATGGGCAAACAACAGAACCAAGAGCGTTTGCAGGTGCAATAGGAAAAAAACTTCAAGGCTGCGATAAACTTCCTATAGTAAACTTTTGCGCAATTACGACTGTGACAAATGAATGTGACTTGAGTGTAGACCAAAAATATTTACTTCATATAATGAGAGCTGTTGTTAATGGACAATGTTCCCCAGACTTGGCGAAGAGACAATCTGGTCCAATATCTCACTCTCATTGGCTTACAACAGCGAACCGAATTTTACGTTTGTATATTTCAACAGTAAATCCAAGTGAAAATTTAAAAATACTTGTAAACTTCGTAATGAAAGAATATGGACCGATGTGGTTTGAAATAAAACTGAATTCGTCTTGTACAAAAGGTGCAAACCAACTGTGGATGACAATGAGAAAGAGCCGTTTTCTGAATAAAGATAAAAAAAAGGGTATTGATCCAGTTATTCAAAGGAATGGCTACTTCGGGCATCCTGAAAATATTCTCTTATGCATGTTGGCAGATGAAAATAAAACTATAAGCCAGCTAGCATATCGTATCTTGAAGGTAAGATCACAACCAAAATCGACAAATATTCGGCAATTCGTGGTACCTCCCTTCAATTTTAACGCTTCCACTTATATGGATATTATAGATTGGCAAAATACGATAGTGACCGAACCACCATTACTAGCCAAATTTTCTGCAGATGAAATTAAAGAAATTGTAGAAAATAAACTTGAACCGGACAATGCTATTTTAAAGTTTCCAAATCATACGCAAGCAGTAGAGCGTTATATTAAGCTACTGACAGAGGCATCCAGAGCAGTTTGTGGTCAAAAATCCATGGTTTTATTAGAGCCACACTTGAGTCCCGTAGTAACATGCCTTGTTTCGGAACGAAATCCCATTTTAATATGTAATAATGTAACAAATTCATGTTAATTTTAAAATAAATAAAAATAAGCTTCATATTTAAATGATCAAAATCCATCTTTATAATCGCATAATTGTTAGTTGTAGGGTTATTAAAAAAATGACCTTATTTTTAATTTAAAAACATTTTCTTTTTTTTTAATTTACCCCCTTAGGGCACCTCCAAACATTAAGTTGGAAACACAGGCTTTTGTACAGGTTTACATTAGGCACGTATACAGATTTTTAAAGCTATTCCATGTTGAAAATCATAACTTGAATTTTCATCACTTATACGCCCGCTCCGCTCTATAATACAATAATTTGATTATCGCATCATTTATAACTAAACAAGTGAAAAACTTATTTACAAAATCAAGCAAGACTAGGTTAATAAATGCATGGTTTTTAGGATGTATCACCGGCTTGAGCGGCAGCAGAGATGGTTCGTCGAGGGGACGTCGCACTGGAGCGGCACGAGATGAGGGTGCGTAGCGCGACTCACCCTCACACCGTCTAATATTGTACGTGTATGCATTTGAAAATTACCTTATTCATTATTACATATACAAATTTAAAACGTATTAAAAGCGTCTTTACATCGCACTTCTGCTGAATATTTATGTTCTAGACGTAATAATTGCTAAATACATATCAAAATTAACAATATATTACCACCTCATGTTCACCTTCCATACTTAGATAATTCCCTATCTACAATAATTACAGAGAGAGAGAGAGAGTGGGAGAGATCAACTTCTATCATAGAAAATATTCTCTAGTTTAAAAGTACATCATATAGGTAAAATTTCGCGACGCGAGGGTTTCGGCCAAGGCTGTTTCGGCGACCCGCACTCCAACCCTCCCCGAACATAACCGAGGTTGTAAGATAGGTGTAGGGCGTTGTAACTTGTTCTCGGGTCTTCGCCCCTTGTGATCTGAACTTGTTCGGGGGTCATCGTGTATTGTCGTGGTACCCTTGGCGAAAAATTTGTATTTGTATTATAATAAGGTACCTAATGCTAACTTGTAAGACAGGTGTAGGGCTGCGCAACTTGCTCTCGGGGCTTTGCCCCTTGTCGAGGCGCCATTGGCGGAAAATTTGAATTTGTATGTAAGTCTCTGCAGGTTGTAGCTGGAAATATGAATTTGTTTTGTAATGAGGGGTACAAGGCTAACTTGTAATACAGATGTAGGGCTTAGCAACTTACTCTCAGGCCCACGCCCCCCGACCAAAAATTTGAATCTGTTTGTGGTGCCATCTATGAGGGGAAATTTGGACTTGTATTATAATAAGAGGGCCTAATGACAACTTATAAGACAGGCATAGGGCTTCGCAACTTGCTTTCGAGACTTCACACCCCTGCCTTGTCCCCCATGTCTGGCTGGAAATAGTATTCTAATAAGCAGCCCTAATACTAACTTGTAAGACAAATATAGGAACTTGTGTTGGGTCTGCGCCCTCCTGTCGTGGCCCCTTGTTGCGAAATTTGAATTTGTATAGCCATCTAGCTGTGTGTGGACTAATGAATATTTTCTGTAATAAAGTTGGCACCACCTAGCGTTATATTTCTAGAGCTAATTAGGATTTCGTTTGAGGCACTATCTAGTGGTCTATTTTTAAACTAGCGAATGTTTTCTGTAATAGAGACAGCGGCGCCTAACGGTGTATTTCTAGGATTAATTAGGATTATTTGTGGTGCCATCTAGTAGTGTAAAGACTAATGAATGTTTTCTGTAATAGAGGTTGATCGTGTTCGTCTCTCCCTCGTCTCTATCGTCTCTTTCTCAAACATACAAATCAATTAATCAAATCAATTAAGCAGATCCAACGCAAACAAATTACGTTTGATCACATCAAACAATCAGATCAATCTCAATCAATCAATCAATTAACCAAATCAATCTCTATCAATGAAATCATAACTTACAGCCTGTGAAAATTAGCTTACAGCTCAAAAATACTGATTGGACTAACTTACACTTTGCAAAAACCAACAAACCATAATTCAAAAATACCGAACTGATTTAACTTAATCATACAAAATGAGCTCTCAATTCAAAAAATAGCAGTATGATTGAACTCACACAGTGCAAAAGAAATCCAATCTCACACTTATTGTAGTTACCCATATAACCGCCCTTCCCTTTCGCATTAACTGCAGCATTGTTAGTGCAGGTTCAAACACTGTTAGGAAAAACAAGTTTATTAATAAAAATTGAAGGAAAGCGTTTGAAAATATATTATTATTATAAAGAACAATACATCATTTATTTAATTACATTCTTAATCGGTCTTCTTCTTCTTCTTGAACCGTGATTCGTCACTATCATCATCATGGTTTTGAGACTCGTCCTTCTCCTCTACCTCATCACATTTACCTACCTTCCAGGGGTTGAACTGTAAAAAAGCTCTTAATACAACCAAATTAGGGTGAAAATTCCATCAATGGGCAATAGAGGGGAAGGTACCCCAGTGGGCGGGGCTTGTGACGTAAAAAAGTGGAGGGGATGGTGCCTGTATTCTACTCTCATGCGTCGTCTTGCAGATAATATTTCAGAAAACATCTTAAAAATTACCTATTTTCATTTATCCACTGTCATCTGTGTTACTACAACATAGCTTGGCGTAACTGCGGTCAATAGTCGCGTATTTTCGCTCTTCAACGTCGTGCTGTTCGAATACTGGGTGGATTTGAGTACACTGGAGACTGCAAATCACTGTCTATTAAACTTTAAGTCTTAACTCTTCCTAGTATTTTTATACCAAACTGCATACTGTGTGCCAAATCAGATTCTGATGTTTATTCAATTAGGTCCAGTGTTCAAGGCTATGGGATGAGAAATTGTTGTGATTTATGCAGAAACTTGTATAGGCTAACAAAAACACATAATAGTTTACTAAAACGCAAAATTAAGTCCTTTCTATTAAATCAAGCTTTTTATAGTGTTCATGAATTTGAATCTCGCATCTTAAGACTGTAAAGTGTTTATTTTATAACATGTATTGCAGCAATAAACGATATAATTATTATTATACATATATATATATATATATATATATATATATATATAGTTATTAAGCAAGTGTACTTTGATCTACTCATTCAATGTAAATATAATAGAACGAATTATAAGTTTATTGTACGTAACTTCCTTTACAGACGTAAGTTACTACGTCACCAGTAATCATATACACGCCCTACATACAATTATTATTATCTATGCTTTGTTTATCATATAACCACTTGGTTTATTCCTAAGAACGAGCGTAACTCAACAAAACTTTAGATAAAATGGTGCGGTCTTATTATGATGCATGCCATCTACAGAGTGATCAATCTCAAGTGTATACCACGTGATCAAAATATTTAAGTTGGTACCACTGGTAGGTTGATAAAAAGCTGTATTGCTCTAGCTACTCTAGAGCATGGTTCGAGTAAAAACTACCATCAGTTTCAAATCTGTATGAAGGTCATTAACTTATACATATTATAAAATATTATCTTAATTTAAATAATGACTATTTTGTATTTGATTAGACTGCATCCCTATAAAATACAACAAAATAAATAAAATATTATTTAATGATTGGATTAAATCATTACAAAATAATGAATCTTAAGTATTTAGATGTTATAATTTCATTATAATTAAATAAAATTTACAGTACATGTTTATGGAATGACAATTTCTTTTACAAATTTTTTTTAACTCCTTAGGTACACATTAGTTATCACACTTTGCTTTACAGCATATGTTCAAAATGACCGCCATTAAATTGTAAACATAAGTTCACCCAACGTTGCATATTCGCAAATACATTTTGCAACATTTCGGCACCAAGAAAATACAAAAGTGAAAAACGAAGGTATAATATGACAAACTGACATGAACTAAAACGACTAAAACCACACTAACGATCCAAAGCAGCCAACTGCAAAACACAACAATATTAACAACTAGGGATTTTTGTCATACCACTACAGTACACTTGAGATTGATCACGTTGTATATGTGATGACATGTTTTACATTTACCTTTAGCACCCAAAGGATAATTTTTTCCTTTTTTTTTGTTACTACCGTCTGTTGATCGTTTGTTTGTGTTTGTTAGATATTTTTTATCGTTTGTTGATTATTACTATTTTCTCAATTAAATGTTTCAGTTTAGGCGTGAAGTTAGCCCTCCAAGGATAAAACTTTTATTTTTTGGTTGCAATGGTTTGTTGGTCGTTTCTTGGGGTTTATTGGTTAATTTTTTATCGTTTGTTGGTTATTACTATTTTCCCAATTAAATGTTTAAATTTAGGCATGAAGTTAGGCAAGGTTAAAATTTTAAATGTTGTGTTGTAATCATTATCGTCGTTTGTTGGTGTTTGTTGGTTATTTTCAGCGATTGTTATTAACACTTTTCCAATTAATTTTTTTTTTAATTTAGGCCAAAGTTACAATTTTCTTTTTTTATTTGTATATTCGGATTCAACGGGAAATTCTACGTCCGATTACAGCTTTACTTTTTTTTAAGGGCACTAAACTCCTTTTGTAGGCTTCAAAATAGTTCTAAAAGCTACCAAAAACCTAAATTTGTAGAAAATACGTTGTTTTTAGCTTGCGTACATGATGCAATCAAAATTATAAGTAGTAAAGAATAACTAGATCATTAAAAATTAAATATTGCTAAATTGTCTTAAATATGACAAATCAGAACAATGAAAAATGTCAACCCAAAAACACATTTAACAAAATTTAATCAATGTATGATGTAAGTGTAAAGTTGTAAAAAACTTCAATTTAAAAATGATGGAAGCATTCACAAATATAAACATGACATCAAGTAAAACAATACAGTAGAATCTAACAAAGAAATAGCTTTGTCAATAATTGCAAGTGTTATTAACAGTGAAAAGCGTAATGCAGAACGTTTTATGTAATTTTTTAATTTTAATTTTAACCACTTATGTTATATTATAATGAGGTGATAATTTAACTTGTAATTGGCTTCAAGGTCTAGGAAAACACAGCAAAAATCTTAGACATACCAAAGGTCAAAATTAAAATCAAAATCAACAGGTATCATTATGCCTTTTTTTATTTACAAGATACCAAAACCTATTTAAACGGAGATTTTCTTCTTGTCTATTAAAATTATTAGGGGTTTATATATCTCAATGGCTTCACGTTGTAAACGAAATAATGAGTTTGTCTTGACAATATTTCCATATTGTCAAATTGAATGTCATGATTTAGATTATTTCAGGCAAGGTCAGCTACCACAGACTTCTCTGGTTGACCTAATCTACAAAATCTCATATGTTTTTTACATCTTGTATCAAAGCTACGTTCTGTGATTCCATTGTGTACTTTTCCACATGAATAAGATACACTTATACACTTCGGAAGATGATAATGGGTTTAAACATCTTTAGGTGATCTTAAATGTTAAAGGATGTTAAAAGGAAGAAAAGGAGTACCAACATTAAGAACTGGTTTTTGTTTAAGGTTACGTCTAGAAGGTGTAATAACATTATTAATATCTGTAAGTGAATATCCATTCTCGTGTAAGTATTTTGTTAAATATTTATATTCATCCTTCAAAAATTCAGGATCACAAATTCGTTTTGCTCGATCTACTAAAGATTTGATTACACCAATTTTTGACGTGGCTGGTGGTTGGATAATTTAAGAAGGTATTGGCCTTCTTAAAAGATAGTGAATTATTTTTTTTAGATATTAATATGTCAATAAATGGTAAACTTCCATTAGTTTCTTTTTTCATGGTAAACTGAATGCTAGGATGTATACTATTTATAAAAACCAAAAACTCATGCAATGTCTCTTCTCCATGTCTCTAAATATCAAATGTGTCATCTACATATCTATACCCAAACTGAAGGTTTTTTAGGTGTATTTTGTAACGCTAACGTTTCAAATTTTTCCATGTAAAATTAGCTATAACAGGGCTAAGGGGACTACACCATCAATCTGACATTTTTCATTGTTAGCCTTCGACCGTTAGAGTGTTCTGATTTGTCATCTTTAAGGCAGGTTAACAATATTTAATTTTTAATGATCTAGTTATTCTTTACTAATATTTAATTCTATAGCTGGCTTTATACGTTTCTTAAACTGTTATATAATAGCAAGCTGATGTTTATGTTTTAGTATTTCAACTTTCACAAAATTACTTCAACACCTTTAACAATTTTTATTACATATTACTACTGACAAAGATAACTAACTGTAAGGGTTATTGAAACGTTTAGATTGTATAATATAAAAATACACCATTAAAAACCCAAAAAAGATAAGTATTCTATTATGTGTAATTATGGTGAAATTTACATTTTCATAAAAATTATGCAATTTAACCCCTTACAGGGCCCCTATTAAAGAGCCCTTTTTAGGGCCTCTAAAATGGTTTTGGGGGATCCTGTATAGCAAATACCACCATTTGATGTTTGTACCGTAACTTGAGTATTTGATCCAATGAAGAAATTCACATTTTACTTTGTTTTGGGACATTATTAAAAAACAAATGTTAAATTATTTACTAAATCAAATATTCAAGATAAGAAAGGTACATTCTTCAAATTTCGATTTTTACTATGCAAGATCCTTTTAGAACTTCTTAGGGGCCCTACAAAAGGGCCTTAAGGTCCTTAAAAGGGAAAAGACGTATTCTGACGTAGAAATTCCCACTGAATCCAAATATGAAAAGAAAAAGTATAGTTCCCGTTTGAAATGTTAAAGTTGGGCTCTACAGGACCCGTTGAGGACAATGAGGCCCAAAATCTGATATTATCATTAGATTGTTCGAGAAAAATTTCTAGACTTTTTAGACACCTTCTATATTTTCTATCCCACTATCCCAATCGTTTGTTAGTGATTGTCGTTTATTGTTTATTGGTATTCTCACAATTAAAATTTTTAATTTAAACGTGAGGTAGCCCCAAAGTTCAAATTTTGGAGATTTGATTTTTGAAAAAATATAAAGAAAAATCAAAAACGCCAATAAACGAGTGCCAGTAAAAAATTTTAGAAATTTCAATGCTGGAAGACAAAATTCACATACAATGAAAATATTTAATTTCGATAATACTAATACGCTTTTTAGTCGTTGGTTCGCCTTTAAGCTTTTAGTTTCTGACCTCCGTTATCCTTCATCCCCCGACCAGTCCCCAAGTAGTGTACTCTGATTGCCAGATGGAGGACTAAGTTACGCGAAATTGAAATTTCTGGTATCTGATTGGCCAGGCCTATCCTACTTTTTTTTAGGCCTAGGGCTAACATATGTTGATTGATCATGGAAGGACCATTCCTTGTCCTGTTTTGATTGATGGCCTACAGCTAATGGAAGTTTCCTGTAATTGAATTATCGTCGAAGCGATAGGACGTGTTTGTGATGACTCCTGCTTCTACCTTGGACTAGTGAGTCAAGGCCGGATTAAAATGATAATCTTTAAATCAATATCATGTACGGTACGGGTGAGTTTTTGAACATATTTTAGATTCAGCGGTTTTAATATTAATAGTGGACAAAGACAATAATCTAACCAGTAACATTTTGTAATGCGTATAAAAGAAAAAGTGCGTAAATAACATTTGGGATTGCTGTAGGGTTGAATTTCTACGAAAAAATTACGGCTTTTTAAATCCATGCCAGATGTGATTGTTAAAACTCGTAGAATTGTGGAGTAAGCTTAATGCGCAAATACCGCCCCTTTGTCTTGAACTCAAATAAGTAAACATTTTTGCAGTGACAATCAATTATAGAGAAATAATAAAATAACTTAATTTTTAACTGGATCGAATCCGCATTCCAAAGCAGAAGGAAAGCAAATAAATAAACAAATATTTTGTAATCGAAATTCTGAATGAAATACTGTTTCTTTTCATCAAATAAATAAAACGCATTTTAGTAGTTAAAAGAAAGAAAGGTCAAGTCGTTAGGGGAAACCCGGGCGTTTCTGAAAAATTGAAGTATAAATACATCTTAAATCCGACAGTAAATAAATTAAGTCAATAAATAAAGCAATTCAGTTTTTAGTAGCAAATTAAGCATACTAAATTGAATAGATCCTCATAGTTTTAATTTAAGTAATTAGTATTCCCTCTCTTCTTTACAATGTTCATTTTATAAATAAGAAATGTAGCTATTTAAAGAAAATTTAGTTTAACTAAAAGTCCACATTAGCGATTGAAGTACAATGCCTTCTTTTATTCTCAAATAATAAAACAAGAAACCAGGTAAAGGCAAAGGGAAAGCAGGTAGGTGCGTCACCAGCAATTGTAAATTGAAAATTTTAATAATAAAAATTTAAAATAGTAAATAACATTGTATGAGTCGAGTAAATTAAATAGAGTTGCATAGTTTCAAGTTAAATCATTAACATTCTTCACTTCCTTTACAATATTCGTTTAATAAATAAGAAATTTAAAGAAGCTTTACTCTAAAAGTGTACTTTTTTCGATTGAATTGAAATACCTTTTATTTTCAAAACAACAAAACAAGAAATCGGGTAAATTGTAAATTTGTCCTAATAAAAATTTAAACATAAAAGATTATCGTACTTCTTAAGTTAAATAATTAGCTTTTTTGGGTGCTTTCAGTTAAATACGTGTTAATACATGTTAAATGATAACTTCTAAATCAATCAAATAAGGGTAAACGTTTGAACAGGTTTTTATACCCAACAGTTTGATTACTTATAATAAACAAAGATAATGATAATCTAACCAGTAAAAGGCTCTTTAGTTGGAATAGGCGCGAAATAACATAATAACATTTGGTCGCTAATAAATACCAAGTCCGGTTAAGGAGCGCGGAACCAGAAATCGCGTATAGAGCAGTATGGTTGAAACGCGTGGTATGATTGAAGGGTAGGTAAGAGAAAAAAAAATGTACATGTACATGTACATTTCGAGATTCATACAGTAAGTATACGATCTATTATTTATGTCCATATATAATGTCGTGGCAGTAGACAAATAACTGTCCGGTAGTAGAACGATACCGTTAGTAGGGAATGCTACACCTTGATATTCTGTGTGTATCGGAGACAAAGCGCAAAGGAAAGGATGCTGTGGAGATTGAGGATGGCAGCCTGGCACTATGGTCAGGAGTTGAGACGGAAGTGCATGGCGCAAAGGGAGTTGGGATGATCATAAGTGAAAGAGCGAAAAGATGTGTTAAACAGTACGAATTGGTATCTCCCCGGGTAATATGGGTTAGAATGAAAGTGGAATTTCGAAGAATCTTTCTTATTGCATGCTATGCACCGGTGAATGGAGAAAGAGAGCAGGAGCGTGAGAACTACTGGAATGAAGTAGAGAACGTGTTGAACGTATGTAAGCCAAACGAAAGAGTGATTATAGTGGGGGATATGAACGGATGGGTGGGTGTACAGAGAGAACATAGTGAACGCGTTCTAGGAAAGTTCGGAGACCAAAGAGACAATGAGAACGGTGAACACCTGCTCAACATCTGTGTGGAGAGAAACCTGTTTGTATCCAATACGTGGTTTAAACATAAAAATGTGCATATGTATACATGGCAAAGAGGTGAATCTAAAAGTATGATAGACTTGATAGTGTATGATGAACGGCTTAGAAACCTGGTGAAAGACACAAAAGTAATGCGCGGAGCGGGGTGTGGATCGGGCCATTTTTTGGTTGTATCGAGAGTGTGTTTAGGGCAAAAGTGGGTCTGAAGAAGGAAAGCAAACGTAGTGCGAACGTCCAGAATTAGGGTTGACAAACTAGTGGATAATGGTGCGAGAATGAAATACGCAGATGCTGTGAGTAAAGAGTTGAATGTGAATGAAACAGTGTGGAACGAACAAATAAAAGATACTGACGTTGAAAGTGCATGGATAAGCTTGAAAAACTCTGTTGTCAATGGTGCCGTGCGAATATGTGGAAGAGTGACTGTAAGTAGACAGAAAAAATGTGCTTGGTGGAATGAGTCGGTAAAAAAGGCAGTGTGTAAGAAAAAAGATGCGTACATGGCAATGATTGCTGCAAAAAATGAGACTGAGAAGAAGCGATTGTATGAGATATACAGATTAAGAAACAAAGAAGCAAAGGAGGCAGTGAGAATAAGTAAAGAGGAAGTGATGGCTGTGGAAGTAGAAAAAATGCAGAATGATTTTGAGGGAAACAAAAAACTCTTCTGGAAATGGGTCAGAAATACAAAACGTGGCCCAAAACAGAACGCTGCAGGAGTGATGAATGCTAGAAACGAAATAGTATGGGACGATTGTGAAGTGAGGAAATGCTGGCAAGAATATTTCGGAAAGCTGTACAGTAGTGAGGAAAGTAAGACTGAAGGGTTAAATAAGGAGAATATAGAAGAAATGATGGATGGAACTGAGAAGGATATTGGAATAAATGAGGTAGAGAAAACTGTAGGAAGGTTGAAAAATGGCAAGGGAGCAGGCGTAGATGAAATCACTGGTGAAATGCTCAAGTATGGTGGTGCAAAGCTTATACGAAGATTGTGTGAATTATTCAATGTATGCCTTATATGTGGAAAAGTGCCGAGTGATTGGAAGAGCGCGATCATTGTACCATTGTATAAAGGTAAGGGGAACAAAAGTGATTGTAAGAACTACAGAGGAATAAGCTTACTCAGCGTACCTGGTAAAATGCTTGGAAGAATACTGATTGATAAAGTACGAGAAACTACACAAACTAAGATGTGGGATGAGCAAGGTGGCTTCATGCCAGGGAGAGTATGTGTCGATCAGATGGTTGCTCTCCATCAGGTGATCGAAAAGTGTTTAAAGGTAAAAAGGAAGTTGTACTGTGCGTTTGTAGATCTGGAGAAAGCATATGATAGAGTGAATAGGGAGAAACTGTGGGAAATATTAAATAAATATGACGTAAATAAAGGTCTAATAAATGGAATAAGGGCAGTATACAACGGTAGTCGGGCATGTGTTAGGGTGAGAGGAGGTGTGAGTGAATACTTTAATATTGAGCAAGGAGTGCGACAAGGCTGTGTGATGTCATCGTGGTTGTTCAATGTATACATGGATAAATGTCTTAGGCAAGCATGTACCGATACAAATACTGTAATGGATGGTGACGTAAATGTACGACTTCTGGTGTATGCACCTGACACAGTCTTATTAACTGACAGTGCGGATGAGCTGCAAACCGTTCTGAGGAAGTTTGATACAGTCTGTGAGAGCATGGACCTAAAGGTAAACGTGAACAAAACTAAGATTATGGTGTTCAATCGGGAAGGTGGAAAGGAGAGTAGAGTATTTACTGTGCAAGATGAAATTGTGGAGCAAGTGGACGAGCTGGTATATCTCGGTAGAATGTTTACTGCAGATGGTACAATTGAGAGCGAGATTGGACGAAGGGTGAATGCTGGAAGGAAAGTGATTGGAAGTATGTGGACGACAATGAGAAATGAGAGCATGAGCCTAGCTGCGAAACGAGCAATCTATAATGGCGTATTCGTCCCGTCAGTACTGTATGGAAGTGAGACATGGGTATGTCAAAAAAGCATGAAAGGAAAATAAATGCCGTGGGTATGAGATTCCTGAGAAGCGCATGTGGTAAAACGAGAAGGGACAATATAAAAAATGAATGCATAATGACGGAGTGTGGTGAGGAAAAGACGATGATGGATAGATATAAAAGTAGTACATTACGTTGGTTTGGTCACCTTGAGAGAATGAAAAACGCAAGATTAACGAAACAAATATATGTGCGTGAGGTTAGGGGAAAGGCCGGGCCTGGTAGGCCGCGTAAAACTTGGCTGAATGTAGTAGAAAATATGATAAAGGAAAGAAAGAAGTTTTAAAAACAAAAGGGCATGCCAGAGACTCTGTATGAACCTTGCGGAAGCTAGGGAGGCGTGCGGCGGTAGGAAAGCATGGAGAAAGATTGTGAATGAAAAATAAATAAGAGGCAGGGATTGTTTTTGCCTACTCCGCAAGGGAATGGCGTGAAGGTTAAGTTAATACTAATACCAATAATTTTGCCTGGAGGCTAACTTTGCTCCTAGATAAAAAAATTTAATTGAGAAAATATTTTTAACCAACAAACGATAAGGAATAGCTAACTAACACTAACAGACTACCAACAAACGGTTGTAGCAAAAGAAAATTATAATTTTAACGTTGGGGAGCTGTATTCATGCCAGTGAGTGCACCGTATCATTTATCTAAATGAACTACCTCCTTCAACTTAGTTATAATCCCAGATTGCGTGTACAAGCACAGTACCTTTCAAGTAAAGCTAGTTTTCTATTCTTCTGAACTGGAGGTTTTAAGCTGGTTATATTATTTATAGCGTAGTTAACGCTACATAACTAACTGTACACACTCCGCTTGAAGTGAAATTACATTAACAAACATACTTTGGTGTAATTTATAAACGTTTTTCAAGTAAACTTAATTTCACAATTGAGGTATTCAAAAGTTTGTCTATGTTGATCAGTAACGCTACGCCGTCTATAAATTGAAGTATTATGAATTAAGGATGCACTTTGAGTTTGATATGGTGTCTAATCAAGTCTAATTTAACTCTTTTACCTTACGGTGTTCAGGCGCTTATGAACTTTCTCCACTCCTTCCTATCTTAATGTCCTTTACTTGGCAGAGTTCTAGTTCTCGTCTTTGTCCTTCACTACTTCATTATTCACAATATTTCACGACATATGGGAACTAAACTGAACTAAGTCCTTATTTCCCTTTTGTCGAACGTATCATACTATTTTCACCTGCCTCTCTTTCATTATTGTTTGCAGGTACACAAACCACCTCCATTTTTTTATTTCCCAATACTTGCCTGTCGGTCTCCCCATAAGGCCTCTTTTTATATCTAAAGTTCTGCCTTTTTCTATGATTTCTCGTAGCAAAAACTTGATATCTACCTGTTGTGTCGGATTCGAATTAGGATTCTTACACTCACTTTACCACTGAGCAATCCAATACATTAGTTAAGTTGATCGGCTTATTTCCACAGTTTTGGTTTTTGTAGCGTGAAGTTTCGGAAGCGGACTCTGCTTCCATCATCAGACTTAGTGCTGAGAAGATCTGATCTCGCACTTTTCGTTCATTACGATTTTTCCCAAGCACTTGACTACCCCCAGATTCCTTTCATTTACCAATATGTTACCTTTACCGTTGGCTAACTGAGTACTCCAATATATATATATATATATATATATATATATATATATATATATATATATATATACACACATAACTTTTTCGTGGTTGCACAGTATTTTATTGCGCAGCCACATTGCGCCTATTGTGCATTATTGGGATCCATATAGGTTTTATTTTCACACTAGCTTCGCTTATCGAATTTTCTGCCAGTACGATGTACGTAACTTCTTTGAAATTTCAGCGAGTTGTATTCTCGTCCTTTGCCACTATCTGTATGTTGTCCCATTGGATTCGGTAATCTTCGTTCCAGATACATTCGGCGATTCTTGATCTCTCTGTTTCGCCTTTGCGGATGTTGTTCTCGCGTTCCTGAGTTATCATTTTAAGTGGTCTACTACTCTCTGCTATGTATGATCTTGCCGCATTCGCATGGTAGGTTGTATACACAATTTTTGGAATTCTGGTCTTCACATTCTCCTGTGGGTCCTTGTCGATTTGAAGGCAGTGCGTGTTTTGTATTTGCTGCCTATCCTTAGTATTTTATCCGAGACACCTGGCATGTATGATATTACCGTTGTGTATTTAGATTCTTCTTTTGCGGTCAGGTTTTACACCGGAGTAGCCATTTTCTTCAATTGTTTTGCGGTATTTTCTTTTTCTTTTTTCAGGTCCTCTTGTTTTGAGCATATTATTTCCGCTCTATCGTACAAGCATCTCGGTACGTCTATTTTCACACTTTTGGAGATGTAGTGTAAGTACCTCCCCGTGTGGGTGAGTTTCCAGTATACACTTGTCTTAAAAGTGTCATTCCTGTGTACGAGTACATCCAGGATTAGTAGTTTTTGTTCACACTCCAATTCCATTGTGAATTTTATAGAGTGTGCACTTATTTAGATGATTTAGGAATTTATCCAGCTTATGCTTGCCTTCTTGCCAAATTACGATGGTAACGCCTACGTAACTAAGCCATTTCCTTAGTTTTTCCGTGAATTCGGTATCACTTGGTCATCGAAGTCTTACATATATATATTACTCAGTATGGGTGACAGTGTGGAACTCATTGCTAGTCCACACTCTTGTTGGTAGTATTTGTCTTCTACTTGGAAGTATGTTGTTCTAATGCAGATCATCAGAAGTTCCATTATTGTGTTTACCGAGAGTTGCATGCATTCGTCTAAAATTTCGTCTTCTTCCAGCCAGTCTCTTATGATAGTGCCTTGTCGGTGGACACATTTGCGAATAGGCTCAAGACGTCGAAGCTTACCAGTATTTCTTCGTGGTTGGGTTGGAAGTTTCTGATGGTACCCACGAAGCGCTGTATATTCTTGACCGTGTACACGATTTATTCCGATAAGGGTGTGATGATGCCTAGCAGATAGTGTGCTAATGGATGACAAGGAGCTCCCGATTGATCTTAGAGAAATTCCTTCCTTGTGAATCTTTAGTAAACCGTACAAATGCGGATGTTTGGGATGAGTTTATTCTTTGGTAACCAGAGAACTCCCTTTTATGTTTTGCGTGCGGTATATCCGTCTTTCGATTCATGTTTAAAATGTTTCCAAGTTTGTGTCCCTTCCGGTTATACCGAAAGTAGCTGCCAACTACATTGCTTCAAATCGAATCACCATTTTTTGTTATATTAGGATTCCTCGCTTAATTTTAAGGCCACTTAATCTAAAGTATCTGGACGTTCAAATTTACCTTGAGTTATTTCGAAAAATTAGAAAATTTTTACTTGGTCCTTCTCAGGGCCAAGTCTGATGACGGAAGCAAAGTCAGCTTCGGAAACATCGCGCTGCACAAACAAAAACTGTGCAAATAAACCGATCAAAATTTGCATTCTATTTACCTGTGTTACTTTACGGAGAAGAAAACTGGGTAATAAACAAAGTAGAACAGGTAAATATCAGGTTTTTACGACGAGAGAGTATACGAAAAACGAGAAATTTAGATATAAAAGGAGGGTTCAAGGGAAAGGCAGACAGGGAAGTGATGGGAAATAAAAAATTGAGGATGTTTGGGCACCTGCAATGAATAATGGAGGACAGACAGGTGAAACTAGTATAAGAGGCCCGACCAAAGAGAAATAAGTGAATTTAAGTCCCCATATGACGTGAAATACTGTGAACAATGAAGTAGTGAAGCACAAAGGCGAGAACTATGAGTAGAACTGAGTGAAGTAAAAGACATAATGTAGGAAGGAATGGAGAAAGTGCATAAGCACCTTGACACCGTAAGGTAAAAGAGTTAACTTAGACTTAGTTAGAAACCATATCATACTCAAAGCACCATCTTTAATTCATAATACTTCAATGTATAAATGGCATAGAGTTACTGATCAACATAAACAAAATTTAGAATACCTCAACTGTGAAATAAAGCTTATTTATAAAATTCCAAACGTTTATAAATTATACCAAAATATGAATTTTACTAAACTTCAGCCTATTACATGCAATTAACCGTTATTCGTATTAATAATCTTACTTCAAATTAGAAAATACCTGAAATTGATTATAGGTATTTATTACTTTAGTGCACCTTGATCTACTCGTTCGTTACAAAAATAACGATAAAGTAAATGATAAGTTTGTTATACGTAATTTTATTCACAAACGTAGGTTATGTCAGCAATAATCCATACACGCCCGGAATACATTTATTATTTGCTGTTAATGATTAATGTATCAAATCAATACTTGTAATACAAATAAAACGCATTAAGGTTAGCTGTTTAATTAGCACAACATTATTTTTGTTGTTTTGCTATGCGCAAAGCATTAGTATGGTTTAGATGAAAATGATGATTTGGAAATTTTTGAGACGATTATGGCTATTTTCAACTTGGTGTGTGTGTGCTTCCCTGCGTTCGTGCGTGAGTGTGGAAGTACGTGCACGCGCGCGTATCGGTGCGCATTAACCACATTTATGGCAATTTGTGTGAGAATATACCTGTGACACCATCAAAATTTGCGGCAACTTACATACATCGGTTTTCTTTAGTTCGACAAAATATTTAGACTTTTATCATTGGTCAGATGAAGAACCTAGGGTGGCCATGTTACCCCTCCCAATATTTTTTATTTCAAATTAAAGATAAGCTTGAAGGGTCATTTTTAGTATAATTGTGAAAACAGCGGTACACTTCACATATATTGACGTACTACACACTAGCATTTGTGGCAACTAACAGGGCAGTCCGACCCTCGGTATCGTACGTAAGCCCCTTCTCGCGTAAGAGCTCTTGTGAGTTTTATTACAAATCTCTTAATTCCAAAAAAAAAAACTTCGCCGCTTCGGAGTTAGATAATACAAAGGAGCAGTCATCAGTAGAGTAGCCACAGCCTAGCAGTAAGTAGGAGCCGCCGGAATACAGCAGGAGCGAAGAACAAAATTAATTTATTGTTTTATTTTAACACTTGTTTTCCTCATTTTTCTATTTGGTTCTCTGATTGCCAAGTCTTTTTTCCTCGGGGTGTAAGACTGCACCTCGGCGGAACCAGGCCTTTCTTTAAAACAATTCCTTTTCTTTTACTCTTTTCAAAACCTTATTAACAACAACCGCGGTGGTTAAGCACGGTCGGCACTGTGCTACTCTAACGGTTGTGCCCCCGACACCGCTTGCCCACCTACACCTACACACACACACACACACACACACACACACACACACACACACACACACACACAGCACATACAACACACACATACGCACATACCCTCACTTCGCCACCACCATCCTCACATACACGCTCCTATTCAAACGCTTCATCCATTTCCATCTCATCCACACACTCCTACATCTCTACAAGTTTCCACCGCCTCCACAAAACCACACAAACCCGCACACACACCACACACAACCCCGCACAGATACACAAAACCCGCACACACACAAACTCGCACACACACAAACCCGCCCTCTTACCTACACCTGCCCAGCCACCTGTACCTGGCATGATTCCTACACCCGCTTTCCCCAATCTTAAACCCATCCGCTCTCAATCTTCAAGGTATTGTATCCGCAATATCCCGAAATTCATAACCACCCAGAAATCCTTATTCAACTCCATTAAATAACTTAACCTTCCCTAGTTGAACTTAATGTTCAACCACAACCACACCTGTCTCTTAGAGACCTCCTCTCCCTTGCCGGATGGTAAACAGCTTAGGCTGCGACACCACTTCGGTGATCTTACCGTCACCCTAACTCAACTCTCCGGTCCCCGTCCTTCCAATTCTACTCCTAGACTCCCTTCCTTTTCCTGCGTGATTTGCCATGTGGATAAGGACATCCTAGCCGGGATGGGATCGATCTTCCACACGTGCAAAAGGCCGTTCGTAACTTTTCGAAGGCCACAAACACTCCCACATCCGTTGTCCGCATCATAACCTCTTCCCAAACCACCCTCGAGTACCTCCTCGCTCGCGGTGTCGTCATGTTCGGGCGACACTACAGTTGCAAACCCTCCTTTATCCCTCAACCTCTCCCCAAGTATTGGTTCACCTGCACGCAGGTGGAGCATACCGCTGAGGAGTGTCCTACCCGTGCCATCCGTTGCCCCAACTGTGGCGAAAGTCACAGATTCTTCTCCTGCAAATCCTCGGTTAACCCAAGGTGTACAACTACCTCCCTATTCCTTCAAGTACCGTAAGCGGCCCATCAAAGACTTCCTACAAGTCCTCACCCACTCCTTCTAACAGGTGAGATAGGGTTGTCCGCACCCAAGATTCGCTATCCTGAAACTTCTTCCAACGCAGTATCAACATCTACGCATCCAGTACGCGGATGAGGAGGTACTCTCAAGACCGAATACAATCGCCTTAACGCCTTAATCAGGCGAGAAGCAAACAAACACGCCGAAGAATCCTAGACCAAATCCAGCTCCCAGTTAGATTATAGAAAAGGTAAACTCTGCTGGCAACAGTTCGATAGACTGACCAGAAGAAAAGTTAACCCAAAATCCCACCTAACCGACCTTCAGGGCAACCTAATCTCCCCGACCAAGGAAAGGCCGATTTCTTTGGTCACCACCTCTAATTAATTTTCCGCTGCTTATAGAGACGACCAGAGCATTCAATCACAATCAATGCAATCTGGCTGTTTTTCTGGACATTAAGCAAGCATTCGACATGGTCTAGACTTAGCCTCTATCATTTACACCATCTTTGCATCAGACATTCCCGAAGTTACACAACTCGGAGTAGTCATTGCGCAGTTTGCGGATGACACCACCTTCTGGGCGGTTAAGCGGAACAGCGAAATGGCCTCCCGCCTCATATCCAAAACCCTACGGAACCTTTCCAACTGGGCGAACCGGTGGAGAGTCTCCATCAATCCCTCCAAAACCCAAACAATCCTCTTCCGACATCCTAACTACACCGAAGATAAGTTCCCAAAGCTTGACTCCAGAAATGTGCCCTAAACCAAGAAAGACTCACACTTCAAGATGAAGTCACCTACCTGAGAATCCTCTTCAATAGAACCCTCCGGGGTAGAATCAAAGGTTGCCACCCTAAAACACTTCAAGACACCTACAAAACATACATCCGCCCTGTTATGGATTTCGAGCACCCATATACACCAATATAAACTCCAAAGACCTTTCCTCTATCGCCTCCTATGTTACCCCTCAGGTACCCTAGTGACCTCACAACACAACACGCAAACATACCAGCAATCACACACAGGATCCAAATACTTCAGAAAAATTTCGCGCATAAAAGAATTTTCGGCGATACTATTCCAACCATAGAAATCCTTACCACTCCCTACAACTACCGTTTTCCCCAATTCCCACGAAGAAAACCTCAATTAAAATTCAAGCATCCCCGCGATCCTTACACAACTCCTTGACGACCTCCCCGAGGAGATAGGAGAATCCCTAGATAACATTCCATATGTCCTCCGCATCCCCACGTCTATTCGATGACGACCTAGCGTGATACCGGACAACGAATCGAATTAACCACACTAAACAGCATACACACCTAAACCAATAACAATTCAATTCGTGGCAACTAATACTTGATTTAGTATTACGCCCTCTACAATAACAAGCTGTGTTGCCCGATTTATTAGATACTAAAATGGAATAATCTATTGGTTGAAATTCTGAGATATTACTTTACTTGCTTTGCATGTATGTATTGCTTTATACGTATAACATATGCGTAGTTTTTACATTATATTGAATGTACAGTGCGATCATTCATTACTACGATGCTTTTTTAACATGTAAAATAGCACTAAAGCTGGGGTTGATCCCTAATTATTAAGAAGCAACAACTTCATCTTCAAGTACTTAATGAGATTGTGATGTACGTCTATCTACCAGTATGAATCATATACACAAGCAGATCTCTGAAATACGTTGAACGATTTCCTAAAAATGTTATACACTGGCGTCTTATATATTCTAGTTGATCGCAATTGAGTATAATTCTAAACAGTGGTCAGAAATTACGGGGTAAAATTTGGGTTGTAATAACATGTGAAGATTTTTAATAAATTCTTGCTTACCGATTTAGTTAAAACTATTTATTACCTTATCTTGATGTAGTAGCTTACCAGCTATTGATTAGTCCAAAGTATTTTTATCAAACTTTATCAAGTGCAAGTTTTAGAAAAATACAAAACGGACCGTGTTAAAGGATAAAATCTAAATTTACGGGTTATGTCTTGGGTTTCATTTATACATAATATAGAAGACACTTTGCTACAGTTTCGATTCATGAGCATACAGTTTATTTCTAATCATGTAATTTAATATATATATATATATATATATATATATATATATATATATATATATATATATATATATATATAGTGCAGGCAAGGCTCAAAAACCCTATAACAAAATTATTGCTAGGCCACTTCTTCTCACGAGCCATTCAAAGTTCGAAATTTTACCGACTTCATTAGCTTTTATCTGGGAAAGTATCTGATGAAAAGTTCATTTTCTAACAAAATGTTGTGATGACATATGTATGCATCAGTGTGACAGGCATTTTTTGCACCCATTGCGTCGTTCGATTTCATATTTCACTGGATCATGTACTCATTCAACGAGTACGCAGATATGTACATAGTGTACGGTCCAATTGCCTGGCCAGCGAGGTCGCCCGACCTGAATCCTTTAGATTTTTTCGTATGGAGCTTCCTCAAGGGCAAAGTATACAAGACGCCCCCGGAGAATGAGCAGGATGTGCTGGAGAGAATTCGTGCTGCCGTTCAAGAAATAACTCTGGAAATGTTGGAACGTGTTTTGGATTCAATTCCTCTTCGATTGGAATTGTGCATGGACATGGACGGTAAAAAATGTGTTCTGTACTTTTTGTACTGTTTTGATCACCAATATGCTTCTGACACCTTGTGTCACGTATCACGTGGTGAATTTGTTTACATGTAGCTTCCAAAGTTGCAATTTAATGTCATTTTTGAATGGCCCGTTAGAAGAAACGGCGCATGGCCTAGCATTAATTCTTTTACGAGGTTTCTCAGATTCGCATGTACTATACCGCTAGCTGAAGCTTTAACACTATTTAATAAACACCATGTATATATATATATATATATATATATATATATATATATATATATATATAGAGAGAGAGAGAGAGACATAGAGAGAGAGAGAGAGAGAGAGAGAGAGAGAGAGAGAGAGAGAGAGAGATAGAGAGACATTTTATGTAGTAGATCAAGGAATGGTAAATCATAATATTGAACATTTTCCATTGACTTTTCTATAATATGTGTTCATCAGCAATTTTATAGGTGTTAAAGAGATAATGGTTATTAGTTCCAATAGACACGCTATTTCTGTTTTCTACGAGTTTTAATTTTCTACTTACCTCAAGAAAAAAATAATTGATGGGGTTATTTATGCTAAGTAAATTATGTAGATAAATTATTTCATTTTTATGATTTTTTTAATTAGTAAAAGTTGAAAATGGATATAAGAGCACAAGTTACAAGCATGCATTAATTTCACGAAAAAATGATTAATAATACATGCTTTAGACGTATACTTTAACATATTAGAGTTTTATATATATATATATATATATATATATATATATATATATATATATATATTGTGTACATAAAGTAAGAAATAAATTGAATTAAAATTCATGGACTTTTCTTCAGAAAAATGCTCGAACACGTATATTATTTTCTTTAACGGAAATGCACAGGTTGTCTCAAAACTGAAATACGGCCCGTAAGTTAAAATTTTCAAATGAAAACACCCCATTTTCTGTTGCATTTATGGATTCTACGTATTTTTCTGTGTTGGTATTCAGCTCTCTTCGAAAAAGTTAAAAAAAAACTACTACTACTACTACCATTTTATTTCAGGTAAAAGATAACACGGGTTTATCCAAACATTGTAATTAATAAGGTACAATAATTATTTACTTAATTAAATGCTGAGGCTAGAACCCTTCTTGTGTCTGACAGTACCGCAATGATCGATAAATTCATGCTGGACCCTATTTATTGTTTCTTGACTTAGGTTAACTCATTCTTTTCTCATCCTAGTTTTTGAATCGTCAAGCGATACAGGTTTGGTTTTGTACATAACATTTTTGAGATGACCCCACAAAAAATAATCCAAAGGATTAAGATCGGGAGACTTTGGTGGCCATTCAATTAATCTATGCCTGCCAATACATCTGTTGGGAAATGTTACTTCATCGAGATATTGCTTAACCTAAACTGGATAATGGGGTGGTGCACCATCTTGCATGGACCATAAATTTTCGTCATGTGAGATCGGATTATTACCATTGGGAAATAAATTTCTTAAATTGGGGATTAGATATTGTTGTAATAAATCAAGATATCGGGGAACGTTCAATATCTCTTCAAAAAGTGAGGACCAATGATTTGATTTGGACAAACCCAAATTATTTCATGAGATTGGGTATGTTGTTCTCTCATCCACCTGGGATTTTATTATGCCTAATACCGACAGTTTTGTCTATTAGCTTGTCCGGTTAATGTAAAAATTGATTCATATCAGAACAAAATGTTTTCAAATATCATAGACGAATTATTGAGAAGGATTAATTTGTTGCTTACAGATCTTCGAGCCAAATCCATGGGGTGGACGCTACCGCGATTGCGGGTATACACCGGGCCAGGAGGATTGGCTACTTGCCAGGTTCCAGGGTTAATTTAATTTAAGTGTTTTTTTATTGTATAAGGCGTTAACATTTATCTTTCTTAGGTAATTTCTTTTCGCCCCACTACGAGCAAATATAATAGTTACAAAAATTGGTACTCTCATCAATTATTTTCATAACTTCCTTTACTGCCAAAAGTGGAGAGGTTGTAGTATGCAAATTATTCGTAATTTGTTTTATATACACATTTTTATGTAAACATTTTTGTTGCACGAATTAAGTGTTTTAAGGAATTTTGCAACTGTATGTAATTGTTGTACAATATGACCATTTTTATTGTACAGAATAAAGAATGGCAATGACAAGTACTTGCACGTATTTTGTATGAACATTTATTCTTTAAAATTTCACAGATGGATGTGAAACGCTTGCAAATTACAATTTTGTTTGAACTTCTTACTCAACGTTGCTTGTGTGCGAGTATATTTTCTCGCATGCTTGTTAGCAATATGACAAATCAAGATGGCTAATCATTTTAGTTACACCTGTAAACTCAGGTAATTATATAGCTAGCAACATCTCTATAACCTTGAAATAAAAGGCCGTTTATGGAAGAAATCAAAAAGAAGGGTAACGTAGGTCCCAACAGTTACGTCTCTTGGCAACAAGCATTACACCTTGTATTTCATCTGTGATAACGAGATCCTACAAATATAAAACAAAAAACGAAGGAACACTACTTAGAGTATGTTATATCGGGAATTCGTAGGGCAAGGTTGTATTGCAGTACGCTCGCGATATCAAATTGTTTACATTTTTATAGTTTTGAATTTGATTCAACTTAAACAGTTATATAGTGCATGGTAAAAGGGAAATAACAGAAGTGTTACCCCAAATAGCTAACACGAATAATTATGTTAACACTCAAATTCCACAACCTAATCAGTCTGCTCCCACACAGTATACTCAAATGCCTAGTTTTTCACAACCAGTACCATTATTACAACCCCTACAGCAATAACAATACCAAACAACACACTGTAACCAACCCCAACAGCACACAAGTCAAGAAATACAACTAATCGTACTCACGCGGTCAAAAGATGAATGGCAAATACAGTCTAACGGCAGAAGAGGACCTCCAAGCCCAGAACTAACAATTAAAACCCTAAAACAAACTAAAACTAGCGATTACTGGCTAGGTGATAAAATCAGTACCAGTAATAGATACTCTAGTTTAGATACCGCAGATGACCACATAGAAGAATCAAGGGAAACAGATGAGCAAGAAGAGAGTGAACCAAAACCTCCACCCATATAGAGAGAGTAAAAAATGTCAACCCGTTAATAACACTACTGGATGAGATTACTAAAGATAAATACGGCACCAAGGCCCTAAATAATGACCAAATAAGAATTCAACCTAAAGAAAGTCTAACATATAACACAATTATTAAAGCTCTGAACGGCAAAAACACTCAGTTTCACACATACCAACGAAAGTAGGATAAAAGCATTCGCGTTGTTCTGAAAAATATACGTCCAATAACTTATACAAACGAAATTAAGAAAAATATAGAAGAGCTAGGTCACGCGGTCATCAACATACATAACTTCAAACAAAAAAAACTAATACCGCACTGCCCATGTTTTTCATGGACCTAAAACAAAACGAAAATAACAAAGATATATATAAAGTTAAACTATTCATGAACTCAGTAGTACATTTCGAATCACCCCATGCAAAAAGGGAAATCCCTCAATGCATGCGATGCCAAGCCTTTGGACATACAAAAAACTTTTGCAAGAAAACACCGTACTGCGTTAAATGCCTAGCCAGCCACGTAGAAAATCCAGAGACAATGAGGTCAAATGCGCGAACTGTAGTGGTAACCATCCCACCAGCTACAGAGGGTTTATAGTTTATAAGCAACTTCCAGAGAAGCTTTATCCCAAACTCAGAGAAAAAGGATTTCCGCAAAAGTTTGCACAACCAAACGTTTCATACGCCCAAGCAACACAACAAAACCAACAGCATTCATACAGCTTTAATACTGTAAGCCCCCCAAACATACCTTTAACCTCACCACCAACAAATGACCTCACAGGACTTAAAAATATGATGAAAGACTTAATACACCAAATAAGCACCATGGTGAACCTCATTACCATGTTACTCAAAATAGGTATCTGGAATGCCAATGGCTTGTGCCAACATGCACAAGAAATTCAATACTTTTTACAAATTCATGAAATAGACGTAATGCTTATATCAGAAGTTCATGTCACTGTCCAAAGTTTCCGCAAAATTCCCAAATATAAAATTTACACCACTATACACTCGGATGGAACCGCTCATGGTGGGATAGCCATCATAATCAAAAGTAGCATCAGACATTATGAACACAATAAATACACATTTAATCATCTCCATTGCGATAGAAGAAAAATTAAACACAATCATATTATCAGCGGTATATTGTCCATCAAAATTCAACAATAAAAACCATGATTATAAACAATACTTAGACGGCTTTGGTAACAGACTTATTGCAGCGGAGATTACAACGCAAAGGTTACACACTGGGAGTCTAGGCTTACGACACCTAAAGGCCGAGCACTACTGCAAACAATGAATGAAAGTAAGCTAAAGCACCTATCGACAGGTGAGGCAACATACTGGCCGACTGATAGAAGAAAAATACCTGACCTCGTAGACTTCTGCATCACAAAGGGGGTTAATACCAGACATTGCAAAGTTGAATCATTTTATGACCTCTCGTCTAACTACTCACCAATTATCGTAACTTTGTACTCTCAGATCTTACAAATAACAGCCGATGCTTACAAATAAGAAGACAAACTGGAAGATGTTCAAAGAAAAAGTAGACGAACTTGTTAACCTAAATATCCCACTAAAATTAAAGCAAGATGTCGATGAAGCAGTCGTGGCACTAACAACAGCAATACAAACGACAGCTCGGACAGTACACCAGAAGAGCCTTATTTATAGCAAACCGAAGAATGCCTTCTTGTTATAAAGCAAAAAATAACGGAAAAACGCAAACTGAGGACACGATGGTAATTAACTAGACTAGATTCTGATAAGACACAACTCAACAAAGCTGCAAGTGACCTTAAAAAATTGTTACTTGACCTAAAATACTATCTCAGCCGTTTATCAACCTCAGAAACAAACAATTACTGCTTATGGAAGGCAACAAAAAACGAATTAAACGACCACGGCAGTCTATACCGCTAATAAAACAAACAAAAGAATGGGACTTGGGCCAGAAGTAACAACGAAAAAGCAAAAGTATTTTCGGATCACCTCTTCGATGTTTTCAAACCATTCCCCTCAGAGTCATCACACGAAGAAGAAAATGAGATTAAGCAGTACCTCGAAGCACCTTATCAAATTGATTTACCAGTAAAGAGCATTAAATATAGAGAAGTCAAACGCGCAATTAACATCGAGACAAACCCTAAGAAGGCCCGCGGTATAAACCTGGTTACGGGGAAAATATTACAACAGTTAACGGAAAAGGGAATGAAGGCTATATTGTAGATATTTAATACAGCAATAAGGCTAAGGTGCTTTCCACTATTTTGGAAAATAGCAGAAATAGTCATGCTACCCAAACCTGGTGAAAAGGTAAAAGAAGCAGCTTCATACAGACTATTATCAGTACTTTCCAAAGTCTTCGAAAAGGTCCTGCTAAAACGGCTTAATCCAATACTACAGGAAAGGAAGATAATCCCTGACCACCAATTTGGTTTCAGGAACAATCGTGGAACGATAGAACAAATCCACCGTGTAGTTAAAAAAATATATGAATATATGAATGAATATATGAATTATTAAAATCATATCTAACTGGAAGGTACTTCCTCGTGAAACACCAGGGAGCATATACGAAACTGCTACCCATATCATCCGGGGTTCCACAAGGGAGTGTACTTGGGCCAGTCATGTCCTTAATATCCGCAGCCAATCTCCTAACGGCCAGACTAACAACAATCACCACATTCGCGGATGATACTGCCGTTCTACCATCGCATCCAAACCCAGCCAATGCAACAAGAAACTTGCAAACAAACCTCAATAAGATACAGGTATGGTTAAAGAAATGGAGAGTGCAAGTCAACGAGGACAAATCAGTACATGTCACGTTTACTATGAAGAAAGAAAACTACCCACCGGTACACTGCACCTGGAGCGAGACTGATGTGGCAAACGCGCATACTTACGAAGAGACAGCTGAGAATCACACTGAGGCACCTAAACTGAATAATTTGAAGGAAATCGCAACTAACGTTGACAAACAAACTGCTAATATATAAAGTGATAATAAAACCCATCTGGACATACGGGATTCAGCTCTGGGGAACTGCCAGCAACTGTAACATTGAAATCATACAAAGATTCCAAAATAAAGTGTTGTGTGCGCTAGTGAATGCACCGTGGTCCATATCAAATCTTGTCATACAAACGGATTTGTGTGTGTCAACAGTTAAACGAGAAATTAAAAAATACAGTGTTAAATATAGTGACCGAGTGGAAGTGCGCCCTAATAAATTAGCGAACTTATTGTCTTAATTAGGCAGATTGTTCAATAAACGGGGATAAAAAAAAATTTCTAAGTAGGCTAAGACATAAGACACCAAAAATAATCCATAACATCCATTTATTTCTTGGCATTACACCTCGGATTTCGTCTTTGTTAACAGAGTTAACATGAAACAAAAGACGGAAGACCAAGAAATTCAAATCATACGGAAACAAACTAGTATGATATATTTTAGATTTACCATCGCCAACATCAATGGTGACTTGACCCTCCTACCGCGTTGAAGTATCATATGTAAAGACACAAGTAAGCTAGTCTATAGCTCTGGCTGAATCTTACACTGTTGAAACTAAAATATTCTCAAGTATTCGGCATTCTCAGTTTACTTTATTATTATCAAATACTAATTCAACGTTAAATATCGATTTAATTAATATTAAATGAGATATTATGTTAGACGTGTTTAAGTGTAGTGTACGAGTACGCATTTTTGGACCACAGATATTTTTTTCGTTTTGAGTACATATCTAAAATAATGTTATGTTTATCACCAACAATCTGACATTACGATGCCATTCAAAGGTTGATTAATTGACCGTTGATCAAGTCACTTCTAAAGCTTAAATCCATAACAAAACATACGTTTTTTATTTAATGTTTACTCTAAAGTTTAAGTTCTATTATTATAAATGGTACAATTTTGTAATTTATACGTAACTGATAATTACTCAAAATTTTTTAGATAAAATTACAAATTGTTTTACTAGCAACCTTTCACCAAATCGCCTCATAAATATACGCAATGTACACTTGATAAGATAATTACATTTTCATGTGATTATTATTTATAGCATTTATTTATAACTTAAAAGACATTCAGAATATCACCATTATTGGTATGCAAGGTGGATGGTAATGTACCTAATAACCCGCACGCCACTGCTTCCTAAACAGTTGTGATATTCGATTTTCTGAATTCTTACACTACAGCTAGTTATGTACCTATAACTTTTCTCAGTATAATTACATCATAAAATTATTTTAGAATTATAATCTTGTTTATAAGCACCCAAATGCGTGCATAAATTGACCTTTCTGGCACAGAGTAATGAAAATTGCTAAGCAACAATTGCACTAATTATTCAAACAAGCTTCCGTATCGAGCATTTATTAACGTTAAGGAAAATCGTACATTACTATTTATAGGAATTAAAGGTACACAGTATCCCTAACAACATCAATATAACCAACTATCTACACAACACTAAAATTTGCATCGGCGCAACTCTCACAAACTTGCCGGAAATACTAAATGTTTTATTTATAAGCTTTAGAAACTAAAATAGAATGAAACGTTGTATGTACCACGGGCATAACAGTCAATTATGAAAAAAAAAGGAAAAGGCCACGTATTTCATTCCACCCCCAAAGAGGAGGGCGGACTGCGATAAGCCCCTTCAGCCACAATCACGGATTCCCAGCATACATACATTACGTATATATGCATGGTGGGATTAAGGATAGGTGTGGTTAGGATAGAATCGGAGGGAACATAGTTAGGTTTCTGAGGGGGAAAATAGTACCCCAGCGTTCGGTGGTGTACATACACGCAGTGACCATGCCGCTACATGTCGATTATGACTCTCAGGAAATTAAAAGCCCTCGGGCTTTAAACATATCCTCGCAACCCCCAACTTTAAAAATGATAACAACATCATAAAATGCAATTAGGTACCTAACCTGTTTAATGTATTAATAGTAATGAATGAATGAAAGTGTATTAGAATACTTCAGTTACGGATTATTGAACAATTGCATTTTTAAACGGTGTTTCTTTACTAATCGGTATATTTTGAAGAATGTTATTCCAGTAGGTACGCATTTCGGTACCGCCTGTATGTATACCTACTGTATACCCATTTTAGTATACTTTTTTTTACTTGGGCCCCCCATTGCCATTTTCGTAAATACGCCACTGCTACTGAGTGTATCATTCGACTTTTCCTAAATACATCAAATTTTAATAAAGTTCTGTCTACGAAGTCAACCTTTTCGATTTCGTACTTTTATAAAATAAAATCGCCATAATTATCAAGAGGGCCCCTTTCTCATCCGTGCGGATTCACGGCGGCTGTTAAAATAGTATTTTCCATTTATGTCTAATTAAGAAGTTAAAAAAAACGCATTAAAATCAACTTTTTATTATATAATATTACAATTTCTTATTATTAGTTATAAATATTTAAACATTTTTTAAGCAGATAGAAGACGTATATAGTTTTCAGTTGGCCTTCGATTTAACGTACAGACTGAGTAGTTCAAAATATATCCCCACTCCTCATCAGGTCTCTGGTGATTTAAATTTCCTGTTTCCATTTCATTGCAACAAGAGCGCAATGCCCAAAATGCTTGCATGACATAAGTACTAGGTACTTTTGGGGACTCCTCTTTACATGTAATACATAACTTCTATCGTTTCTGCAACGGAAAGCGGGAATGGAGACGGAGTCGGCCTTTTCAAGTTAGGGGTATTAGGTGGAACTGCAACAAATGTAACGTATTGTAGGTATAATATAACAACAGATAGATACATCGACAGGCAATTGCACAAAAACGTATAAATAAGGATGCGTCGGTTTCTAGAAGCTAAACGACTGTTTTTTTTTCAAAACATTTTGTACGTACATTTTAAAAATTTTTTGAAGTTTATAACGTATTCAAAAAGAACGTGTCTTATCAAAGTTATATACAGGGTGTTTCAAAAAAAAGGTGCCCTGTTGCTAGGATAGGTAGAACACTGAAAAATAAGTTGGGTTTGCTTAGTAGAAAATTTTGGAAACGGCATCCGTATTCAACATACAGGGTTTAAAAAAAATTTTAAACCAATTTTTTACGATTACGTCGAAACTACTGGCAACATTGTAATGAAATTTTATATTAATATGTTTTGGAAGCTGACACATCCCACGAATTTGTTTTAGTATCTAGCTCTCATAGAAGGCGCTAGTTACACGATTAGATTTTCTACTACTAATTTTAAGTGAACTTACACATCATTCAATTTTACACCAAAAAGGTACTGTTGGTAAAACTCGATACTGTGTACCGTTTTCGGAATATTTTGATTTGAAAATGATGAAGTAATAACTGATGCTAGTATAAAGTAAGTATTCTTATTAAAAACCAAAAACAATAACATTATTCTAAGGCTAAAGTTATTAATTAAACAAAGAACCACAAGAATAAAAGTAAAATAAATTTGACTAAAAACATGAAATATTCAATCAGTTAGAGTAAGTGTTCAAAATGTCATCAGTTAACGATGGAAAACTAAAATTTATTGATAGTTAACACTGTAATGTCAATAACATTTAATATTATTGATAAATAACTCTATTACTCTGTTGGGTATGACTGTATGTTCAAATCTCTCATGGGTTGACCATCTTCTCTCAGCTACCAAAACAGCTGCTCGTAAAATAGGCTTTTTGTACAGATCTAAGCAGTGCTTTGCCTCTCGACAACTCCTTCTGCTGTATAAGGCCCAAATTCGGCCACATCTGGAATATAATCCTCACCTCTGGGTTAGTGCTCCCCAATACGCTCTCGATATCGTTGATTAGGCTAATAAATGACTCGTCCTTAACTTCTCACATACAGTCCCTTGAGCATAGAAGGATGGCTTCAGTTCTTTCTTTGTATTATCGTTATTACAACGGCTATTGTGCTGCTGAATTATATTCGTTGATACCATCTCGGGCTATCTTTGCGGGAAACACTCGGTTCGCTCATTCATCTCATCAGTATGCAGTACAAATCTCCACTTATCGTACCAAACGGACGCAATCCACATTTTTCTACACGGCTTCTAAACTCTGGAATGATCTCCCTAGTTCCTGTTTTCCTCTCACTTATGATATGAGAAAATTTAAAGTAGCTGTTCATAGACATCTATTGTCAATTGATTATCCCTCTATCCATCCTCCTAAGTGTTCCTGAGTGCTTTAGCACGATAGGCCTAATTTAGCCTGTTCAGCTCCACAATCATAAAAAAAAGAAAAATGAATAATCAAAATGTATTCAGATGTTGAATACACTTCAAGCGATTACGCGTTATGCAGAAAAGTTTCCCAGAAGAAACGTTTAGAGCCGTGGAACGACGTTGTCGAGAAACTGGGAATGTGAGACCAAAAAAAAATTAATTCTGGTAGGCCCAGAACAACAAGAACCATTCAGAAAGAAAATATCATTTTAGATTTAGTTGATCAAGATAGAACAATTAGCGTAAGGAATATGGCACGACATACAAATACGTCTTCTGCAAGTACTTGGAGGATACTTAAGAAGCAGCAGCATCACTACAGACAAGTCCAAGAACTCTTACCAAACGATCTACCGGTTAGAGTGGATGTTTGTGAAACGTTACAAAAAATGACAGCCCTGAATCCCAATTTTTTAAATGTATCCTGTTTACCGACCAGGCCACCTTTACGCGACAAGGAATGTGTAACTCTCATAATGCACACTACTGGTGTGATGAGAATCCACATGTTAAAAGGATATCACACTACCAACACTTGTTTAAAGTTCATGTTTGGGCAGCAACTTTAGGTAATAAATTATTTGGTTATCACATTCTACCTGGAAATTTAAATCGTCATGTGTACCTTGACTTTTTATAAAATCATTTATTCGCGATATTAGGAGATTTAACGCTAAACGAGCGAAGATCTCTATTTTTTATGCATGATGGAGCTCCCCGGCACTTTAATAAAAGGTGTCGTAATTGGTTGAGTAACCATTATCCGAATCGATGGATTGATAGAGGTGCAGAAGGTCTGATTCATTGGCCTCGAAGGTCATGCGATTTCAATCCTTTGGATTACACAGTTTGGTCGTATCTTAAGGAAAAAGTCTATGTGTGCTACAGAGGTAAATTCACGCCAAGAGTTGCAAGACGGAATTGAACATTACTTTAATGACTTCATAGCTGATCCCCAACCGTTTAGAAGATTAATGCATTCTTTAGAAAAAAGGATATAATTATGTATTCGGGAAAATGGAGGACATTTTGAACACTTACTCCAACTGATTGAATATCTTTTTCATGTTTTTAGGCAGATTTATTTTACTTTTCTTGTGGTTCTTTGTTTAATAATAACTTTAGCTTCAGAATAATGTTATTGTTTTTGGTTTTTAATAAGAATGCTTAGTTTATACCAGCTTCAGTTGTTACGTCATCATCTTCAAATCAAAATAGTCCGAAAACGGAACACAGTATCAAGTTTTACCAATAGTACCTTTTTGGTGTAAAATTGAACGATGTTTAAATTCACTTAAAATTTGGACTAAAAAATCTAACCTCAAGAAAGTTATGTTTAAAACTACTCGGTACGAACCGTGTAACTAGCGCCTTCCAAAACATATTCATACAAAATTTCATTACAATGTTGCCAGTAGTTTCGACATAATCCTAAAAAATGTGTATACAATTTTTTTCTTAAATCCCCTTAATCTTAAATACAGAGTGATTAATCTCAAGCGTATACCACGTTATCAAAATATTTAAGTTGGTACCACTGATAGGTTGGTAAGAAGCTGTATTGCTGTAGCTACTCTAGAGCATGGTTCGAGTAAAAACTACGATCAGTTTCAAATCTATATGAAGGTCATTAACTTATACATATTATAAAATATTATATTAATTTAAATAATGATTATTTTGTATTTGATTAGACTGCATCCCTATAAAATACAACAAAATAAATAAAATATTATTTAATGATTGGATTGCATCATTAGAAAATAATGAATCTTAAGTATTTAAATGTTATAATTTCATTATAATTAAATAAAATTTACAGTACATGTTTATGGAATGACAATGTCTTCTACAAATTTTTTTTAACTCCTTAGGTACACATTAGTTATCACACTTTGCTTTACAGCATATGTTCAAAATGACCGCCATTAAATTGTAAACATAAGTTCACCCTACGTTGCATATTCGCAAATACATTTTGTAACATTTCGGCACCAAGAAAATACAAACCTTTCAAAAATATATAAAGTATCACTGCTCTACACGTTATAGTTTTGAAGATATTTCAATAAGCGTTAAAACAAAATATAACAAATCTAGAAGGCCATCTATAAAAGACTAATGCAAATTGAGGTGTGTTATTAAATGGAATAAAATTCCTCACAATTTTAAGTTTTTATTTCTGGTATTTTGTAATGTTTAGCATTACACGTAGTGGCCGCTTTTTGTGTATTCAGAATTCATATTTTTTTCAAATGGCAACTCTCTATTTTTTGACCCATTCTGTAGCCTAATGTGTAAGCTATTAATTTTCTTAGGCATATAAGTATCTGGGGCGCCCAGAATATGGCATTAATATTACATTGAAATAAAGACAGCTGAGGAGTAGCCTATTCATTATTACATAAATATTTTGAATTTGCCGCGCTATCACAAATCGCAGATGATCCGATGACTCCATCGCATTCGGTAATCTTCGTATGTTTTCGTGCTGTACCTCGCATTGCTCCGGCTCGGATCCGTAACGGCGTGTAGAGGAATAGAAAGTTTTTCTTGTAATCTGCTAAATGTTTCTTGTAATTACAACAAATTTTATTGTCTTAGTCACATTTATCTTGTATTGTATTAGTACCTATTACTAATTTTTTTATTATTAGTTATTACATTTGAGTTTGGAGAAAAATAAAAAAAAAGGCGATATGCTTAAGGGTATGGACTACTGGAAAAAGTGGTGTGGTCAAGCGGTTTCCGGTAGAGAAGCGTACTTGGCTACCGAACCTACAACTAGCTTGCATGCTGGCAATAAGACTGTGATGACAAGCGAGCCTTCGACCTCAGTTACAGAATCGAACGTCGAAATCGAGCCTGTTTCGTACCTACGACCATCGAGCCTACATTCAATCCGGAATAGACCAGCCTACCTGGTACGTCACATTTTGATGTTAAACATCATAAAATTAAGGAGATGTTCCTCGAGTACATTACAATTGTTGACCTCACAGGATCGGCCCTCGCAAATCTCATTATTAGAGCCCTGAAAAAGCATGGACTCAAGTGGTTGGTCAAGGTTACGACGGGGCTGCAGCTATGAGTGGGTATTTGCACGGTACCCAGGTGTACGTTCGTCACGAATATGCTCTTACCCTTTACGTACACTGTAGCGCCCACTCTCTCAAACTTGCTATTGCTGACTCATGTTCACTAGCAAATGTCCGAAATTACATTGGGATCGTACAGTCTGTTGATTCCTACATTAGGCATTCTACTCTACGCACTGCCGTTTTGAGGGATAACATTTTAGAGCTGTTACACGCCGATCACCAAAAAAATCTGCTTAAGATGTGTGAAACACGGTGGGTTCACAATCATGAAGCCGTCATGAGATTCAAGGAAATTTATTCAGCGATTGTGAATGCTCTTGATAACTCCAATCTAGCCACAATAAGGAAACATCACAACAAGCCGTCCTTCGATCTTCGACATGAATTATAAATTGTCGCTATCAAAACAATTACAAACAATTAGCACCGACCTCGTCACAGCATCCAGCCACGTGGATGTTGTTATGAGTGCCTTACAACTTCTGAGAAATAAAGCATCTCTATGAAGAATCAAAGGTTTTACTTGAAGAACACGGTGGTATACTGCAGTTGCCACCCATCGTCGGAAGGAAGTTGAACCGCTCCAACATTCGTGCGTCGGATATATGCACGTATTATAAATTAAGTTTATTGATTCCATTCCTTGAACATACAACTCAACAATTGACTGAAAGGTTTACGAAGCACCGATAAGTAGTGTCGGCACTATCTGATGTGTTGCCTTCAAATTTTGCGGCCACTTCTGAAATTGAAAAGGCAATTGGTATGTACTCATCAGTGCTTCCCGAAAGAAGTACATCTGTGGTCAAAGCAGAACTTGAAGTGTGGAAGGCAGTGATGACAACTACCTCCACTACTCCAAAATCTGCTTTGGAATGCCTAGATAAGTGCGATCAAAAACTATATCCAAATATTTCCACATTGTTACAAATTTTGGCTAAGATACCTGTTTCCACTGCTACCCCAGAAAGGACATTCTCAAGCCTTAGGAGACTAATAAACTACTTGCGTAACACAACGAGTTAGCACAGACTGAACGGTTTGGCTCTTATGAATATTTACTAGGAAATGACATTGATGCGGATGAAGTAGTGGATATATTTGAAAATAAAAATAGAACATTAATTCTCTAATGCGTTTTATGATATTTTTACTACAGATCGAGGGAACGTTTGGTCTAAAGAACTGGAGACATTTCAAGCGCTGGTCGATTAGGTTAAAGACCGATTAAAAAGTGGTGGATAAAGAGTAAACTAAAAAATTGAAATGAATGAATGTATATATGGAGTATCCAAGGGTTGACGTAGTTGCGACTTGTCTTCTGAACACGTTGTGCAGAGTTGTAAATAAAAACTGAACTATGCGATAACACCGAGGTATATTCCGAAAGTAGATTTAATAACCGCAGTCGAAGAAACAGCTATGCAATTAGATCCTGAAGAAGCCGAAGAATACAGAAGTAAGGTTAGATCAGTCCTAGATTCATCTAGACTAACTAAACCTAACCTCTCTAACCTAGAAAGAAGAGCGGTCATTTCCCTTAAGAATGACCCAACGATCAAAATTCTCCCGGCAGACAAAGGAAATGCGACTGTGGTAATGGATATGGACACTTACAACCGTAAGATCCAAAAACTACTAGACGGGGCCGAGTACAAACTAATACCAAAAGACCCCACACCATCAATCGAAAGACGGATATACCTTACGCTGGCAAAACATAAGGGGGAGTTCTCCGATTACCAGAGAACTAGGCTTACCCCACACTACAGCAAACCTCCGCATCAGTACGGCCTACCAAAGATTCACAAGGAAGGAATTCCTCTGAGACCAATCGTGAGCTCGAGAAATTCACCTTGTCACCCACTAGCACACTGTCTGCTAGGTATCATCACACCCTTATCGGGAAAAACCGAGTCTATGCTCAAGAATACGCAGCACTTCGTGGAAACCATCAGAAACTTCCAACCAAACCACTAAGAAATACTAGTAAGCTACGACATTGTTAGTCTCTTCACAAATGTGCCTACCGATAAGGCACTAACTATCATTAGGGACAAGCTGGAAAAGGATGAAACGTTAGACGAACACACGCAACTCTCGGGAAACACAATAATGGAACTTCTGACAATATGCATTAGAACTACATATTTCCAGGTAGAAGACAAATTCTACCAACAAGAGTTTGGGATATCGATGCGTTCCCCACTACCACCCATAGTGAGCAATATATATATATATATATATATATATATATATATATATATATATATATATATATATATATATACATATGGAAAACTTTGAAGACCAAGCGATATCCAAATTCACAGAGAAACCAAGGATGTGGCTTAGATACGTGGGCGATACCTTCGTAGTTTGTCAACACGGCAAGCATAAGCTAGATGAATTCCTAGACCATCTAAATAACCGCGCACCCTCCATAAAATTCACAATAGAATTGGAGTCGGAACAAAAACTGCCATTCCTGGATGTACTTGTACACAGGAATGACCACACTTTCACGACAAGTGTATACCGGAAACCTACCCACACGGGGAGGTACCTACACTACAACTGCAATCACCACAAAAACGTGAAGTTAGGAGTGGCAAACTGCTTGTACGATAGAACAAAGGCAATATGCTCAAAACAAGAGGACCTGAACAGACAAAAAGAAAATATCGCTAGAACACTCAAAGAAAAGGGCTAACCCGATCTAACACCTAACCTAAACAAAGAAAGGGTAACCGAAAAAGAAGAACCTAAATATACAGCGATAATACCATATATACAAGGTACCTCAGACAAAATACGAAGGATAGGCAACAAATAAAAGATACGGACTGCCTTCAAATCGACCAGAACGCTCAGGGGAATACTAACCAAAACCAAACCATACAATGAAGATCAGAATTCCAAGAATTGTGTATACAACCTACCATGCGAATGCGGCAGAGCATACATAGGAGAGAGCAGTAGACCACTTAAAGTGAGAACGCAGGAAGACAAGAACAACGCCCGCAAGGGCGAAACAGAAAAATCAAGAATCGCCGAACATGTCTGGAACGAAGACCACCGCATCCAATGGGATAACATACAGATAGTGGCAAAGGACGAGAACACAACTCGTCGGAAACTCAAAGAAGCCACATACATCGCACTAGCAGAAAACCCAATAAGCCAAGCTAGTGTAGAAATGAAACCAATATGGATTCCAATAATGCGCGAAGAGCTTAAGCGCAATACACCTGCGCAAGAAGTTACGGCGCAACATGCCCAATAAACTTCTGCGCAACCACGAAAAAGTTTTATATATATATATATATATATATATATATATATATATATATATATGTTCTAAAAAATATATATAGGATTACTCAGTGGCTCAACGGTAAAGGGTTCAGACTAGTAAGTGAAAGGTACCAAGTTATTACCAAATTATTTATAACATATGAATTCGACTCAAGTGCGAAACGGTCCTTCTCAGGACTAAGCCTGATGACGCAAGCAGAGTCCGGTTTCGAAACGTCGCGCTCTAAAAGCATAAACTGTGGAAATAGGCCGTTCAACTCCACTAATAAGAAACCACAGTTACAAAACACTTATCATACAGAATTAGTAACTCGGTACGGCCCCGAAGTCAAACAACTGTTCAGAAAGCTGGAAACTTCAATGAACAAGCTAGCACTAGAGGAGAACCACCTAACCTTCCTCTGCAAAGCCCGTGATAACAACGTAGTACCTACCGGGCTCAACATCAAAACTTCGATACACAGCCGGAAAATATCACTAATCGTAAAGAGAGCTAGCGCAGGGTTAGTCAAAGAACGAATCAGACATCACCGTTGAACGAAAGTTGAACGAAAACGAAATGCAGGTTCTGGACAAAGGCTTGAACTATGCGATAACACCGAGGTATACTCCGAAAGTAGATTTAATAACCGCAGTCGAAGAAACAGCTATGAAATTAGATCCTGAAGAAGCCGAAGAATACAGAAGTAAGGTTAGATGAGTCCTAGATTCATCTAGACGAACTAAACCTAACCTCTCTAACCTAGAAAGGACAGCGGTTATTTCCCTTAAGAATGACCCAACGATCAAAATTCTCCCGGCAGACGAAGGAAACGCGATTGTGGTAATGGAAATGGACACTTAAAACAGTAAAATCAAAGGACTACTAGACGGGTGCGAGTACAAACTAATACCAAAAGACCCCACACCATCAAGCGAAAGAGGCTGGCAAAACATAAGGGGGAGTTCTCCGATTACCAGAGAACTAGACTTACCCCACACTACAGCAAACCTCCGCATCTGTACGGCCTACCAAAGATTCACAAGGAAGGAATTCCTTTGAGACCAATTGTCAGCTCGAAAAATTCACCTTGTCACCCATTAGCACACTATCTGCTAGGTATCATCACACCCTTATCAGGAAAAACCGAGTCTATGGTCAAGAATACGCAGCACTTCGTGGAAACCATCAGAAACTTCCAACCAAACCACTAAGAAATACTAGTAAGCTACGACATTGTGAGTCTATTCACAAATGTGCCTACCGATAGGCACTAACTATCATAAAGGACAAGCTGGAAAAGGATGAAACGTTAGACGAACGCACGTAACTCTCAGTAAATACAATAATGGAACTTCTGACAATATGTATTAGAACTACATATTTACAGGTAGAAGACAAATTCTACAAACAAGAGTTTGGGATGGCGATGGGTTCCCCACTCTCACCTATAATGAGCAATATATATATATGGAAGACTTTGAAGACCAAGCGATATCCGAATTCACAGAGAAACTAAGGATGTGGCTTAGATACGTGGACGATACCTTCGTAGTTAGGCAACACGGCAAGCATAAGCTATATGAATTCCTAGATCATCTAGATAGCCGTGTAACCTCCATAAAATGCTCAATGGAATTGGAGTCGGAACAAAAACTGCCATTCCTGGATGTACTTGTACACAGGAATGACAACACATTCACGACAAGTGTATACAACAAACCTACCCACACGGGGAGGCACCTACACTACAACTCCAATCACCACAAAAACGTAATGTTAGGCGTGGCAAAATGCTTGTACTATAAAGCAAAAACAATATGCTCAAAACAAGAGGACCTGAACAGAGAAAAATGAAAGAAAATGGCTACCCCGATCTAACACCTAACCTAAACAGGGAAAGCCACATACATCGCACTAGCAGAAAACCCAATAAGCCCAGCTAGTGTAAAAATGAAACCCATATGGATTCCAATAATGCGCGAAGAGCTTAAGCGCAATACACCTGCGCAAGAAGTTACGGCGCAACATGCGCAATAAACTTCTAGAAAATATGTATTGGATTACTCAGTGGCTCAGCGGTAAAGGTGTCAGACTAGTAAGTGAAAGGTTCGAATCTGAGAGTAGTCAAGTGCTTGGGAAAAAATTATATGACTCAAGTGCGAAAACAGCCCTTCTCAGGACTAAGCCTGATGACGGAAGCAGTGTCCGCTTCCGAAACGTCGCGCTCTAAAAGCATAAACTGTTGAAATAGGCCGATCAACTCCACTAATAGGAAATCACAGTTACAAAACACTTATAATACAGAAAGTGTAAGTTGACCATTATTCAGCTCAACTGCAAAATTGAGCGAAATATTGATCAACTTACACATCGAATGCAATATACTTATTTTATCTTCAAAGACTAATAAGTAATTACTAAGTGTCCGTTATTCTGACAAATTGTTTCTATCTGAAATTTTCTGTCAAAATTACATTGTCCTAGCCCCATTATTTGTTTCCACTTCAATGACATTATTAGGTTGAAATGAGTAATGGCGCAAGGCCTATGTGATTTGAAATACACAAAAAAATGACAACTTAAACTGTAGAAATTGACAGTAATAATGACAAGTTTATTAGTCTTTTAACGATAAACTCCGAAGAATACTTATTTGAAGCTTGAAGATAAAGTAGTATATTGCGTTTGACGTGCAAGTTGATCAATACTTCGCTCAATTTTGCATTCTCAGCTATCGCCTTGACGCTCCATAATGATCAAATTACAGGTCTTAGTTAATAATCTACTATTATTCATTTATTTACTTATTTATTTATTTATTTATTTAATGTGGCTTTAGTTAGTCGGAGCTCCTGCACTTTTTTGTTGTTTTATTTTCTTGAACCCCCCTTTTTGTGACACTAAAGTCTGGCTACGCCCGTGAAGCAAACCCTATACCCGAATCTGGTAATTTTTGAGTTATTGCAAATGTTTGGTTAAATACCTCATATTTCAAGCATGGCGTATTAACCACAATATGTTCAGGACCACCGTACTCATATATTTTTGCAGACTTGCATGGTAATTAGAGAGCCAATCCAAAATTATATGAGTCATATTTTTGGGGATATGTAAATTAATCATATTTTAACAAAATTGTAAATTAAAATTTTTAATAATTATTCGATCAACGTGGCAAATGTCGCTTAAACACAACATATATTGTATTTCCTAAAAATTTATTGCAGTATTTGCTTTCAGCTTGATTTTTTTGGATTTGTAAAGCAAGCTTATTAACATTAATAAAAGCTTAGTTATCGTTAAGTAAAATGAAAGGATGTTCACTTGACGGGTGAGTTAAAATGATTTTTGAATGCTCATTCAACGTGTAGCAGAAATTTTAATCTCAACTACTTGTATTATTTTGCAAACCCGGAACACACGAGGGTACTTTATACGACGTGTGTGAAAACAGCAGAAAATTATAGCAGACAATTTTTCCGAATATACCCGAACGTCCATAACGCATATTTATCGCTTATTGTCAGAAAATTAAAGATTATCTGTTAGAAAAACATAAAATTATGAAATATTAATCATTCAGAACAGCGGACTATCAAGTATATTAAAATTCACCACCGAAACTTCACCAAATATCATTCACTTTACAGTTGTATTCACGGGTTGAGACAGACCCCTAAATAATTAAAAAAATCTTGGAAGACAAACTAAAAGTTGGAACACATTTTCGTTTGCACAAAAATTAGACCGACTTACAGTGGGATTCACGGGGTGTAATTCAACCTTAAATAATTCACAAATTTCTAGAAAAGGAATTGAAAGTTGGGGTAAGTTTTCGTTTGCACAAAAATATGTCCATTAATATGCAAATCTGCCCTGAAAATTAGATCGACTTACAGTGGGATTCATGGGGTGCAATTCACCCCTAAACAATTAAAACAATGTAGAAATCAAACTAAAAGTTAGAGCACATTTTCGTGTGCACAACCATATCTTCATTAGGATTCAAATCTACTCGAAAAGTTATACCAATAGAACAATAAGCATATTATCAACCTTAGACAAAATATGTGAAATATATGTAAATGACCTTCTCAAAAAATGCCTTACCAAAAATAGCGTCATACATGCTAACCCCTATGACTTTTGGAAGAGACAGCTCTGAAAAACTACTGGCATTTAACAAAGATCTTACCGGAAATAAATGTATCATCGCAATCTTTATTGATTTGAATCATGCGACACCGTACACAATGATAGACTTCTTCAGTTTTTACAAGAATAGAGGTAACATGAAATTTATTTAAAAAATAGTGCATAATGGAAGTGAAAATAATTTGACTGCCGAAATCAAGGGTCTATGATTCATGTACGGAGATGACCCTGGATGTTCTTTCCTTACCGCGATCTACGCATATGCAAAAGCACACTTTAAATGTCATTAAAGAAGTTATTCAAATAAACTCGGGACGAAAATTTGTATCAATTTATTTGTGCTATGCACATTTTTTTTTTAAATGGCATCAAAAGATGTAACCCATGTTCTGCAAGTGACAAACAAACATATTTCAAAATCTATGGGTAACACATATGGCGATATGTGATTGCACTCAAGAATCTTTTTTTTGCCAAAAAAAGTAAAATAAAGGAATTTGAAAATAGTGAAGAGCGAACGTACCCACGGACGCCTTTGTGTAGATTTGGAGGTCTTAATGAAGTATATCTGTGCAAACCAAAATGTGCTCCTACCTTTAATTTGCTTTTTTAATTGTTTCAATTCTTTAGGGATGTCTAATTTATACTGTAGATTTGCGTCTTAATGAAGGTATTCTTAGGGGTGAATTACACCCCGTGAATCCCATTGTAAGTCGATCTAATTTCGAGGGTGGATTTGCATTTTAATGAAGATAGTTTTGTGTAAACAAAAATGTGCTTTTAGTTTGTTTTCTAGAATTTCTTTAATTATTTAGGGGGTGAATGACAACCCGTAAATCCTATTGTAAGTCAATCTAATTTTGAGGGTAGATTTCATCTTAATGAAGATATTTCAGTGCAAACGAAAATGTACTACAACTTTCAGTTTGTTTTCTAGAATTTTTTCAATTATATTGAGGTGAATATACCCCTCGAATTACCGAGCTGGTAGCGTAGTGGTGACACGACCTGATTAGCATTCGGGAGGTAATGGGTTCGATTCCCGTTACCGTCTACCTTGTATGAGGTTTTTCATGGGGTTTTCCTCATACACATGTGGCGGCATGGCATGCACAGCATGTGTGGCTACTTAGGCGAATTCTGGGGTAGTATTTTCCCTCTCAGAACCCTAACTCCGTTCCTTCCGATCCTATACTAACCACACCCATCCTTAATCCCACCATGCATATGTACGCAATGCATGTATGTATGCTGGAAATCCATGACTGTGGCTGAAGGAGCTCGGAAAGGTCAAGCAGCGCGCCCTCTCCCTTGGGGAGGGAATGAAATGCGTGGTCTTTTCCTTTCCTTTTCCTTACCCTCGAATTCCACTGTAACTCCATCTAATATTCAGGGTAGATTTGCATCTTATTGTAGATATGAAAATGTGCTCCGGCTTTCAATTTTTTTCCTAGAATTTTTTTAATTATTTAGGGGTGAATTGCATCCCATGAAACCCACGGTAAGTCGGTCTAATTTTTAGGATAGATTTATGAAGATGGTTTTGTGCAAACGAAAATGTGCTCTAACTTTCAGTTTGCTTTCCAAATTTTTTTTTAATTATTTAGGGCTGTGTTTCACCCTGTGAATATCACACTCTAAGTCAATGGTACCTGGTAGAGTTTTGGTGTTGAATTTTAAATATTTAATATATATATATATATATATATATATATATATATATATAGGATATTACGTAAACATGGGTCAAAAATTGAATGGGTTATTTCTTGGCCTATTTTAAGAATATTTTGTCCTATGATGATTTTTGAAAAACCCCTTTGCACGCGTGCGTGGGTGTGTGTTGCAACGGGCGTAATACCCTTGGATATTACTTTTGTTGGTTTAACCCGCTCCAAAGGATAAGGCTTGAGTTCTTTGAAATTTTTTATAATTTCAACATTATTGAATAAAAATTTAATATTGTTATTGTGAAACTTAAAATGATTATTTTTTAATACGTTTTATTAAAGCTGAATAGGTTCAATTTGTAAAGATATCATTACTAGTGAAATTTTACTTCGCTTGCTATCTAATTTCAGTTTACGTAAATGAATTTTAAGATTTACGTTTGCGAATTCCTCTCTTAACTGGGTTCGGCGGCTAGCTCAAAGTTAAAATAAAGAAAGGATCACTGTTATCATTAACCAAAGTTATGCTCATTTCGATTTATTTATTTATCTGGATTCCTATTGCGTTGGCCTCTTTCTGCATTTATATATTCAATATTTGTATAAGCTTTTAATATTAATAATCTTTAGCAATAAATGTAAAACAAACGTTATACTCATTTAATTAAATTCCAAATCTGAACGAAAATACATCAATGCGTTGTTTACAAATATATATAAAAATCAAACCTATAATCTAAAATAACCTTCTTGAAACTAACATATAACAAACAAAATCTTTATCATAATTTAACAAATTGTTTTTCGTTTAATAATGATGTTTAAATTTAAAGTTTAGAGGAAATCAAACACATAAACATTTTATTTATTCACACAATCAAACAAAAAACCTGTTATTTTGCTTGAAAGTTGATAACGTAACCCGGCTCTCCTTTCTACCAATTTGAGGCCTCGTTCAGGTTGTTGGACTGCTCCTCCGATGATGTCACTAGGCCGCCAAACTGGAACCGCTTCCTTTGTTTTCTCTATCTTTTCTTACACCTTTGATAGGGATGAGAGTGACATCAATTTTCCTTCCAACAATTCAATGACTTTTGTAAATTATTGCTTGATATATTTATAATAGTTAATTATTACTTTAATTGTTTGCCTTCAAGACAAACAGCTTGCGCTACAAACTGCAATGTCCAATCATATTACTCCCCATTAAAACTTTGAGTTATTATTCTTTATACTTTGATTTATTAATTTGGATCGATTACTGTCTTTTATATTTATTGTTAACTACTTAAACACAATTGATTACCGCTCTGATTCATACAAAACGCATTATCTTCACTTATTACGTCACCTTTAATGCGAATCTCAAATAATGGTCCAACCCCTTTTATTATCACCAACTTAACAACATTTGCACTTTTATTATTTTAATAAGGAAGTTATTTTTCTACTTCTTCCCTATTATACCGCTAATTAATTCTTATTTGTAATTTATACACTTTATAGGGCCGCGTAACTATACAATGTCACTTATGCTGCGGCGTCAATCGACCAACAACTATTCTGATCGCTGTTTTAAAAACTGCACATCATTATTATCACAGCGCCATTTCCTTCTCCGGCAACGCATATAAGCACTTACAAATGCCGCGTATTTTAAATATTTTCAAATTGAATATATAGATAACTTATTGAAATAAACTCAAGTTTTTTATCTTGATATTAATTACATTCAATTACAAATAAACAATAACCATTTGTTATCCATAAAAATAATATATAACTATCTAATGTCGTATATTTTAGCACAAACTTTTGATTTTTCTAAAGCTTCCGCTATAGTGTGTGTGTATGGACGAAAATACTTACGCACCTACATTGTGTGTTTAAGCTTGTTCTCATTTAGCTTAGAGCTGATTAGATTTTGGAAGAAATCCAGCGACGGAGGGGGCGGTTTATTAGGTTCAATTTTTTATTTTTATCAAATATTTCTGAAACAGCTGCATATCTCAAAAATACAAAAATACTCCTTACCACACACTACAACTACCGTTTTCCCCAATTCCCACGAAGAAAACCTAAATTAAAATTCAAACATCCCCCGCAATCCTTACATAACTACTCGACGACCTCCCCAAGAAGATAGAAGATTCCCTGGACAACATCCCATATGCCCTCCGCATCCCTCCGTCTATCCGATGACGACCCAGCAGGAAACAGGACGACGAACCTAATAATCACACTAAGCACATTACACTCCACTTAACAATACACACATTTAAGCCAATTAACTCAATATTAAATATTAAATAAATAAACCTTTTTTCCTTTTTTATACCAAAAATAAATCTCATTATTGTGAACTATACAATAACAACAAAACATCGCAACACCAACAAACATGGATAAGATATGTAAGGTATAAATACGTAAACACTAACCATAAGCATGACCATACTAACCAAAAAAAAAGCGGCAAAAAAATTCCTAAGGTAGAATTGGTAAAATTTGGACGACTTGCGAAATCGGATAATTGCTGGATGTAACTCAATTAGAAACGACCCTGGTGTGTTTGAAAGAGTTCGGCAGTCAATGACGAGAAGATTAAATGCTTGTATCTAGGCTGGAGGAAGTCATCTCGAACATACATTGTAGATTGAGCAACTGTACATGTACTTTTACGTCCACATCCAACGGATAGGAAATACTGTATCGCTAAAAAGAATTTCAAAAATTATTATTAGCTCAATCGGTTTAAAATGTTCGAAAACACCCAAAACAAAATTTGAGCAAAAAATCTGTGAGTGTGTGTGTGTGTGTGCGTGTGCGTGTGCGTGTGCGTGTGCGTGTGCGTGTGCGTGTGCGTGTGCGTGTGCTGTGCTGTGTGTGCGTGTCGTGTGCGTGTGTGTGCGTGTGCGTGTGCGTGTGCGTGTGGGTGGGTGGGTGGGTGCGTGCGTGCGTGCGTGCGTGCTCTATAACTTTCGAAGGACTTAACATATCAATTTGAAATTTGGCAAACATATAGATATCAACTACCCAAAGCGGCTGATTGTTTTTGCTTTCTCCATAGAAAGGACTAAAATTGGGGGGTAAGTACCCCTTCAGCAAATTTTTATTTTTTTAGATGTTTTCCTTTTAATGTGTGGTTAGTGAATAATTGTGAGTATTTTTTGTCCCTATAATTTTTCTGTACAACACACGGTTTACAAGATATTAGCAAAAACCGCCATTTTAAAAAACCGGTTTTTCCTAAATATCTCTGCAACATATTCAAAATTTTATATAGGAAACAAAATTTTCCGACGGAAAAGCATTCTTGTAATTTTTTTGTAAAGTTAAACGTTTTCGAGTTATTTACAAAAAAACAGATTTTTTGATATGGAAGTATTGATACAATTTGCAGCGGTTTTTGATAATAAAATATTGTTACTGTCTCAAATTTTATTCACTTTGTAGTTTCAAGACAAAGAGGTTTTTCAAAAATCATCATAGGACAAATTATTCTTAGAATAGGCCAAGAAACAACCCCTTGAATTTTTGTCGCATGTTTACCTAACACCCTGTATTGGAAAAAACTAAATACAGCGATACTATTTATTTGACAGACCGTTACGCGGCTTAAAATTACCTAAATTTTAGTGAAAACTCCTTCGCGATATTTCCATCTGTTCTCGATTTACAAGAAAATGTAAAAAATTTGATTACCGCAATTAAAGCAAGTTGGCTTCGCGGTCAAACCACATCACATAGCAATGGTAACCGACGTAATTTAAACTACGGTTCGACTTTTTCCCCACTAAGTAACAATGTTAATACATCGAGTCTTGCCCTCCTTCTCACTTTCTCCAGGCTTAGGACTGGTTCAAAACTTAGTTTTGAAGCGTGTTTAAAGGCCAACGAGCCAACAGAGCATCAGTAATTACAATCAAATAGAAGCACAAAGATCTTAGAACTACCTGCACAAAGAAAATTTAGCCAGAAATAGATCACAAATTTTCAATATGTCTTTCATCATTCTCGATGCATTTATTTAATTTAATTTCGGTAGAAAAAAACGCTGCTTGAATTTCAGCCCTGGACAAACTTTTAATAGCCTTGCGTATTATTTCCATCATATTTTCTCTGGCTGTTGGTTTCTCTTGGAAAACCAGGTCTTTCAGTCTGCACGGCAGCTAAAAATTTAAACAAGTAAAATCTCCCTCTTGCAATAACACGATTCGAATATTACTCACATAAACGGCAACGTGTGTTTCGGTCATAGTGTGCCGGACAACCATCAAGCTGGTACCACATGTGCCGTTTTGTTCCCAAGGAGACGTCTTCTAAAAATGGTAAAAGAGAAACTTTAAAAAATTTCAAGTGCCTCTCCTTTTGGTTTGGTCAAAAAAATGTGTCCTTCCAGCATTCCGCAACATACGTTGAAACTCCAGCGATTTAGAAGTTCTACTTGTCGCATCCAATGTGGATTTTGCTCAGACCAGTAATGCATGTTGTCCATAATATGCTTAACAGGAAATTTGCATGCTCCCGAATCATATTTAGGAGCCAGTTACAATGTCAGATCAAAATCAGTATAATTTAATGTCTGATGTAAAAGAATGTGGTAGGGATGCACATTTTTGTTTTGAAGAATGTCGTTGACAATTGCTTTTGGAACTCCCAAGTCGTCGGTGCTTAAGGTGGTATCGTATTGCACGAAAACGCTAACTCAGTTACTTTACTCGCTCAGTACTATTATTAATTAATAGTTCTTACTTTTCCCTTATCTAGCTCAGTCGGAATTTTGTACTTGCAAAATTGGGATCGGGGTTCGTTAATCAGGCTCTTAACACGTTGAACAAATAGATTACACAGATTCATATATATACATACTTTATTCCCTATTTAATTATATTTCTATATTATGTAACTTAAGATATAAATACAGGCAAATTTGTAACTCTTCCTTCTCCAGGTGGTCTTTAGGCGCCAGCTGTATAATATCTCACGTTCGGGTGTCAAATGTAATGACTTCCTCGGTTGATCTGCAGTCAGGTGGTCCTCTGTAGTTTCTGTAACGTGACGTTAATAGAAGGGTTGGGGTTTTGATTGTTAGTTTTTGTCTTTTAACTGTTTTAATTTTACTGGTTAATTTTAATATAAATAAATTAATAAATAATTTTACCTAAATACGTCCCTGTATAAAATACAGAAGCAGGTAGTCAGATAACGCGATATAAACACGTGCGCGATAAGATGGGTTCAATACTCGGCCTTTAAAATATAATCGATATTTTAAAGAGGTCGTTTAAAAGTGTAAAGCTTTATACCTGCTTTTCTTATGAGAATAAACTCAGTCCCATTTACATTCAATTTTGCCCTTTTAAATAAATGAAAGCTTTTCTTATAAGAATAGCGTTTATACGGTAGCTGCGGAATTTATATTTCTTTTACGATATTAATTATCTTATACCGGTTTTTATTTAAACAAAATAAAAACTACAAGCTTTTGTTATGTTGGTGTTTTAAAATATAAAACCTTCGTTTTCTATTTTAAAATAAAATCCTTTCTTTCGCGTTTAACAATCACGATATTGTTTATTTAAGACAGGAAACTATCAGGTAGTCTCTGGTTTACGGGTAACAATCTTAATGCTTGTGAAAGGTGCAACTTACGTTCTTACGATAGCGGTGGTGGTGGTTTCGTTTACTTTACGGGTGGTGGTTTTAACTACTAACGGACACGTCTCGTGTTTACGGTTACGCTTCTATATTACTGGATTTACGGCGTTAACGAGGTGTTCTACTCAATCTTCCGACGAGGTTTCAATTACAGGTATCTGGCGGTCGATGGTACGTTTGTCGAGGTGTATTGCGTGGTGGTGTTTGTGTAAATTTGTGTAGGTTGATCTCCTTTGTAGCAATCTGGGCAAACCACCCGTTATACTAACAGTAGGATTTCGTTCGGTCTAATGGAATGTCGGGCAACTACCCTTCAAACTCCACTGTGTAGGTGTGTATATGTCTGATACTAGAAGAAATACGTTTGGCAATAGAAGAGTATGTCGGGCTTACAACCCTGCATATCCCTATAACCAGGTATCTCAACTTACGTACTTTCAACGTTAGATTTCTGCAACTTCTAACCTTTTAACTTCGGTGATGCTATCAAGTCGCGGAATCGCGGTTTCTACTCGGACGACGGTTTCAGGCGGCTGGTTTACAACAGGTAGTAGTCGGCGCGAATGCGATTTATAGCACACGGTAAAGAAAAAGGAAAAACTCTCTTTAGCAGCGCGTGCCGCGTTTTTATATATAATTCGCAAGGGTGGTTACTAAACTTTTTGGTGGGCTTCCGTAAGCCTGGATTGGTGGAAGATGCTCTGACGTATCAAAACTTGTAAACGTTTTGGGATTTTACGTCTGGAGGGAGGATGCATGATTAATTATTGTGCAATTATATGCAACGTTATGAAATCTGTTTAATTTTTACTAGAATTTCTACGAATCTTTATAATGTCTTGCACCTGTGCATTTAGCGCGTCACGTTATTTTACTAAATTCTGTGAATCGGTATTGGTATTTTACTTAGCAAATAATTAATCATGATAGGAAAATTTTATAAAGGACGGCGTCTTGTTAATAAACTTTGGGAACTAATTAAAAATAATAATAAATCGGGATGTCTGACGGCGTCCCTTTACATATTGATAATATTTTCTTGGGCGCATGTTCTACGAACTATTACAGATTCGTGAATCGGCTCCACGTCGCCAGTTTCCCGTAATCGCCTGGCCAATCTTGAAAATACTTCTCGAGAAAAATGTCTTTTTTGTGGAAATTGCATTGCATATTGACGCGACGCAATTGCAGAATTTTCGAAGCACTGGAAATAAATGCGCAACATATTATACGCATTTGTAAATGGCATATTTTTCCCTGAAAGAAATGAACTAAAAAATACATACAAGACACAGAAACTCTGAGAAGTAACTTTTGACAATTGTCAAATCAGTAATCTTTTCAATTTAGCAGTTATCATGGATATATGATTTGTTTTCCCTAGCGAGGTAAGTTATACCGATTGCGGTATTCAAATTTTTAACGTTTTCTTGTATAAATCGAGAACGATTTAGTTATCGCGAAGGGGCTTTACCTACCGGTAATCAAACTAAAATTTCTTTTCTTACTTACCTCTACTTCTACTTCTAAATTTTGTCATAGAATATTTCCTTCACCGACAGTCAGTACATCGTCTTACCTATATAAACGCTTTATTTGGAATGTTTCACTCTTCATTTTAGTTTTCAGTTACATGTTACGAAAAAGTACGTACCATAGCTACCCATTTTAGTAAAATATTGTGGATGATTTATGACAATATATCGCCCGCAGTTCTATTTTCTATATTTACTACATTACTCAAAAATGGAAATCGAAAAAATTTCAGGGTTTACACGTGGCTCCATTTATTGTTTGTATTTAAGAAAAGTTGGAAAAATGGTATTGAATACTTACAATGAGTAGAAAGGGCTCAGTAATTCCCCACCACTTTTTTATGACGTAGCAATTAAAAATGGGGATGGTGGTCAGGCGGCCCACCCTTCCTCCACGTGGCCACGCCCACTTCCTGCTGATTGTCGTGCGCGCGCATACAACCCCAGGACGAACGTTCTGATTGATGGGCCTAAGGGTGGGCCACGCCCCCTTCCATCTGATTGGTCGTGCCCGCGCATACTTAGTTTAATCACATGCTCAATTTAGAAGATATGTAAAAGAAAACAAAAGCACCTTTTTGATATTAAAAGTTAATCAAGATAAAAGTAAGATGTACCGGTGATTTTAAATACAATATTAGTGTTCAGGAAAATCCCTATAATAATGAATCATGTTTAATGGGTTTTACATAACAGCTAATTAGGTAATTAAAAATTATTATTCATTTTATTAAATACATAAATAAAAAGTTTACCTCGAGTAGGATTTGTACCAACGACCTGTACTTTGCTAATAATTTTTAGTTACATATTTACCTTTGAACTTATTCGTTCATAATAAAACATATAATATGCTGATTAGGTAGTTATACAAAAGTGAATGTACGATTTCACACCTGATAAATAAATTCCATATATATATATATATATATATATATATATATATATATATATATATATATATATGTATTTACATGCAAGTATCACACCGAAAATATTCGTTACGTAACATGCCATAACTGATCTCAGATTTGCAACTTGTTTTTGTATCTAGGATCCTCAGACTGAAATAGATTTCTGATCAACAACTTAAATTAAAATGTTATATTAGAATCATCAGACAATTGCTCAATCTACCTACAGGACATTTACAGATTTTTTATTTGGTATTTCAGAGAGCGTGATGTCAGAGGGACCATTACTATCGTTTCGAAAGTCCAGATGCAGGGTCAGTTTAAGCATCCCTTTTCAGCAATAGTTGCGGGGCCATCGGGTAGTGAGAAATCTTATTTTATCGTTGATTTTCTATAAACTATCGAAACTGTCTGCGATACAACTTTTGAAAAAATTATTCGGTTCTACAGCGAGTTATTCAAAGATCTCTCGGTGGTATTTCAGAAGGGTTACCTGATATGGAGCAGTTTGACGGTGAAAAACCGGACTTAATAACACTTCAGAAGAAGTGTCGCCTAAAACCTATACTATTAGTATAAAAATTAGTAGAAAAATTCAACTCTTTGCAACATGATTTTAATTTAGTAGATATTAACTTTGAAAATTCGTGCAATTGATATTTTTAGATTGCATGTATAAGCTTATGACAGAATCTGGAATACTTGTTACAAAAAAATGAGCCCAAACTCAGAACAGTAAAGGTATAGACAGGAAACCGTGGTTCAACCGTGAATGTTGTGGTGCTAAAAAAAAGGTTAGAATTCACTTAGCTCATTACGAAAAAAAATTGTGTTGATGCTACCTCCTTGACAGAATATTGTAATTTAAAAAAAGAATATAACTTATTTATTAAAAATAAAAAAGTTCTACCACTCTTCATAACGTGAAAATCCCTAGCGAATTCTGGTCAGCTATTTCAAAATTCAGATTTAAAACTATTAGCTATAATCAGATTTGTTGTTATGAATGGGAGCAATTTTATAAGACTATTTTTCCATCTAAACTGGTAAATGAATTAAACATTTTTGGCACATTTGATCCTATTTTAGATGGGCACATAGCTATGGCTGAACTCCTGGAACGTATTCATAAAAGTAAGCCGAACAAAGCGGTAGGTTTAGATCAGATGCCGAACGAATGTTTTAAATTTCTTAATGGTGCTTGGTTCGATTATGTATTAAAATTATTTGAAAAAGTGTTTAACTCTGAATCTCTGCCTAAAGCATGGTGATCTGTTAAAATGAAGATGTTTTATAAAAAGGGGAACCCTTGCGACCCATTTAATTACCGTGAAATCGGTATCCTGAATTGTATTACCAAAAGTTTTACAGGCATTCTGTGTAATAGACTAAATAAATGGGTAGACACGAGAAACTTGTTACCTGAGTAGCAAATGGGTTTTAAACAAGGTAGGGGATGTTGGGATTGTGTATTTGTTTTATCTGGCTTGCTAAATATTTCCTTAAGGCTTAAAAAGAGCAAAGTATTCGCTGTATTTATAGATTATAAAAGGGCGTTTGATTCCATAAACCATGACAAGTTATGGTTCAAATTGTATAACATAGGGGTAAGCAGCAAATTACTACACATAATAGTAAACATGTATAAGAATGGGTAATTGGTAATAGAAGAGCAACATTCTACACCCAGTGAAATTTCTATATCGGAAGGTGAAATTTTGAGTCCCCTTCTTTATTCTTTATATATTTCTGATATTGTAGACTATTTTATTAGCTATACTGGACTGACAATAAATAAATCTAAAGCCCTTCACCTTCTACTCTATGCTGATGATATAGTTCTGTTAATTCCAATTTCGATTTCGGCCCAAAGAAACCTTAATACGAGGACGGGATGATAATTGCTTAGCCTAAGTATGAAAGACTAATTTTATGTTTTCAAAATCATTTTATTTTTCAACATAATCATCTAAACGATCTATACAGTTTGTCCAACGATGATCTAAAGTCTTGATCCCATCGCGAAAGGTGCTTTCTTCAAGGCTTGCAAAATATTCATCAACCGCGAACTTGACCTCTTCGTTAGTCGAAAATCGTTGGTCCGCCTAGGAAGATTTTGAGTTTGGGGAATAAGTAGAAGTCTGACGGAGCTAGATCGGCGAATAAGGGGGATGCGGAAGCAAATCATACTTCAGTTCGTCAATTTTTGCCATCGCTATAACACTTGTGTGGGGCCTTACATTATCCTGGTGCAAAATTATTTTCTTGTGAGCTAAACCTGGTCTTTTCTGTCGAATAATTTGCTTTAATTTGTCCAACACGTTAGCATAATAAACCCTTTAAGTAAATCGTATACCATTAAAATCTCTTTGGCATTCCAGAATACAGAAGCCATCACCTTACCGGCTGATTTGACACACAAGGCTTTCTTCGGAGGTGGACAGCCATGTTCAATCCACTGTTTTGATTGCCGTTTTGTCTCAGGGGTATAATGATGAACCCAAGTTTCGTCAGTGGTTATCAATCGCCTCATAAAATCAGTCGGATTTGGTCGAAAACGATCCAGGCATTCTTGCGAAATTTGCATTCGGACACGTTTTTGGTCTAGCGTGAGCAAACGCGGCACTCATCTCGCAGAAAGCTTTTTCATATCCAATTCTTGAGTTATGATTTTATGTACCCTTTCTTTTGAGGTGTTCACGATGTTAGCTGTCTCACTTAACTTCAATCGCCGATCTTCTAAAATCACGGAATGGATTTTACTCACCATTTCCGGAGTAGTGACACTTTTAGGGCGCCCAGAGCGGTGTTCGTCTTTTATGCTAGTACGATCACTTTTAAATGCAGCCACCCAGTTCTTTACCGTGGCATACGATAGTGCACTTTCACCCAATACGTTGTACCTTTCTTCAAAAATCTCCGCCTTTTTCAAACCTTTTTTAAACAGACATTTAATAACGGCACGATGCTCGATATTTTCCATTGTTAAAAATACCCAAAACAGACTGGTGATACGCGGCTGCTAAGAATAAAGTACGGCACTGACAAAATTAATATTTTCAATACTGTCAAATCAAAGATGACATTTTAGAAATATACATTTATTTTTTACTTGACAACGCCATCTACGCAGAGGCTAAGCAATTATCATCCCATCCTCGTATTTTAGACGAATACTGTGCTGTTAATATAAGTAAAACATTTGCTATGGTCTATTCAAAGGGCGAACGCACTTTCAATCCGAAATGTTTAATTTACAGATTTAAACCCATTAATTAGCCTTTTTTTATCTAAGTAGTTCCTTTCTTTCCCTCTACTAATTTTTCTAAAACTAGTAAATTATTTCTTAATAAAATCATAGCTGCCACCAGTACAGTTCTGCCACTGTTGAGGACCTGTAAAAGTGATAATTGGAGTACCAAAATCCTACTTTATAAGTCGATATCCGAATCAATTTTACTTTATTTAGCAGAAACTTGGGGTCCTGTCTATAGTTATAGAAAGAGGGCGGCTTAGGTTTCTGAAACAGGGATTACATTTACCTAAAAACACTCTGGACGTCTTCGTAAGACTTAAAACTGGTAGAATCAGCACTGAGCTGAAGGTATTTAAAAGACTCCTAAATTGGTGTCAATGTCTTCTGAAGATGTCGGATGATCGCCTCCCGAAACTATGCTACAATAGACTTAATGAACTGTTATATGCCTTCTAATTGGGTTCTGGAAATAAGAAAATACTTAAACATAATAGGCGCCGATCATATCTGGCAATCCCAGAATTTACAAATAATTAAAGACAATTGTAATCATCTGTTAGACTCATTTAATAATAACTTATTGAGCAAAGATATCGATTTTGTATTGAATAGCCGCTTTAATTTTACATATAGGCACATTAGTGGTTTATAGTACATTGAAGTTTATTTAACATCATTTAACATCAGCATCGATATAGGATCGATTGTAATATTTTATCTGGTTACTGTTTCTAAAAGCGACCTTAAATAAGGATCTGTCACTTAAACATTTAGTAATATGCTTTAAGCTTACTATTTTCTATTTTCTGTACTAAATGATTTAAAATTTCTGTATTTAGGATCTTACTAATGAGTATGATGGATTAAATGATATACAAACTCATTCCTGTACTGTAGTTAACTTCTACTTCACATGCAATTTTTTTTAGGACGTATATGTGGTTACGTTATATGAAAATTATTCCTCTCTCGTACCTACTTCTGTATTTTAAACTCGTTTTTTTTACAAAATTTAACTTCAATTAATAAGTTCTAAAAAATTTTCTTGTTTCTATTTACTAGAAAACTTTCACTATATAATATTGCTTTGTTCTGTAAAAGTGATATCATCGCTATTTAAGGCGGATGTAATAGAAATATTTCACTACACCTACACATTTTGGTAAGCCCTTTTAGATCTTGCTAACCTCGTTGTAATTAGAACTTCTCTTTCAGGTTTCACACACAAAAGAATTTCACATTACTTCTTCAAAGAAATAAGTGTAACAAATTGTTTAAGACGTTTAAACTACCGCTCGTATTCGATCTTAGAGGTAACACCTTATCACTGAATTAACATCGTTTTCATTCTGTACTTTCGTTTTAGCAACTAACTTGAGTTTCCATAAACCTACGTTTCTATATATTTAAGTTTCCATCTATTGAAGTGTCCATATAACTTCACCGTTACGATTACATCCAAATTCATGTTTACATTTGGTTGTCTTGACAAGAGTATCCGTTCTGTATCTCTTTGGATTATGTTGCTGATAATATCGTAAATAACCAAACACTTACCCTAACTAAACAATGCAATACACATTCACTAAATATCACTAACAAAGAGCTGTATAAACCTTTCGTTCATAATCATTAAATTTCGACATTAACTCGAAATTTTGTTAAATTTCGACTTTAAAGTCGAAATTTTGTTAAATCTCGACTTTAAAGTCGAAGTTTTGTTAAATTTCGTCTTACAAACTCGAAATTTAAGGAAAAAAATCAATTACAATTTTTTGGCGTTCCAGCGATTCCGTAGAAAACTAAAATTAGTTTGAAGTTTTTTTTATTCATACTTATATGTTATATTTCCTAAATAAAATGTGAAAACAAGAAAGTCTTTTACTTAAAGTAGGTATATGACAAACCATGATGATGAAAACCAAAACTGTTTAAAATTGAGATGAAAACAAGATTGACGTAGTTTATGCATCTATAAAAAATTTTATACCTCCCAAAGAGCCTGTGGGCCTGCCCCCAGAAAAATTTTGTAGTTTTGCCACTGCTGGTTATGTGGTCGGGCACAGTAGCATTGCTGCAACTCTTATGTATACCAGATGTAACTTTTTATGTATACCAGATGTAATACTGAATCTGTTAACTGTTGGCGCGAGATTTCCTGCTAGTTTAAATTACTTGGTAGCTCAAATATATAATATTCTTTTCTTTACTCGAATATGGGTAAGGTTGTTCGGACCAATTTCCGTGTCTAATTTTAAATTGCTTAATTACTATTTTTCTTTGTTTCTTGAAATAAAATTGGGACTGAACATGCTTTTCCAATTGTATTTAGGTAACTTAATCAAAAAGGGGTTTGCATTCAGTTTTGTTAAAAGAAAGGCAATCTGAATTATCTTAATTATTTCTTTCTTATAAGTAACTGATTTAATAAGTTTATTAAATTGGCCTTTTCAGACGTAACATCTTACGTCTGCCGTAAGGGGTATTGTTTGTTTTGGTATTCGAAACTATAAATTCTTGTGGGCGTAAATGTAAGCTCACGACTTACCCTCGTCAAGCTTATTTTAACTTATATTACTTTTTTTTTATAAATTTTGGTGACCTGAATGCAAGCTCACGACTTGCCCTCGTAAACTTATTTGAATTTATATTTTATTTTCTTTTGGTGTGAATTGTGGGAATAACGTACGTACTGTACATAATTTATTTCGT